>CM062833.1:11945457-12131370 GCA_031772345.1 Himalopsyche anomala | reverse complement strand
TAGGGCTTCCAAACCGGTTTAAACCGAAACCGGTTAACCGGTTTATCGCATGTTTTGAAAAAAACCGAAAACCGGTTTATTTCACGCGGTTAACCGCGTTTTATCAAATATACTCTTTTCTTATTTTTATTTTTTTTTTCAAAAAGAAAAATCTTTTCCAATGAATTTACTGCGTAGAAGCGGAAACAATTGACATAACACAAGAAACATGCATATGAATTGTATAAAAAAATCTACTTATGTCTCAAAGTTGTCCATGTCCATGTGAACAGAAATGACTTTTTCAAATATTTTAATATTTTTTCGTAATTATTGACAATTATTTATAAAAAGACGGAATGATTCTTACATGCATGTCACTCAATAACCTTTATTGTAAATTTGACAAATCATCCGTATAAATCATGAAAAAATTATTAATAAGGATACCATATAACTATGTACCATTTTAAAACGTATACAATTTAATTAATGAGTAATAATCTACATCTCCTTACACATTGTTATTTTTTTGTGTGTATTTAGTAGATATATTCTTCCTTTGCATAATTATTGCATTATAATTATTCTAAGTATACTTAATTTTGTCTTTAAATCAACAATGCAAAAAGAATCTGCTTTAAATATGATATTTTTAATTATTGTATCAACCTTTTATTCTCCATCATAATGCAATATGTGAAAACTAATACCCAAGAGCTAATTGTAAAGTTTTACCTAACGGGGGGTCAAAATTATTCCAAGAACTTTGTCCCATGTCACTTTTAATGTATTGTTCAATTATATGGTTGCTTCATACATTTCCGTTTGCAAAACGTTGACAAAAGATGCAGTCGTATTTTTATAACCTAAGGACTCATCCTTTCTCAGTTGTAAACATTAGACGTTGCGTATTGTTAAGTGTCATTAAATTAATACCAGATGTGGCTAAAATGTTACCCTCCCACAAGGTCGACGAAGTACAGTAAAATAATCAACAATAGAACGGACAAACTTAGAAGATGTTTTATGACTTAGTAGAGTTTAATGCTAATACATTTACTTAAATCATCAATCTCATATTATTTAAAAAAAAAAACAGTGTTTCTTTTATATAAAATAATATGAGATTATTGATAGTTTCTCAGTAATATACAAATTGCTTATACGCACCGATTATGAGGTTATAGGAAATTAAGAAGTCATTGATATTTTTCAGGTAAATAGCACAATATCTATCCTAACTAGAACAATATAAAAATATATTCAAATACAGCTTTGCTTGGTGAAATTTTTTTGATTGATACAATTTTTGAATTCAAATTTGTAGTTTCGTGAAATATAACATTTTCGATGAATTCTTTTTTTTACGAATTGTTTTCTTGAGCAATAGATAAACAAACACACTGTGAACTATGATTTTTTTAATATAATATTATGTAAGTCATTTTGTACGTAATACGTAAATGAAAATTTTAGTATCGTATAATACCTACATGTATAAATAAATAATTGTTCAGAAAATAACATAAACCCAATAAATAATTGGTGTTATCATAAAATATAATGATTATCGTGCTTGATATTCTCAATTATAATTTAAGTATTATGGTCTGCACATGGGCGAGTGGTCAACGTCGTTTCTTTGGGTTGCGGACCAAACGAGCTCGAATCCCGGACGGACGGATTTTTGCAATCAGTTCATTGATTTCTTTTCTATGGCATGGATGTCTGTGATGCCTAATATTCTATTCCAGTATCCCTTAAATTACTATGACGTAGTGAGAGTGATCAGGCACCCATGTTCTAGCTATAATTTTCAATCTTTTCTCTCTTCAAAAAAAGAGGGGTTGAGCAACTGAGTAACAAGCAGTTATCGTTAAAAAATAAAAGTTTGAGTCTATATGCTTCAAAGTGGGAGTGGAGACATAATATAAGCTAATATTATTGTATTCTACTATATTTTTGTCTAAGCATTGGATGTCCTGTCTAGTCGATATGCTTAAAAAAATGAATGCATTTATTTAAAGATCTTTCTTTTGATGAGTTTTATTATCAAGTTCTATTTTTTTATTTGACATATTTTATCATAAAATATTTTTCCACATTTGATTGTCATTGTTGTATATATATATATATATATAATGCATTCTGTGTTCCATCTATATGATAAATATCGATTTTTCATCAAAATTGGAGCATTTATGACAAATATTTAAAATTTTCCACAAAAAATTTTTTTTTGCATACCTACCTAATCAAAGTACGTTATATTTCGGTTTAAACCGGTTAACCGGTTTTATTGCCAGAAAAAAACCGAAAACCGGTTAGTTGGAAAGTCCGGTTAATTGGAAGCCCTAATTAACACGAAATTGGAAAACGAGGTTTGGAGATAGTCCGAGAAAAAAGTATACCAAATCGAGGATTTTAAATTCATAGGTGAGCTAAAAAAAAAACGAGCTTCTGTGACAACCTGGGGAAAAAGTATACCAAATTGAGGAATTCAAATTCTTCGGTGTGCTAAAAAAAAACGAGCTATGGAGATAATCTGAGGAAAAAGTATAGGGAATTGAGAATTTCAAATTCCTCGGTGAGCTAATCCCAATCCGAAAAAAGGCTCCGGGATTGGATACCCTATGGCCAATGTCATAATATTGTTTTCTTAGTAAAACGTGTTTTCTTTTGTTAATCATAATATGAGGTAACCGTTGACATTACTGATTTATTAAATTATCTTTCTAGTTGGAAACACGCAAATAGCAAACAAGCAAATATTTCAATGTCATAAATCACTTGAAATAATCCCAAGGACGATAATTAAAATAATGTCGTACACCAGGCCACGAGCAAACCGTGGCCCGCGCGTATTCTTCTGCGACCCGCGAGCAATATTATATTTCTGAAAAAGATTCACGAGTTTATCTTTTAACGCATTTTCAAATAAAGATTGAAAATAAATGAAATAATCGTTATTTTTGGATCAACCTATATATGTGAACAAACATTTTCAATCATGAACCTCAATAAAAACTCTTACAATCAAACATCACCGATGAAAATTGACAAGCAGTTTTAAGAATCTCATCTACAAAATTAACACCAGAATTTAAAAAAATGTTAAAATACGTAAAACAGTTCCATTCCTCTCATTGGATTGTTTTTTTCATGATAATAAATAGTGTACATATAAAAATGGAATTTTACCTGCGGCCCACCGCTCATTTTGAATTCCTGAATTTGGCCCTTCATCCAAAAAGTTAGCCCTCCCCTGTCGTACACAATCAACTTGATTAAAATAAATGGCAAGAAGCTAATGTCTTAATTATTATGTTATTATTTGGTATCGACTATTGATTTGACCATAATTTAAAATCAGGATCTTTCAATCGATAGAAAGATATCAGTTATTGGTAAGTTACTAAAATAAAGAGCTTACTTATAAATCTGTCATGTTTAATAATGTAAATGTCAAAACCATTAATTACAAATATTAAATGTTCTATTTTTCCTCCAAGCACCTCTTTCATGTGACGCGTTGCTTACGATTTTCTATGGCTATGAAGTGTACAGTCGGGAAAAATCTAGAAAATGGCTTCATAATTTTCAATTACGTTTTTTCAGGACGTTTTTCTTGAATAAACTCCCTTTTGTCGTAAATTATGAATTATGACGTCTTAATTAGAAATGCCTCGCTACCTTTCTGCCACTTTTTAAATAACGAAAGCTTTGATAGTTTTACGGCAGGGACTTGGCATCGCGAATGAGAATCATTTGTCATATTACATTTCTGCTACTTACATTAAATCTTATCTGAAATTTAAGAATTTCATGGATTTTTTCTTGTTAAAACAATGGAAAACTATTTGAAGAGATTAATCATTTATATTAATTAATTATAAATTGTACATATTTACCGTTTAAAATTATATAAAAAATGATTTTTCATCGAATTTAATATTTATTCGTCAAAACTGTATCTAAAAAAATAATGTGTTTTTTAATCCATGTCCGTTCCCAATGTGGAGCATATGTCCTCCTAATGAAGGTATCTCAAAATAAGTTTTTTTTTCTACGAGAACTGTTTGTTACTCAGTCGCTCAACCTCTCGTTTTCAAAGAGAGTAGTAGGGATAGAAGGATAAGGCTAGGACAGGACTAGTGGTTAATTAATCGCTCTTGTTACGCCCAGTTGTTAAAAGATCGAAAGGGTGGGACGGAATTTTTAGACATCACAAACACCCGTCCGTTTGAGCGGGTATCGATCGAAAAATGCTGTTCGTACTGGGACTAGGGCATCCAATCGCGAGATCCGGGATCCCGTTCAATTTTCTGATCCCGAAATCTCGGGATTGATATGGTCGTGATCTCGGGACTTCGGGATTGAGAAATTTTTAGCAAATCCCAAAAATTTACACAAAATTATGGATTTCAAATTCCTCGGTGAACTAAAAAAAAAAACGAGGTTTGGAGATAATCTGAGGAAAAAGTATAGGGAATTGAGGATTTCAAATTCCCGGGATCCCGGGATTGAAAATTAATCAATCTCGAAATCTCGGGATTGGAAAAAGGCTCCAGGATTGGATACCCTAACTGGGACGTACGCGGCACGGAAGGCCACAACGCTAACCGCTGCGCCACAGGACTTTTTTTTATCATTTTTACTCTTGAAAAATACAGGTTGCATTTTTTGAAAACTTTGCTTTTCTCATGGCCATCAATGTCAGAATTAAAGCAGTAAACGAAATTTTAACAGACGTTTGCCACGTTGAATCAGACAAAATAAGACCAACGCATTTGATGAGGCCAGCAATACAAAATAACTATACAAAATTAAAAATGACCCACCTGATAGACTTGCATCTTAGTTTAAGCAATATTTCACAAAACATTAACAGAGAAACATCCATAAGCACAGCAATGAACATTTTTTATTTTGTTGTTGCTATTTGTGTAGTATTTTATACGCTTTGTTTTAAATACAATCCTACAACAACTTCACCTTCTATTTTGGGTCAACGTTTGCATAGAGTGATGTATTCAATTATATTTTTGAGTATTTGGCTGAGGGTCTTATATCTGTCGTGGATTGGCGCAGCTATTCAATCAGAGGTACCTAGTGCTTTTTTTACAAAATTGAATTAAAAGTATTTTTTTTTGTGTATCCCTTGCATTATTTCAATTTGAATATGGCGCAAGTTTATTCTATTATTGTATTTTAGTTTAAGAAGACATGACGTTTGCTGCATATGACAACGCTGTACTCAATGGATAATGACCTGAATAATATGGTAATTTAATTATGAAAAATAGTTATAAACCTTATACGTATTGACAGCAGCTATGAGCTAAATCGAGAACAAATTTTCAAATCTGTCCAGTAAAAACCAAATAACTTGAGCAATTAATCTGATGTTATATTTAGTAGTCTCAGTAATCACGTGTAGTCTGCATTGTATGACATGCATTTTTTTGTAGTCATTCTAGCTTATAAGTTTGTTTGTTTAATATTTTGCGCATCCGGCAATTGATTTCATATCGTATACATTATATTTTTGCCCGTACATAATTGATTTTTTTAATAAGCCATGTCTTCAGTCTAGACTAAATTTTGATGAGCTCTGAGGATTTTTTCTAAAAAAGATAGAATCAGCAGGTTTTGAATAAACAATATTATATATAAATCTAAAGTAAGAAGGTAAGCATTTGATTGTTCACACCAACAAATTTCTATATTTCAAAAGGAGTCTATAATCAGGAGAGACGGACATACAGCTGGTCATTATTAATTCTTGAAAGCAGAAAATTTGTCATAAAGTTAAGACCTCTTACAGGTGACGCAGTTTTCTCTTCAAATGCTTCTTACACCAGTGAAAATAGATGCTTGTGGAATGTTTTCCATCGATTATTCGCTGGCTTTCAACGTGAGCATACTTTTGTATACTGACATAATTTACGATAAAAACTAAATCAATTGTTTTTTTTAAATATAATATGATACATTATAAGGGAACTTTTTTTGCAGATGGTGTGCGGAGTTATAACATATTTCGTTATTTTGACTCAGTTTCATATTTCCATATATTAAACTTTATATGTAATCTATTGCATTAATAACCACTAAAAATAGTCATTAGATTTTTTTTTAAAAATAGCAAAACCCAGTGTGGATTTTTAGAAAAACAGCGTTACGTTTTCTTAAAAAAAGGGAACATGCGACGTCTTTAGAAACAAAAGCGACAGTTTTCATTCTTCTATAATATTGGTAAATCAAAAAACACATTTTTTTTAATGTTGCTCTTTGTTTAAAAGTGTCGTTTTTCAGAATAAAACGTTTTAGTATTATCGTTTTAAGCAAAATTTTAAAAAGCATACAGATCTTCGTCTACGGATGCATTGCCGGTCTTGCCTGGTATACTTCCGTTGGAGTTGCACATTCCAGTTAGAGACGCAACAGTAATGCTGTACAAAGGTGTCGAGTTCCAGGTGGGTGGAAGAAATTCATTTTCTGCCTCCTCCTCGACCAGACCCTTACAATTCTAAAGCCGATAGAATTTCAGCACCCAGTGTGGCGATAGAAGCTGCAATGTAAGTTCTACAGACCCGATGGGAGAATTCCTCCAAGGGCAGGCAAACTTTTTAATTATTTCCGAATGTAAAATAGCGAATGGAGATAGCCAAAGTTTTGACTTCTAATTTCTGGACCAGCCAATTCATAACTGGCTACGGTTACTTCGCTGCCAAGCTCTTCCAGCTTGGCCGGTTAGTAAATAGTCCTACGTGTAAATGCGGGTATATGATCCAAAATTCTGATAACATCCTTTAGGAATGTCCAGACTTGAATAACGATCAGGAAAACTTGCTCAAGACAATACGACTATCTGTCGGACATGTCGACCCCGTCGGTCATGCCGACTTGGTTGCATCTAATGCAAATTATAAGTCTTTCAAAGAATTCACTGCGTCTTTTGGCAACAGAATTGAATTAAATACATACAAGATTTATTTTTCAACTGCACGTATTTTTTTACCTATCATTCTGCACACTGTAGTGCATGCAACCAAGTCTTGAAGAATTTCTTCTCGGGACATCCCTGACAAAACTTTGAACTAGACTAACATTGTTACGTTACGGAAGACACCCTGTAAGAAGTGTGTGAAGTCGTAGCGAGTGGTGATGGGTTAAACGTTGAGTACTTTAAGCCCTAGGGTCTACATTATAGAATATTATATACTCATTTTTTATTTAAACACCACTAGGCTTACTTCAATTTTCGTAAGCTCATATTATGTATCTAAACGTGAAATAAATTTGGTAAAACAATATCGGGTCCGTAGAGCAGTGGTCAAAGTCGTTGACTTCCGTGGCGGATCTCACAGATTCGAAGCACATTACCAACAGATTAATCGATTTCTGTTCCAAGGCAAGAATGATTGTTATGTCTAAAAAATTCTCTCAACCTTAAAAATCTAAACTAACTGGAGATTAGCTTACTACTTATCTTGTTCTAGCTTTATCCTTTATTCCCTTACGAAAAAAGAGAGGTTGAGAAACTGAGAAACAAGAAGTCCTCGTCAAAAACTTCTGTTGAGATATTTTCAAAAGAAGGTCATATTGCGTTACGAGCAGACATGGATACAAAGTAACAATGTATTAAAAAAAAAAAAATTGTTTGTTCATTAAAATTTAAGTAGTTTTGCTTTAAATTCAATTCTTCAATTAACGTCTATTGCCCAAGGATATGAAAATATTTATCTGATTGAAATTGAGCAAACAGAGCCAATCCATGAATCAAAAAAAATAAATCATAAGCTCTTTTATAATATGTAAAACAGTGTTCAAAAACATTTTTATCAAAACAAGCATAAATTTACCAAAAGGGCTATTATCGCCACATGTGGTCGGATTGGCAGTTGACAACTTATGAGACATCCAAAATTCGTACCGCAAGATCATCCTCAAACGTTTCAAATGTCTCAATACGGTTGATTGATTGACTCACATCATCAGCGCGATCTCCCTCGTGGCTTGACGTGAATTGGAGTCAATTATGATGTTTAACTTGTCGTCATTAGACACCAAAGGCCTGGTTTATCAATCAGTGAAAAATCTCCAGACCGGAATTAGGTGGTTAGCCACCTTTGTGTTAGTCGAACTTTTATGAAATCTGCTCCATACACATCACAAATGTGTTGGTTGTCACAGTTCATACAGTAAACCCAGGGTTTCCCAAACTATGTTAGCCAGAGTAGGTGTTCAAAAAAAAAAATGGAATGGTATTATACGCTGCAACACAATTCGAAGAAAAAAGTGTTCCGTTATATTTTCCGGACTTGAGAAGTGTTCCATTCCAGAAAATGTTTGGGAAACCCTGCAGTAAGCAATGACGTAAATGCACTTTATCGACTGACACTTTTAACAAAATATAAAGGCTGTTCACTGTACCTTGGCTAGGCCAAAACTGAATAGAAAGTAGAAGGGAAGCATCTTTTATACAATAGGACCGTTTCAAAACAGATGCTATTCATCAGTTTCGATTTTTTTTGGCTAGGGTCTTAAAAAAAGTTAAAACTTGTGCATCAATCAATAGATTATATGTTTTGTGAACACGGGTTGTCAGCCACTACTAAATTATTATGAATATTCGAGACCAAGCCGAATGAAACTGTCGATTATTCCAAGTGTAAGTAAACTTCTATTTTAGGGTGTTTACTGTCAATACTTGGTGGAAAGGCATTATATTAGTAAAAACACAATATTCCTTTGTACTTCATTCCACTTTATTTAATATGTCAGGACAGGTTTCGCTCATTACGAGCATCGTCAACTGATAAGAAATATAATTTAACAATGCTATTTATACAAAAATGAACAGTTATAAACAACAAATGGCATTGAAATGATATTACCAATTACATTAAAAGTGATTCTAAAATAACACAAAATTAAAATGTTTAACACATCTAACATATAATTAAAAAGTCATCTCAGATTAATGAGCGAAAACGGTCCTGACATATTAAATAAAGTGGAATGAAGTACAAAGGAATATTGTGTTTTTACTAATAAACTTCTATTTGATATAAAATTTTCCTGTGAATAAAGTTGTGAAATTCTTTACAAAAATCAATAACTAGCTATATTTTGTCTGTTTAACTTGTTATATTAGTTTCAGTTCATAGGAAACTAAGTTATAAAAGTAAAATAATTGCCCATGTTTCACAGTCTTGTAATTTAATGAATTTTTTAAAAAGCGCCCTCTGTTTCCGGAGAATTCTTTACCCCGATAAACACTTTAATGAGAAAAGTTGAAGACTTTATCTGGAAAAAGACTTTTTCACGGGTACGCCAAAAACAAAGAGAATGAATCGAAAAGTTTGTGATGCACTCTTGTTCTTGGTGAAAGGTTTTGCAGATAAGGGATGGATAGTGGCGCGCCATTCGAGTTAACCCCGTAAATACGGTAGAGATAATTGATCGCCACCTTGATAAGATAATTAAATTATCAAAAAAATAAAACACTTTTTGTACTAATTTTAATAAAACATATTTTTATTTTATTATAATGCTTTTCTACCAAGAATTGATACTGAACATTTTAAAAGTAATAAGATAACTATAAAATACATATTTAAATTAATACGTGTTTTCATAGTTTTACTTTTGATTTTCAATAATAAAAGCGAAGCACTAATAAAATATCATATTTGCATCGCAAAAATACTACAGATTAAAATATAGGTCAAATTGGCAACGATGATTAATTATGTAGTATGCGGGAAAAATTACTGTTAAGTGAATAAATTAAAAAAAAAATCAAACACAATATTTTTTAAGAAATGAAATACTTCAAAGTATTGCTACCAGGGCATCCAATCCTGGACCTTTTTGTGATTCCGAGATATCGGGATTCACAATCTTTAAATTCCAGGAACCTGGGATTGATCATTCCCCATAATACCATGCCATAGTTGCTTGTAAACATTGATGAAAAAAGTGGGTTTTTAAGAATTTTTTGTCAACTCGAATTCGATTATATAATTTTGGAAAAGTTACGTTTGCCAGTGAGTCCAGCGCTGTTAAGCTTTTTTTAAGCTCTACTTAGAGATACTGACGTGCTATAGTGAAATCCGAAAGTCAGATTTTTTCAAATACCTATTTTCTGTACAAACAAAATAAGTTTGGATAGATTTACTTTTGTTTTTATATTTAAAATTTTTGATTCAATTGTTTTTTTTCCGATGTGTTCTTATTTTGAAATGTCAACAATTGAATCAAGTACTTCGTCTCTGACACAATTTGAGTTCAAAATATGAACAATATATATAGAAACGAAACAAAAAACCACAAACTTAATTCCATTAACACCTTTGTTATTTATAATATTACTGCTACCGTGACTGTAAACTCATATTCCTATATGCTAAATTGTAAAGTTACAGAATATTTTACCTTTGTATTAGAGTCGTCATTATTGTCTGCCTTATATTTTTATGACATTAATCTGACGATATCTAAACGTTCTACAGTTTGACAGCTGAATTGTGGTGTGAAACAAAATTATACTTGAACCAGAGAAATAAATATCGTAATATATTAATAACCGACGACATTATTTAGACAGGAGAGTTTCGGTTGTATATTTTGAAAGCAAGGGTTACAGATGAGTCTTTTGTAAATTTTCTTTGATTATCTTTCGCTATCTTTCACTTGATATTCGACGTTCCATTTTACGCGTGACCTGTGAAAAAATTCATTCAACGAGTGAAATAGCGGCGACCTCTGTAAGGAAGTTATGCTAATTCTGTAGCCATTGTCCTGCAAGATTTATCTTCGAACGGTTTCGTAATAAAACAAACGGAAATTGACTGTTTGATTTATATTTACTTAATTATGTAGCTGATTGATTTTTTATCATATATTTTATTTGAAGAATTATTTAAATTTTAGAAATTGCTACAAATTGTAAACCTTATTTATTATATTAATTGATACACACAGAGAGCGATAAACTAACCAATAGTCATGTCCTAGTCCTATCCTTCTATCTAAAAAAAGAGTTTTTTTTAAAAGAGGTTGAGTTACAGAGTAACACACAGTTGTCGTAGAAACACTCCTGTTGAGATAAACTCCATTATAAATCCATATGCTTCACATTGTGAGCGGAGATGAATATATACATATATACCTTCAACTCAAAGCCCAATACAGCTCCCACACACTCTGTCAGCACATTGCGTATTGATAGCATATTGACAGGTGGCACCATCACCTGGTTTATCAATAAAACTAGTCCTACATTTTCTTTTAACGCACCCAATCGTGCTAAAGAACTCTACTGAAAATAATATTTTAGGTATAGAAAAATAATTACGAATATTGATTGTAAGGGCTCAAAAAATCAGTGTTCGGTGCTTATCAGAAATTAATTGAGACGTACTTGAAGATTTTATTAATCCCAGCGGAGCATCTTTCTTACTTTCAGATGGGAACATAAGTTGAACGCGTTAGGAGCCCTTTTACTATGAGAGAAGTTTCTTTCAATTTCCCGGGATTCGAGACAGTCTAAAATCTTGGAATTCCCGGGTCGTTTTGATATAGAATCAGAAGACGTAATAAATGATCTGTTACAAGAAAACGCGTCGAAGGCAATACCATGGATAACCTAGCTTGTATAGAAATCTACACAATAGATTTAAATAATTACAAACATCTGAGTCAAAGGTAATAAATTGAATAGTCAAAAATGTAGGAAAACTCTGTTTAAATATCTATTTTTTAGTTCGTTGAATGAATGATTTTTTTAGCATTTTCCTTTCATATAAATTGTATATAATTATAATATTAAACTCAATACATCATTTTAATTATAACTTATATTTTAATAATAAATAAAGAAAATAGCGGAGAGTATTTTGGAGCGTTAAAGTTGTACCAGATAGTTGAATTATTAATCTTTTATTGCAGCGGTGGGCTAACAATACGTTAACAAAAGGCTCGCTTAATCTTAAAGCAATTCCTGGTGTTCTGGGAAAGGAGTGAATTTTCTTATCACTTCTATGCAATTATATGTAATAATTAATAAGCAAACGGTTTTTACTGTATACACATATAATATGTAAAAATATGCAATTTACCGTGAAATTATCAATGTAAATGGCTAAAAATGTACTACTCAATATAATAAAGCTATCGTAGATAATATATAAATCTCAAATTTCAATTATATACTAATTTGAATTGAGAAGATTATTTTCTCTTAAATTAACAAGGGGCTCGCCGGTCGTAGTAAAATTGTCCGGAAAAAAATGCGCTTTTATGTAAGCCAATTTACATATTAAACTGTTAGTATGTCATAATATATCGACTGTGGAAAGGAAAAAGGACGTAACCCACACATATCTAATTTTACAGGAGGCGCTAAAAACGTGTTTTGATGATTTTGGGACGTATGCAAATTATGAATTATGCACAACCTTAAAGTGCACGGAGACTTCTAAACTGGTGTTTAAAAAAAACTTTATTTCAGTCTTTTTTTCTTGGTCTTAATTTTTTACAAGGTCCATCTTTTTCGTAATTAAAATCTAAATTTAAATACTAATTCGGCATTTGCAGCTTGCATCCTTTTGATAGAACGTGTATCAAGTTCGATAAATTGTTGTTATCGAAAAAAACCTGTTTTGAAAAACATGTGGGTTTCCTTTTTCCTTTCCACAGTTGATATTATACGTTTACATAATTTAGGAGTAAACACGACTCTCCAGTCTAGGGAATTATGAAGATTGTACATCAGTGTTTATTGTTATATAATACTATATTATATTATAGTATAAAATACGTTACTTATTTAAGTTTTCCGTGAACACTAAACATCGATCGTGGCATGGTAACTATGTATATTAATATAATTTTATAATACTTCCCGAGGTACATTGAATACCAGTGGAACATCATTTTGTGAAACAATTTTCATTTCTTTGTCTTTATTCTATTACGTAATACTGTATACGGCCAAAACTTTTCAATATAACACACACCCAACAGTTGCGTCCCTTTTCTACGTAAAGGTTTTCTTTAATAAATTGTGTTTAAAAAATTTTCAACGATCGTATCCATTGAATCTGACGAAACGTTTTTGCCGTCTTCAAAAATTTAAACGCCATACTCATAGTAACATTTGAGTGATCACTTAACCCTCCAAGGACGAGCGTGACCATATGGTAACAGTAAATACCGTTGTCTATTGATTCCACTATTCATCCCTTTTCTACCTAAATATCGTTGCTTATACTCATATTTGGTTAAGAAGGGTACAGACTTCAGTAAATCATCAGCCGCGGGGATAGAAACGGCCACCAAAAAAAAGCACATGCGATTTTTTGAATTTCCGTTATTTTTAATGGACTTTTTGAAACTGTTAGTTATTTTTTTTTCAAAACATCAAATTATTTACAGTTATTTTGCTAATATATTTGTATTGAAATTATGTTGATCTAAAGAGGTCAAATTGTAAATATTTTTAAAAAATTCACGTTTAGCTATATTTCAACCCCGAATATTTGCGAGCCCATAAGGTCACTTTTGTCCTAACAACTATCCGCACACAATATTACACGGTAATAAAAGGATGAGCATAACCATATAGTCATGCGGAGTTTCTATACAACGACTTTGCGTTTTTTTTTTTAATTTTGTTAGGGATAAAAGGTATCCGTGATAATATGGCTTAACAAATATTTTTTAATCGAAAAAAAGCTCTCGTCTCTGGAGGGTTAATTTATTTCAATATTTTTTTTAACCATGTCCGCTCCCAATGTGGAGCATATTGACTCCTTGTGGAATTTATCTCAACATACGTTTCTACGAGAACTGCTAGTTACTCAGTTGCTCAACCTCTCTTTTCATTTATTAAATACATGAATAATTTTAAATGAGTGAATGAAAATGATTATTTCATGAAATATAACCACCCCTGCATATTCAAGGGGTGCATTTATCCAATGCCACATTGACCGGCCGCCACTGCCGACATCTATACACATATTCATATTTATTATTTTGTTTATTTTTTACAATAAAATTTAAAATAAGTGTATTCGCGTGAGAAAAAAACAATAAACAAAAAGTAAATAAATAATGTATTCAATTAATGTATTCTATTGTAATAGGGTAAAATATCAAGGTATTTCAGTTCTACAGTTTTTAAAAAAGTTAAAGGTTGATTTTCGGCTTACGCCATCGTCAGAACTATGCTTTAAACGTACATTTACTCAGCTATATATACTGTCTAAGAAGAGATACACAATGCATCATATTATTCATCATCATCAAATAATATAGCTGAGTAAATGTACGTTTAAAGCATAGTTCTGACGATGGCGTAAGCCGAAATAGCTATCAACCTTTAACTTTTTTAAAAACTGTAGAACTGAAATACCTTGATATTTTACCCTATTAAAATGGAGTTCTACCAAGTAAATGCCAAATCAATAAATAAATATTCTATTGTTTTAAGTACATAGTTTTAACTGAAATAACTTAAGTTTACCACAATATGTTGTGGAGTGGGCTAAATTTTAATTTGCTCTTATTTTGTAATTTAATCGTAAACATATGTTTTGTATCCATACCCTTAAAACCTCTACGCCACTGGGATAGGCCCATAAGTGCCCGAGGCTGATATTTTTATATGAAATTCCCGGTTGACCGTCCAAGGCGGGATTGTTTTGGGATTAACCCTATCAAAGAGGAAAGAAATGTTATATGAGAAATATTAAAAATAAGTGCAGGACAGGGGATGAGTATGCCTCGAGCGATACAAAATAAATATCTTCACTGAAATGGTTTTATTGAGTTGATAGCTAATTCAATAGAAAAAATAATTGTTCTTGAATTTAAATACCTTTTTTTGACCATTATTTCGTATTTAATAGTAGCCAGTGCAAAAGTAAAATTAATATCGATGTGCTTTGTACAACATATTAAAACATAATTATAAAGTAGCTTATTTTAAAATAAATATACTGTGAAATTAATTTGTAAAGTTATTTCGTAAAAAAATTCGCAAAGAAAATTGGAGTATGAAAAAAATCTGTAAAAAAATTCTAATATTAAAAACACGAAAATGTTTGCCGCATGTATTTTTTTTTCTCAGTCACGTATATGCAAATGACTATTTCGGGTTTTGTAACTCGTGTTAAAATTAAACAACAACCAAAAATACACCGTTAAGGGTTGGGTTGAACTTTCCGACCGTCCTCGAATAAAAAAGCACAATATTATTTATCTTTCTAAGCTTCATTCTCGTTGTCAATATATATAGTCTAAATCTGATTAAAATTTTAACCATGTTACAAACGAATTATATTTTAATTTAATCTTTAAGAAAATATATCATTACGTCACTACCATCCGGTCATGTGACATTATAACAAACAAATGTCATATTTTTTTTATTCCTTCAAGCAATCGTCGTCGATAATATTATCATAACAATAGCTTTATCATGGCCATAGAGAATAAATTTGAAATATAATATAAAAACAATCACTCAGTAGTAATAAACTTTTATTCTTAATGTCACTAAGTCTGTAATGTTAAGTATAATAATTATTAAAAAACGACTTACCAAGAGTAATAAAAAAGAAAAGCAACGAAGTATAGTATTTTAATCAGTCGGAAGTTTATGAAATATTTATTGGTATTTTAAAGAAAGTATTTTCATTATTTACTGACTGCGAATGGAAACCTTCTGAGAAGATATTTCGTATTGAAACGTTAGAAAATCATACAGCAGTTGAAAAACCTATCAAATGTCATAAGATATTCACATACAGTATGATCGCTGTGATTAAGCATTATGAGAGGATAATATTAATTCTTCTGTCATAAGTGCTTTATTTTATACTTTCAATACTGTCGTCGTATAATTGCATTTTATGTTTGCTTAATACGTGATCAAATGTGATGAAAACTTATTGCTCAGTTATATTATACCACACCATATTCAATACATTAAGAGTAAGAAGAAGAAGAATGTGTGCAGGTGATGTTGCTAGTTGACAAAAATTAAGGATCCTAAGTAGCCAATCGATCCATAGAACATTTTCGTAGGAGAAGGCGGCGCCACGTCAAGGTAAGTGTTAACTATTCACAAATACCTGAAGGACAATAGTGAAGTCAGTCATTGACTGAAATGCATCGTGAAACCATATATACAATCTTTGGTAAACAGGCTTTTGATATCGCGTAAGCTTAGATACGAGACAAAAATCATTGTAACTGTAAAAGGAAGTGTCATTTTAACTTTCATTAACAAAACAATTCGATAAGCCTATTGTTTTGATTTAATTGACAATGGCTTGGTAGAATTTTATCGCTATGAGGAAAACAAGTTTAAATCGATGGCTGCCACAGACGAGATGTCTCGTAATTTTTTTTGTGCTCAACACGCCAGTGACGAGTTATCTCGTCAATAACTAATTAAATTAATAGTTGCAAATTATAGCCGGAGTTCTAGGTAATTACTTATAATTATCTACGGGAGCTAAAAGGTTAAACAAACAAAAACAGTTTTATTTTAAACGGAATGATGACGTGAAACCGTTTTCAGAAAACAGGTTCACAGACATATATTTTACCTACATGTTTTGGAAGTAAATAATAAACAATTTTAATCTTATAATTTCTAAACATTTAATAAATAGTACAGAACAAGTTATTATTTATTAAAAATAGTCACAAATGGTAGTGAAAGATGATTTCGGTGATTGTTTCAAAATAATTAAGATGTTGCTTTTGCCGTTGAATGTAGGACTTTTTAACAACTTCGCTCGCAATTTGAAACATAATATGGTTAATTTTAAAGTGTTAACGGTATTTTAGAAAAAAAATGTAGCAATCTCACATAACAACGGTCCTAATCGTTACCCTCAGAGATAATGTAGAATTATAACTAAAAAGTTTTTCTATTTTTTTGATGGAGCTTAAAGACTGAATGAAGCTTATTTTAACGATTTTTTTTCATAAAAATTGGTCGTTATTCAGATGTTGAATTTTAATTTTAGAAGAGAGTAACGTTTGAATGATAGGGATAAGACATTACTAGTGGTTAACTAATCGTTTCCGCTACTCTTCATTTTTATATTCCAATAAGTGGGAATGAATTTCAGATATCATGTATTAAATAATTTTCTTATAAAACCATTGTCGCTGACTACTAAAAGACTGAATATTAAACTGACGAAAATATTATATTTTTATGACAATTTCTTCGGCGGATAATTTCAAATTAATCACCCCGTAGAGCGACATCTCCTGCAGAAGATTATGTCTCATGAATATATCGATATTTTTGTCAATATACAACGATACAATATCAACAGATGGAATTTGAAAAATGTCTTTCATATGATTTTTATTTACCTCCTAGCATTAGATTGACTGTATGGAAGATGCAGCGATAAAGATTTTCATAAACTGGGAGATATTTCATCATTCTTTCATAACGTCTCGGATAAACGTATTGAAAAGCTATTATGGGACGAACGGATAAAAGAATGCGGCTTTGCGTATATCGGAATAATTATTATCTCTCGAAAAATAAACTGAGGAAATTATAATTACATCCTGCTCGTGTAATTTGAATGTTGTTTAAAAGAAAGAAAAACTTAAGAAGGAATAAAAACCGACAATCTAGAACAGTGCTTCTTAACATGGGTGTTGCATATTGTGATGATATATAATAATATCTCTGAAAATCAGTGTAAGTTTATTTATTTTCCGTCAATGTATCTCAATTCTTCTGTATTAACCCGTAACATGCCATCCTAAAAAATCAGGTTCCCTGCCATGATGGCATCTCAGTTTCACTGTTTATTGACAGTATTTAAACCTAAGTTAGCAGCTAAAAAATAATTTAAAAAATGTATGTATACATGCTAGAATACCTAAAATGATAAATACTTATTGACAATATTAAGAGGAATATTGAATGACTTAATGACTCTACTATTTACGATTGCATCATGGGCATGGAGGTGTTACGTATGTTTATGAAAATATGACGTTGGTATCAAATTACTGGTAGAACATAATTTTTATTTAAATCCACTATTACGATAATACTGTAAAAATATAATAAACAATAATTAAATTATTTTTAATCTGGGGCGTTGAATAACTTTACTTTAAAAATTCGAGCTAATAGAATTTAAAGTTCAATTATCGATCAGATAATTATTAAAATTTATCAGAAATCCATAAATCGAAAATACAATGTATGAAAAAGCCCGTACTGGGATTTAAGCCAATGTGCTCTGCTACCGAAGTCAACGGAATTGACCAGAGGTGGGGAACCTTTCTTCTCTAAAGGCCGCATTCATTTTTCTGATTCGACATAAAGCCGCAGTAAACACCGAGAAATTTGAAACCCTCAATTCGCTATACTTTTTCCCCAGATGTTTTCAAACCTCTTTTTTTTATATAGCTCACTGAGGAATTTGAAATCCTCAATTTGCTATACTTTTTCCCAGATATCTACAAATCTCGTTTTTCCAGAATTGGCCAGAAGGCGGCGGGTTCCCCCCCTCTAGTATTGACCATTAAATCACGAATCCGGCGAAACGTAGCGATGTAGTTTAGTAGTAGCGATTAGCTAACCACTAATTTTGTCCTAACTTCAACATTCTATCCATACTCTTTTCGAAAAAAAGATAGGTTGAGAAACTGAGTAACAAGCATTCCTTGTAGAATCACCGCCGAATCACTTAATTAAAAGTTCGTATACTCCCCATTGGGAGTGGATACACGAAACACAATGTTTAATGTTCACTCTGTTTATATTATTATCCTCAACATATTGGTGGCCATCCCAGTGTTGTGTCATATAGTATACCCTTGTATGTACATAGCCAGCGAATTACTACTGCATGTAATTTATTATATTGGTTGGGTAAATGAAACTCAAATAAATCACGAAACTTTATTACGTGCCCTTTTGTAGAGCCATTTTGAACCAGTTTACACAAACGTATCTAGTCTAACTTCAAGTGGGAGCTGTGATAAACGCGATCTAGGTCCGGAAGTCGAGTTCGCATGCACCGGAAGCGGAAACACGTGGCGTAACGTGACCGGAAGGTGTTTACACCATCAGGCAGGATGTTTCATTCGTTGCTCTTACGCTCTGGTGACTTAAGGTTGATATGGTCACCCGTTCGTTATTGCATGCAAACATTGGTGGTGCCTGTTTGTAACGGACCTAATTTTAAGCTTGATTCAGAAAAAAGGGTTTGACGACCTATAAATAATATTTGTACCAACCGGCGTTAATTTATTCGTTAAAAATGCTGGACAAATGGAAACAAAATTTGATAGAAATAATTAGCCGTTTGAATGAATAGATTGCTTGTTAACATTGTATTTATTTAATCATCATAAGGTCAATTGGAAACTGAATAGTAACTTTTACAATTTGGTTTATTTGAATGTTTATAATTAATTCGCGTCAAATAATGTTTTAAATATCGAAGCCGAACGATTTTCATTATGACAATTTAAATAGCGTCATCTATTATTGCAAATTATTGTTTTAATTATTCCTGTAAACTAATTGTGAAAAATTGTCATTATATTAAAAGCGGATAAAGTAAGGTCGCGGTGGGGATACGTTCAATTCCAATTCGCGGTCGTTTTTATCAAAACCATATAGGTATGAATTATATTTTTTTCTAATATTTCAAATGAATATACCTATAGGTATAGGATTAAATTTTTACTGCTGAAATGGGCTTGATTAATTTTTAGCAAAAAATTCACCCGTTATGGGCAATGGGCTTGCAGCTAGTCTCTTTTCTGAATTTTATGAGTAAGATTATAAAATGCTGTTCTTCGACACCACGCGTTGTACAAGCAGGATACGGTTAACAACCGTTTGTCATAAAGCTTTAGACGGATAACGTTCAGTTCTCATACTTTTCGTTATTATAACAGCTAAATGAAAGACTTGACTAAGCGACTGACGGAGAAAATATTCTAGATATATGAATATAATTGAATGAAAAATTCTTATAAATTAAAAAAGTTACAAATGTAGTTAAAAAAACACGCTCTACTATTGTATTTTATTATTTTGAATTAAGCAATAATGACTTGGAACATTTTAAAATTAGGGAAAATGGGTAAAATACAAACTTATCTTCTGTTATAAACCAAATTATTCCAAGCGTGAATACAACTTTCAGATAAATAAATGTAGACTTTAATAAAATAAAACACTTTCTTGTCCAAATTTCACATTATTTATTTATCACCAGTACTGGTTTCGTTCATCGCTTACTGATTTCCGTAAGTTGAATAATGCTCGCGAAGAGCTAAGCCGGTCCTAGTATTTAATACAATATGGAATCAGTAAAAATGTGTTTTTATTTTTTAATAGTATGTCTTTTCACCAAAAATTGACAGTAAACAAATTTAAAGAGAAAAGTAGACATGATCTAATAGAAAAAAAATACTTGTAGATGTTTTTAATGGTTCCATGTCTAATCAAAACAATTTAAAGATAATATTTTTATTATATCACATTATAAATTGAATGTTTAGAAAATGTATATGAATTTATAACATATCCAATAACTGGATGTTGAAGTTGATTCACTACATAAGATTATTATAAAATTTCTAGAAATTCAAATATTGGCTTTAATTTATTTATTACTCCAAATCCGCGCCCTGTTTAGAAAATTTAAAAAATCTAACAAATGATAAAATACCCACTGTTAACAACAAACTAACAATATTTTTATTATTTTAAGACATTTTTCATATACTTAAAAAATATTATATTATATATTTTTTTGTTTTTGAAAACATAATTATAATAAATAAATAAAAATATAGATCCGTATTAGAAAAAGAAAAGGAAAAGATATGTCAATAGTTGTACAGGATTATCAAAATTGCGCAAATAAATTATGTTTAAAAATGGCCAATATATTTTACATTGAATACATTATTTTATATTTACATATATTTCTTTCGTGTTTAATTAAAAAAAAGATACAAGAAAAATATGTTATATTTTTACTTGTTCTGATTTTTTGTGCTCTGTTATACCTTGTTCTGTTTTATCATATTCTGTTTAGTCTGGTTACCCTTTCTTGTATGTTGTGAGATCTTTTCATTTAAAAATAAAATTGTCTATCTCTTATTGTCTGAATTAATAAAAAGAAATATTTTCTAGATAAAACAAACCGTATCACTGCAGAATCTTCAAACGAAATATAAGCTACTTATTTTTATTACACAGTCGCGTTACAATGTAAAAAAATAATTGCTCACTTTTAGGGTGTTCACTGTCAACACTTGGTGGAATGGCATTATATTAATAAAAACACAATATTCCTTTGTACTTTATTCCACTTTTTTAATAGGTCAGGACCGGTTTCGTTCATTGCGAGCATTGTCAACTGATAAGAAATATAATTTAACAATACTATTTATACAAAAATAAATTTAAACGAAAAGGTAATTAGAATCACTTTTCTTTCCAATGCCAATTGTTGTTTACACCTTTTCGCTTTAATTTTTTTTTGTATAAATAGTATTGTTAAATTAGAACACCACTCTATAACAGGGAGTGCTAGAAAAGAGTACACAGTAATCAGTTGAAAATAAGGTTGTCTCATAAGTACGTCGTTTTATACATGCGTAATATATTATTTTATTGAAAAACCGAAGCTATTTTCAGTATTTTTTTGGTATTTAGTAGAGGCAAATGTTTTAATTTGATTCCCGGTAAAAAATACTTTTTTTATATATGTGTTAACACTATACAAAAAAAATAAATGAAAAGAGATGAAAGAAATCCAGTTACGGTACAATATGTTGTAGGAGTTCCAACTTAGGACGTAATGCAAGTTTGGCTGCTGAAACATACTTTTTGCTATGTGAAATGGTTTAGTAAAAAAAAAAAATGACTTAAAAATTTCGTTTCAAGAATCTTAGTGTTTATTAATATAAGAAAATTTACTAAAGAGTGGTAGGTCTCACTCTCAAGTGATTAAAAGTAAAAATATTAGTGCCGGTAGAGAGAAATCCAAAAAACAGTCCAGATACATTTCAGAATTCCGGCAAACCTTTTATTTTGTTACCTGCTTAATGTAACGCCCAAATACGCAAATACTAATGAGACAATCAATTACTTACTTGCAAAGATTAACCTGCCTTGGTCGCTAAATATTACGTCGATAAACCTGTATTAAGCACGTGTTTTTGTATTATATTATAAATATATTCGTCTAAAGATTAAAAGTAAATCATATTCAAATTATTCTACACAAGCGTTTACCGTTTTTGATTAGATCCTGTGCCTTAAGTCCCTATTACGATGTAGTTAGTTGCCCACGTAGGCTGCACGTGTACGACGCAGCCGCAAAATGGATGAATAGATAGGTACAGTGACCGTTTCCGGTTTGCTTTCCCTCCGAAATGGCGGTCGGCAAACAAAAGACGCTTCCGGCGATGAAGTGTGATTAATATCCCCAGGAAATAATTACCATATTTTTGAAAATATGCAAATTAGTATTTTACCGTCCAGGGTCTGCGTCTTATGATTTAATACCTTTCTTAACCACCGCTTGGTCTAGGCCCATTGTGCGTCGAATATAGTAGCTTAGAGGCTGGTTAGAGGTCCTTGATACAAAATGCTCTAAAGTTTTGCTAGACGTAAGCAGAAGCTTTCAATATTTTATGAATATATTTCTTCGTCTTTCTATAATAACAAAATTGTTTGGAAATACGCCGACGTTGAACATTTGTGTGGTTAATTAATTATATTTATGTATATTTTCAACTTACAAAAGTTCTTCGTGAAATGCTTTCGCTTAATATATAGTCGGTTCTACCAGAAAACGTTAAGTCAAAAAACCTTGTTTTGAGATTATCTACTTTTTCAAATATCATGAAGCGAAATGAAATTAGAGAGGCGACAGACAATAAGACAAATAAATAAACAACAATTGACCAAAAATTTTCAACTTCGTCTAATCGTATTTGGGTAGCTGTAGAAATAAAATATCTATCTGTACAGTTAAAGAGCTTTAAGTTATATATAAGTTTCCACCAGTAATACGTAACTGCCAATGAAATATCGAAACAAATCAATGTAATATGAGTCAGCTTGTTTTTTGAAACAATAAAGCGTGTTTAAGTATATCAATCTGCATTCATAACTTAAAACATCCAACTGTTGACTTAACGTTTTCTGGCAGTATACAGACGATATTATTGTATCACTTTTAAGGTGTTCATTTTGAATTCATATTGGAAAAGAACTGTATCAAAAATAAAACACTTAAGTACTAGAGATGTACCATTTTAACTTGACTGTGTTGGAACTCAGAACTAAAATTGTCGCCTTAAGACGTGTTGACTATGGAAACGTAATGATGCGATGGTGGCGCCCTCGCGGGCAGTCAAGTTACGCTGGTACATCTATAATTTAGCTAATAATTAGTTTCGCACATGACAAGCATTATCAAGTAATGAAATAAAAAGGTACCGTTTTATCTATTAAAAATTGAGTCAAAATTGAGGTATTCTAAATAAATTTAGGGCAATAATTCTTGAATAACCTCGAAAATATAATTCATATTAAATGAAAAACTAATACTTGTAAACTTTTCATGAAAATTCATAAGATTTATTTGTAGATTAGGTCAGGCTTTGCTTATATATAATGCACATTCACAATTTCAATGTTTGTGGTCAATATGTTATATGTTTTTAGGATATATCAAGTCTGAAAATGCTTCACTAAGAAGCGAATCGGGTGTCGCAACGGATGAAATTGAAAATATATCAATTTTATTTATTCATTTGATATCTCTTGATAATTTTTTGTTTCTGAACTTTTTCTTCTCATCAGTCACGTTTAGGGAACACAATACCGGTATTACGCTATCCCGGTGTTCATATCAAAATACCGGTTTTGAAAATGCCAAATATATTAGGAAAGTCATCACATATTTTATTTTTTTTAGCGATGGAAATCTTTTAAATCTCAAAAACAGGTTCCAGAATTGATTTTAATTTTCAATAGTGTATTATTGGTTTAAGGAACCAGAAGTTATTCATGAAAATCACCCGTTTGTTAAATTTCTTATGATGGTATTTTATTTTAAATATTGATCTTGATTGTCTGGTATTGCGATCCCTAGTCAAAAGTAAGGGCTGTAGACAAGGGTTTAGGTTTTTTAAGAATCAGGAAATATTCAGTAATGTCCTGTGTTATTTTCATATTATTTTTCATAAGTAGACACATACTTATACGTACACATATATTTACCTATGTATACAATTAGATTATCTTTAGTCAGCCTAGCATGCAGTGGCAACCAATTGTTCTCTCTAAGCTGCGCGCTCGCTCGGCCTCGCAGCAGTTTGAAATCCCTCGTGCACTCGTTTCGGGTTGGCGCGCACTTAAATACAACTATTCAAATAATATATTTTTTTAATTATAAAAACCTTAATTGACTGAAATTAATTAGAAATTGAACATTTAGATCATTTTACCATAACTAAATTCTTATCTTTTATCAGAACAAGAAGTTGATTGAAGTGGGGTATAAATATAAAGATTAGTTATTAGTAACGACGTGAGAAAACAGAAGTTGTAAATAAATCTATAAGATATATAATATCTTTAAAAGCTACTGATTATTTGTTTGATTCTACTTAATTTCTTACTTCGTACTTGATTTTATTTTATCTAAAAAAATTAAATGTTTTCTTTTATTTTTTTTTTATTTAATACAACTATTAGTAAAAATTTATTTATAAAATATTTTACTATACAAATCACAACAAAAAAACACTGTTTTCCTAATCATATATGACAAATTTTGCAGCGCATTTGTTTGGTTGGCCTGCGCAGTCATTGAAATTTCTGCGCAGCTGACCTCTCATCTCAGAGGGAACATTGGTGGCAACAATATGGACCGAATTGGTTTGAATACATATCATTAAATATTTTTTATCGGTCGGAGTTGTTAGACATTTTCGACTCCGACTCCACAGCTCTGGTTTTTTAACACTATATCATTAACTGTCCCATAAATGTTAGATTTAATATTGTTGTATTATCTATTTGTTATACAACATATGGATGTAGTTAAATGTTATCAATATTAATCGAAAAGTTGATATTATCTGTCTAATATAAGTTTTCAAACTTTAATGGTGTGTACTGGCTTTAAGCTGGCCTTACTCGTTCAGATTTGGATTATTTTTTTATTATGATTAAGTAGGGTTCTGTGTTATTAGGAAATATCAGAAGAAAGGAAAATGCTGAAGATTTATTATTATGATAAAAGACTCTTCAACTAGCAATAATCGAACAAAAAGAAGGAGCAACGGTATGGAAATTTAAATAATGAGATTAAGTTGATTACCCAATGTTGTGTTTAACTGACGCAAATAACGCCGCCGCGATCCGCGTGCGAATTGCAAATTGTCAGAGCGCGCCATCTACTTTTAACTTTTAATGCTATCCGACCTCAGCGGGGATTCAAACCCGGAAATTAAAGTGTCAACGTGGCAATCTAACATCGCGTATACACTTATAAATTTACTCTGTTGTACAAATACGAGCTGTAGTTGAATTGTTTACCCAACCATACTAACATTTTCGGCAAATTGACTGAAATAAACAAATTTACCGAACTGTGATTACGCGACTTCCCAATTTACTCATAAGAACAAAGAACTTTTGAAACATTTTTATGATAATTAAGATGAAACGCCATAATTACTTTAATCCTTACCTGTTCTGTAGTCGGCTGGTCAACGTAATTGGGCGACAGTACTAATAGACGTATATGTCGATTTCTCAATTAATAAATACATTTTGTTTTAGAGGCATGTCTGTGGTTTTTATATGCCCTTTCAACTTGTTAGATCCCCCTTTAAAATTTATCATAGCAGTTCTATCATGCTGCCACATAAATCCTAGTTTTAAAAATAACTTTGGTTGTACTTAGAAAAAAATAAAAATGAAGTATTCTGTGTATAACTCGTATAATACAATGACGTAGTTTTAGACGAGTTTATAGACTCAAATGAGCAATAAAGTTTATGTAAATACCGAAATATTTTTTTTTTTAAAGCCGTGAAGTAACACATCACTCAATAAGTATGTAAGATGACATATAGAAGGCGCCATTATTGACAAATTCTTATTATTCCACCCATGTACCAACCTTCACATAATACGTGTCAAAATTTCATAACAATCTGACGTTTAGTTCACATGTTACAATGGTTTTAGTGACGCTACTTTTTTAGTTTTCAAATCAATGGAAAACATTGAATTTCGTGTGCTGACAAAGCATTGGTTTTGAATGAGAAAAAATACCGTTCAAGCAAAGCATTGGCTTGACAAGTGTTATTCGGACTCTACTTCATCGAGACAAATGGTACATTAGTGATTTGCTGATTTTAAGCGCAGCCGTACAGACATCGATGATGATGACGCTCTGGTCACCCCAATTCGGCAATTTCAGAAAATAGTTAAAAACTAAGCCTCGGTTACAATCACGTCAAAGTGGGCTATAACGATGCTTAGTATTATAGTTCTAGACGAGTTTATTATTTCTAGCTTCGGAATGACAGTTAAATTAAACTTACCATTACTAGGATGCTTTCACGTTTGTTGCTCGCCCTCCATCCGTTGCGTATATTCCATCGATGTCTAATAATCACCTTCCACAGCTCTACCGATAGAAAAAAAGAAGTCTGCCCGTCAGATTCATGACTTATTTTTAACAATGCCTTTGTGTGTTTGAAAAAATAGAAAAGAAAAGTTTGACTAGCTCAGCCACTTAAATCGAGTGGAATCTATGTATCATGTTTGTAATCTGTATACTGAGCGCTTGCCGTTTTAGGCGGGTTAAGCGAGTCTAGTGAGGAATCAAAATAACGAAAATCCACAAATAAATTAGCTAGTTTAATTTTTCGAATGCCATGACACGTTTTAACTTTATGTATATTCTGTTGCGTTGAAACCAGTGTGGTTAATAAAGTCGTGTAAGGATGGACCGTAACTTATAGTTCCACCCGTTTAAAGTAAAGCTTCAACTGCTAAAACTAAAATGAACTAACATATTATATTTGTTGTCTCACGATGAGTGGAGTGAGAGCTATTATATAATAATTACAAAGACGTGAAATCTAGCCCAGCATTATGTAAATGACAATCCTCAGTTGGGTTCTTTATGTATTGTATAGACGCAGTGACTGCAATTTAAGATTATTTTGTTAATTTGACTACTCACTAAGCCGGATGGTAAAAGTAAAAAGATGGATATACACGTTAAGAAAAATAGAATTTATTTTTGCATCCATCCAGCTTAATTTTGAAGCAAATGATTTATATTATTATTGTTAAATACATAATTTTCATGTTAATTAAAATAAAATTTTCAAATAATATTAATAGTATTGTCGACTGGTGTGGCTCACTTGGTTAGAGCTTGCTCTACCGACCACGCAGGTCTGGGTTCGATTCCCGATAAGATCACAGCGAATTTGAGAATTGTTCAATTCAAAGTTGTGATCGAAGGCTGAGTGTTTGTGATGTCAATTCACATTATTTCCTTCCCTCCCATCCTCCTGATCTTTTAATAACTGGGTGAAGCAATAGCAATTAATCAACCACTAGTCTTGTTCTAGCCTTATCCTTCTTTCCCTACTACTCATTTTGAAAAAAAAAGTAAGGTGGGGCGGCTAAGTAACAAACAGTTCTTGTAGAAAACACTTGAATTGAGATACCTCCATTAGGAGGCCATATGCTCCACATTGAGAGCGGACATGAATAATAATAAAATATTGTTAGGTCAGGTTATTTTTTATTATTGAAAATAAAAACAATGCGCGCTCTCATCGATGCGATGAAGTCCAGTGCGCTTAAGTTGAAATGGGGTGGGGTGTCTTACTACATTGTATGTATGCGCACATCAACATACGTGAGTATAGTATGTGTGGTGGTATTTAAAATATCAGATATATAATAGAAAACTTGGGGCCCTTGTGTACGTAGAAATTTAGACCTCACATTTTCTTTGGACCCTCGTGCATTGTATAACTGCTATAAGGCAACTACGCCACTGATATAAATGCATATTGTGTCTACGCGTACTGGCTTCACTGTAGATTGCTCACCTCTGATGCGACCACGCTTTTCTGTCGATAATGATGAAAAAGAAATGTTAAATCTAAAAATATCACCGAAGAATGATACTTGAAGAACTTTGTCGTAAACATGTCCTAGGATTTAAGCTACAATAATTTTATATTAACAACAATTAAAGCTATACAGCTGACAAACAATATTTTTTTTATAACCGTTAACTTAAAAACGTTTCAAAGTGCACGATAAATTTAGTGGATTCAATCACAAAATGTTTCGCATAAAAGTCACGTCAAATACAGATAAAAACATTAAATAATGGTTCGCTTCAATAGTTTCTGTATATAAATCAAATCAATCCCAAGTTATTGGAGTCCAACTCACCAATCGTTGTACTTGAATGAAAGAGAGATTTTACAAATCTTATTATTTTAATTAAATAATCGTGCGCTATTCAACGATGTTGTAATCAACATAAATTATACGCGGCAAGTGTGAACATTTCAGATTCGACGAGAACATTAATGATTCTAAGAAGCTGTATATAATTAATTATCGGAGCGAACGAATTCAATTTAAAGTTATTAAAGATTTAATCGAAAGCTAGGATTGATGACAACTCTACTTAATTCAGACGATAATGGTGAGAAATATACTTATAAAAGACTTTTAGAAACTTCCTATCTATTATATTAAGCTAAGTTAAAAATTTAAAAAGGACGTAATAAGAAATTTGATATTTGTTAATACAGCAAAATGAAAAGAAAATATTCGTTTTCGTTGTATACTTTACTTGTTTTAAATTGAGCAGCTTTTTAAATTTAAAACCACAAACGCCTTTATGATTTCTTGTATTTATTAGAACAGTTTTTTAATAACGAAAATATGATTTGATAGTTTTCAAATCAATTATGCAATAAAAAACGGTTTATCAAAAAAAATTATCGTGCTTTCTTTCGTATTCAAAATTTGTGACGTTATTGTTGAATTTAAATGTTTAATACAATTTTGGCAACTTTAAAATTCCCTTAAGGTTTTTTTGGCTGAATAAACTTCATTAAATTTGTAGGGAAAATTTCAAATGAGAAACATACATAAAAGTAAATATCAAATTTTCTAAACCTGTTTTAACAAAACGCAGACTTAGTATAAAAATAGTTGAGTTTACCTTAAATTTACTACATATCAAAAATAAAAAAATCCTCGTTTAATATTGAGAGAAATGCGTGTTTGAAACGGTTCGTTGGGCCTTGGGGCTTCTCAGAAAACATTTTCAGTAACATTGCCCCAGGCAATAGTGGCTTTATGGAAAAGATGTTTAAATTTGATAACAGAGCTGCGTGAAAACTACCTGATATTAGAAAAATGTTATGATAAATAGATATTCATACATCTTCTGTTACTCATTGTCAATCTAAGCTTTTTAAAGTTTGTTTTTACAGAAAATTTCAAAGATAAATTCAGTTTCATAAAGGCAAAAGTTGGATGAGAAGGCAAAGAAAAAATAACTAATTATTAACCAACGACTGGCTGTAGGCAAAATTAAGCTTTCTGTAAGTTTTGATATTAGGTGGTATTAGGATCGAATTCATACCGAAAAAATATTAAAAGCAAAGTAAAATATATATTTTTTTAGACAGCAAATTTTTTCAAACACACCCATTCTTGATTAAGGGAGCACACATGTTGAATTATCTCAAAATAAATAATTTTCATCAAATGATAAAAGCGAAGACAGTCAATCGAGATTGAGAATAATAAAAATTTTCGAAGAAATTCAATCAAGCATTTAAAAAATCCATAAATCAATTACTTACGAATTTTTCCGTATGGAAATTTACACCACGACCAAATAAAATGTCGAATATTCAAAAATAATAACCACTTGACCACAAGGACGGTTAACCTTCCGAATAAACCAGTTACCTGTAAAACCTCAAGTGTGAAATAATAAATGTCCGTTCGCCGAATATTTTGTACACTCTAAAATTGTATTATTTTCCTCATCTTGTGCACAATGAAAATTATCTGGTAGGCCTATTGAACGAATTTAATAATGATTTTGAAGTATGGTTTATGATTCAAAAGTATGATTGTCTGATGTTTTTAACGTTTATATATTATTACTAATTTCAAACAATAGCAAATCTGTATCAAACAGAATGTGTACACAATTTCAACCAATTCCTTAATTTTGTGTTAATTAAAGCATTTTTATAAAAACCAGTGATCGATATACTTGCTTCTGTGTCTTATCTAAAAATAAGATTCGGAAATTTAGTAATCTATAATATAAGTCAATATATATTATATTTTAACGAAAAAAAATAAGTAAGAATCAATAAATTGATGGGTTAGTTCCATAGTGTTACAACTAGAAGTATAGTAGTTTAGATGAATGGCTGACCAAATTGCTTACTCATATCATCTTTTTATTGAATAATTTAGTCATTTTTGCTCGATACTATAATATTTCGCGTTGTATTTATACGAAACTGAGAGAATTGAGATTCTATATTTTCATATGCAAACATCTACCAACCGAGAGAAATCTAGTATTTTTTCTAGTCGTACTTTTGAGAAGCTATAGAAAAGGATAAGTAATATAACTGAAAATATATTATTTTTTATTTATCCTTTTATGTAATCAAACCATTTTTAAAATCTATGTTAGTTGATAAGCTTTCCATTAGTCATGAAAAACGTCTTTCCCCACTCTTCTAAAATACAGTATTAGTAACTAAGTAACTCTAAGATCTCGTAGAAAATGGTCCACATTGGAAGCGTAAATGGTTAAAAACTTCGAATGATAATCAATAATACGCATTAGTATTACTATTAGATACTTATAAGTTTAATCTTAAATTTAAATTTGATTAGTAAGCATAAATTACTTAGTTTAATTAGTCTTATGACCTTAATGATCTTAATAATTATGAAATTTTCTGTGTGATTTATGATGTGGTATTGATTGACAACATATTAAAGCATATATTTCTGGGTTATTAGATTATCTAATAAAGTTTTATCTAACAAAAAGCGGTGTTATCCAAAGAATTTTGTTTATTATATTTTAATGCATTGTAGGTCTCATTTTCTCGGAATTTTACTGTTGTGACAACATAATATAATTAATTTTAGTATACGTCACAAAACTATTTGACTGCCAAGCATTGTTTTATAACTAAAATGAATAATATGTTTAACTTAATGGTCTTTTCTTAGTAAAACCTTCATGAATAATGGTAATGAAATATCGAGTGATTATTATTAATCCTAAGTTGGTAGGTTGTTCCTATAAAAATGATTAACTTAAAAAAAAAATTTAAGCATTACGTAATGTTACGATAAATCCGGGTTTTTATTCTTTTGACTCTTTTGCGTTTTTATGATATAATAGTATATTATCATCAGTGGTGGATTACCCTACAAGCAAATGAGGCGCTCGCTTGGGGCCTCCGAATTTCAGGGGTCTCAAAATAATCCATATAATAAATAACCCATGTATTTTAAATACAGTTTTCTATGTTAATTTTAGTTAACATGTAATTTTACAATGTTTTTAAGTTATCCGAAAAACAGGGCCTTCAAATTTTATTCCGCCTGAGGCCTCTCAAGGTCTTAATCCGCCACTGATTAACATTCGTTTGAAGAAGTTAAAGGTCTTCGTTGCCTGTACATAATATTGTCTGTTTTAATCCTCGGTGTGATGATACTGTTAAACATATAATATGTGTATATTAGATAATTTACAATAATTATTTTATCAGGATATGCGTCGATTGGAAAGTAATTATTTACAATAATTAAATCAAAAATAGATGTGTAACATAACAATAGAATATATTAATTATTTTATATTTTATCATTACCAAAATCAGAAACATAGTGACAGCTGACAATTCTCATAAGATATATTATTATTTATCAATATGGAAGCGATGTTGGCTTTCAGATACAGCTGAGATATTTGCATTTACATTCATAATATTATGTAAATTTTGTAATTATTTTGCGACAAACGTATAACATTACACATAATAATTAAAATGAGATTAAATCGCTAGAAATTTCGAAAATTGAATAAACTTGTACTCGGTAATTCACGGATTGTCGAGTAGTATTGATAGTTATTTTGGCATTACGTTTTTGCCGGGTTTTTCTGGAATACATTCAAATTCAGCACAGTAGTATTTATTTTTTAGCTACTCAAAATTAATGGATACATAATTTATTATATTTTGATGTGTAATTTATTTATTTAAATACTAGGAAAATATGTGTGCATTGCTTCATGGTAGCTTGTTTAATTTAACGTTCATTGAAATTGTCTCAAATTAAAATGAGAGATTAATACTGTAGTTTTATTTAAGATATTTTATGAGCCTTAATAAATTTATTATAAAAACGGTATAGAAAGTACGTTTTTTTTTTGTTATAAAATCTAATTAAATAACTCAAAAAGCATACTGTACGTCTTTTAATGGTTTATAGCAGTGTTCTTCAACTTTTTATAACCGCGGACCGGTAAAAATTGTAAAAATATCTCGCGAACCGGCGTCAACCAACATCATTCAATAAGTTTGTAGAATGATATATAGATCGTGCTACTATTGACAAATTCATATGATTTTTAGAAAGTACCAACATTAAAAAAAACACTTGTCAAACTCAGTCCGCGGACCATAGGGTTGGTGTATGAAAATCACAAAAAGACTAATATCAAATTACTGAATAAACCAATTCATATTTGAGCATGGTACTTTTGTTGCCAATCTCTTAAAGTTTGTCCGGATACTGAATAAGCCAACATGAACAGTGAAGAAATACAAGAAGCTGACCACATCCTTTGTTATTTTTCTTTATTGTCCTCTGAACACAAAGATTTTACTTGAGTTGGTCCAAGCAATTGTCAGGTTACGCTAACTTAGTGGCTAACAAGGTAAGCAAAAGTGTTTTTTTTTCAAACTTTCAGCGTAGTATGGAGAGCGTTTAAACTAAAACAGACTCCATCAGTTATTAAGATCAGAACTTTCATATCACTAAAAACAAGCCGCCGAATCTTGAGAAACTTTTACTGAGACAGTCCCAACACAAAAACTGAACAAACGTATAACGTTGTTACGCCATGGAAAACGACTGTTAGTCGACGACTCGAAATATAGTCGTCGTGGGTGGTGATGGGTAATTACAATTAGTTTGAATCGATTTCATCATAGTTCTGAAGAAAGGACTGTGCTTAATAAATATCCATAGTATTTAAACATAAATAAAGAAATAATTTCAATTATATTTTTACTCTGCTGAACTAAAATTCCAATTCCGTATGGCTGAGTCCAATTATTTAGTAATCGAAGTATGCTTTTACCTTCCCCATAACAAAATTTCTGAGTCATACAAGAATATTCAACAAATATTCTACATAATACTATTAGTGGCATAGCTTAAAATTGAAATTTATTCCGCATTTTTATTTTGTTATAAATGTATAAATAATAATAATATATCTCTATGAATTTAGTAGATTTTTTTTACCATGTCCGCTCCCAATGTGGAGCATATGGAGTCCTAATGGAGTTTATCTCAACAGAAGTGTTTCTACAAGAACTGCTTGTTACTCAGTTGCTCAACCTCTCTTTTTCCAAAGAGAGTAGGAATAGAAGGAAAGGGCTAGGACAGTACTAGTGGTTAGCTAATCGCTCTCGATACGCCCCGTTCATAGGATAGGATGGGTGAGAGGGGGGAATTCAAGACATCACATACATCCATGCCTTTGAACAGAAATTCATAAATCGATTGAAAAATCAATTCATAAAACTGCCCGTACTGAAATTCGAACCCATGACCTCCGTAGCGGTAGCCAACGACGTTGACCACTCGACCTCACAGGCGGCAATAGTAGAATTATTCTGATTATAAAACAATGTCTATTTTTTTATGAAAACTGTACCTACTCGATCATTTTTTGAACAACGCACCATCGGGGAGAACTTAAAAATGATTTAATGGTCGTTTTTTGGATGTACATGTAATAAATAAATTATGTGAAACGTAAATTAAGACAAATATGGTTTAATAAGTTTGACTTGAAAAAATAGATGCTGTGGAATTTATTATTTATGGTGGTTTTTAAAATTTTTACAGTTTATTGAAATATTTTTGTATATTTTTCCACTCAAAGACATGAACTGAGCAAACATGATCAATGAAAGGTGTATAATATTGTTTTTTTTTAATTGAAAATAAAAATGAATTGAATTGTGAAAATGTTTATAACTTTCCATTTTAGTATTAGGTATCTTATGAGATTGATTGAGTAAATATAAAAATACGTTCACACTAATTAGAAATTCTCTTTGCTGAATGGTAAGTACCAAATCCTTACAAATATATTTAAATATTATGTTTTCGTAGTCGGCTGAATAAAATTTCCTGGCAAAAAGGAAATGAAAATCTCCCAGTGACGCAATGCACAGGCACATAGGAAGAGTTCGGCAGATGGTTCGCGGGGCACACAAAAACAGCCTGATTATCTGTAGGCCATTTCGTGCGCGAATCTCTCCCGTCATCCCTTTCATTGCATTCCCAGTGCCGGTGCTACGCCACCGTGCCGTGCCTCTACGCCGGATTTCAACCGAGCTTGCGGTGCTCTACGCATATTAAACTTTGTATAATCATTAAGAATTATTTTAATGCAACATATGAAAAGTCCTTTTTGTTTACATTGGCGTGATTCATAAATTATTACAAGACTGAATATTAACATGTTAAACACTTGAAAGTTTCATATGTTGAGGCCATTTTGGAGCAATAAGTGTTAATTCATAAGAAAGAGTAAACAAAAGATAGCGCTAAAAATTGAATAAATGAATATCATAAATATCTGATCAGTAAGCAGTCAATCTAATTTTTTTCCCAAAGAGAAGAAGCACGTGTTACACATAGCAACACAACACAAGAAATAACATAACTGAAACTATCGTTAAAATTGTATCCATTTTTAAGTACTGTTATAACCGAGTAAGGTTACACTATACAGCCTCGTAAATTCATAAAAAGAGTATTGAAAAAATGTATGAAAAATGATTTTATCATTGAAGAATATATAACTATTCTAAGCATGTGCAAACTCACGCCCAATATGAATTGAAATTCCGAAAAAGCCCAATTGAAGTTTTAAGTCACTTGAGATCTAGGTACTCAAAAGTCATAATAAACAAGAAGTTTGAAAATTTGGATTGGTTATGTTGTCATTTTTCTTTAAGTTGATTTTAAATGACCTAAAAAAATCATTGATTTGATTTTCCCATTACAAAATTATAAATGCATCAGCATTCGCGGTAATCGTCATATTTATAGCCGATAATTTTAGTTTAAATATTAGTTTTTTTGAAAATGCAACCGTTCTGCTTAAGGGTAACGACTAATTTAGAATCACGCTCTCAGCAATTTACTGATGAAGCAGTAGCGTAGAAAGCTTAAAACTAATAATTTATTTTGCAATTGGTTCAGACTTAAGGTATTCAATTTTTTAAAAAAATATTTAGAAATCTTAAATTGCAAATAGAACTCAGTGTTTATAAGCAGTAAGCCATCCAAGTAATATAAGTACGCTTTTACCCATATATAATTATTTATTAAAGCTTTTATCACCATATTGTAGAAAACGGACTAGTTGCTGAACAATTTTGAGACTATAACAATGTCGACATACTTTACCAAGTTAATAATATTGTGTTAAGAATGAATAACTTATAGTTTTTAGAAATGAGTTTAGTCATTAATAGAAATAAAACATTTTTAATAAGGTAGGCCGCTCACTATTGTTTTATTTATTTCCATTGAAATAAACCGTACTTAATTAAATTAATTTATATAATTTAAGATTTCGACTGAAGGAATTTATTTGTGATTAATACTATTAATATTTGTATTTTGTCCTCTTATATATATATATACCTTGCAAAGTTCTTATGATGATTCTTTTTAAAGAAACAAAACACGTATCACTTGAGAATAAAAGACATAACAGAATTGGGTTAAATAAAATATTTCATGTTTTTGATAGGCTCGTGGAAACAATACATTTTTTTCTATAGGCACGTATTAAATACATACTAAACGAATTTATTCAGATTTTAAAATTTATGTTCCTTGATGAAATTACTATAATTCTCTTAATACGAGCGAGATAGCAACTGTCACATATCATATACATGCAATATAACTGGTTCATTCGCTCTGTCTTGCTCAGTTAGCTAGTGCTGTCCTGCATAACACAAACGTCTCACATAACACGAATGTCTAGTGCCGGCATGCAACCACCCAGTTAATATTTCATCATTAAAATTATTTTTCAATAAAAAAATGCAATATATAAAGAAAATTGGAAACATTGAAAGGGCCACACGAAAAGTTCAATTCAGCCACTAGTTGGATATGCATGTTCTAGATCTAAAATTTTAAATACATTGAGATTCCGCAAAAATCTGATAACCAAAGTAAAAGCTGTGAGCTATAGAAGTCAACTTAGTGATGGATATCGTAACGGCCTTTGAAACGATAGAGAACTATTAAATATAAAAAAGTTTTGGAAACGCCAGTTCGTAAGACCTGCGCACAATATAAATTCCTCTCCACCAAGTCCGGCTATAATATTATCAACGTATAAGCGAAAACAGGAAGAGCGATTGCGACAGAGCATAAGCCGAACCCCGCGATCGAGCGAGAGGGTCGTATTTTTAAAGTGGAACAAAATAATACGGTATACAAACAGTATGTTTTATCTGGGAAATCATTTTTTGTCCGTTTTATTAAAAAAGAGAAACCTGGTTGCACTTCAGTTTTGTTCTTGTTTGGTTCTTAGTTTTTTATGCGGTTCAAATTTTATTTGATGATACTGATTTCAGTGAGGATAAGGTAAACCGTTATTATCATATCATATTGATGTCAAAATTCAATATTTCAATCTTTGATAAGAAATAAAGATTAAGTAAATTTCAAGATTTTTTTTTGCATTCCTACAGGCTGAGTCGTCAAACTTCAACGTTATAAATTTCTCGTAATTTTCTTTTTGTCAAATAAATAGATTAATTAGAATTTTATTCTTTTTTATATGAAATATTTATGCATAAAAAAAACACTTCAATTGAAAAAAGGTTAAATTTAATCAAGTGAATGGTTTGTACTTTACTACAAAAGTTATGTATTTTATAATATATTAATAAAAACACGATATTCTTTTGTACTTCATTCCAATTTATTTAAAAAGTCAGGACTAGAGCTTATACAAAAACTGACTTTTGAAAAAAAAGGTTTAAGAATGTCAATATTGTCCGAAAACCTATTTATATATAAAACAATGCTATTTATACAAAAATGAAAAGTTGTAAACAGCAATTGGCATTGAAAAGAAATTACCAATTACATTAAAAGTGATTCTAAAATAACACAAAATTGAAATGTTTAACACATCTAACAAATAATTAAAAAGTAATCCCAGATTAATTAATTAATTGTGTAATAATGTTAACTTATTTTATTTTTATTATGAGATTAACACATAAAATAATATTCTATGTTTTGTTTAACTTGTATAACAGTCGATTTTTGAGTATGTGAAGATCGATATCACAAAAATTTTAGCGTACACTTTGTACAAACAATAAACAAACTTCATACCCAATACGTCAATATTCAAATCCATGCTTATGCGAACTGTATACACTGAGAGAAATATGCTTGTTAGAATTATGTAATTTCTATTGACATCCGAATGAAGTAGAAAGCTTTCCAATTGCCATAGAAATTGCAATAACCCAATGATGGTTCTATAAAAGAAACGATATACAAAAATAAATAAACGAGCTTAATTCAATTGAAATTCTACAAATCAAACGGTTTCAAAATAAACAAAATAATAAACAAGAGAGGGAAACCAAAAACAGATGTTATTTTATTATTCCATTCAAAAATGGCATCCCTAATGAACCGCCAAAATGAAGCATAGTATAGCAAACACACCAACCTAAATAAAATCTAACGGCGATGTGTGTCAAAAAGTATAAACAACTTATTTCACGAATCTCGCAAATTGGATATCTTTTTTTACGAGTGGATGATTTTCTTGGGCATTTCCTGGGTACAAATAATGATTTTGCAATAAAAATGATTATATCGAGTTTGCCCAATTCACAAACCGGATATCACAGAATCAATTTGTGTGTAATAAAGTAGATTGGTGATTTTTATTTCGATTTTTAGAAATAATTATATGCCCGGATATCACGCATGGACTACATCGAGGATTATTTAAGGTGTAAGAACATTTAAAAAAAAACAGCAAAGTATTGAAAATAGTAGAAAAAAAACTAACGTCTTACAGTAGGCAGGTGGGTATGGATACCAATAACGATTTTATAAATTGTCTAAAGATGTAATTCAACCAACTGATGAAAAAAGAACTAATTTCATAAAATTAGTAAAATAGATTAAATTACAATCCTGAAAAGTATATCAATTGTACAAAGACAGTTAATAAGGAATAAAAAATATGTTCATTTTTTATTGGACAATTGTAAACTATTTTCTATGAATTCCTCTCGATTTTTTTCTACTCCCGCATCTTTTGCATACATTGAATAAACAAAAGTTTGTTCTGTAGTTTTATATAACCTGATCAAATTTCGAGTAAACCTGTTTAAGGTTTTTCTGTAAACTTGCTTTAATTAATCAAAGAAACCATGCAAGAATAGCGTTTTGAGAAATTTTAATTAAAAACTGTCTTATTTTCAAACAAATTAATTTACCGTTTGATATTATAAAGTTACAGCAAAGTGAGTATTTAATATTTTCTTTTTACAGTGCACAATATTATTGTTTTTTTTTTTGTCAGATGTCCGAATCATTTTTGATGATTTTAAAACTTATCTATTTTTCATGAAAGAGTGTTAGTTAGTCTTCTCCCCAACTTTAAAGTGTACAACTAAGCATGTTGGCTAACGGGAGATAATTAATCGTTCTTATAACATCCGTTATTTAATTTTTAATCATTGGGAAACGAAAACTCTTGATAGATATGCCTGAGCGGCGGCTTTGAAACTAACCATGAGCTTAAATATATCTTAGATAGATAGCTTTAGCCAAACTAACATACTATTTAACACCTCCATGCCCATGATGCAATCGTAAATAGTTGAGCCATTAAATCATTCAATATTTCTCTTAATATTGTCAATAAGTATTTATCATTTTAGGTATTCTAGCATATATACATTTTTAAAATTATTTTTTAGCTTCTAACTTAGGTTTAAATACTGTCAATAAACAGTGAAACTGAGATGCCATCATGGCAGGGAACGTGATTTTTTAGGATGGCATGTTACGGGTTAATCGTCTTTCTCAAAATCCACTACTTTAACTAAATCTACATGTATTTACAAAATTGATGTACTTTAGAAAAAAAGCAAAGAAATTGAATGAAATAATATTGAAGATAATAAAAAAGCATTGTTATGTTTGCTACACAGCATCGCTTCATCTGTAAAACACTTTTTTCGCAACACGGTGAGAATCTCTTAATTTCAATAACAAAATCGTAGCATCGTACACTGCACCATTTTATTTTTAGCAGAAAATGAATCTGTTTTATTCTATTATATGAATAGCATTACCAAACCCTCCGTAATTTTTATTCAATCAACTACCAAGCAGAATTTCCGAAAGAGTTTGTGTTTTGATTAAATTAAATTTACATAATGAGTTAAGAATATATTTTTGTACGGCTAAATATAAACATTGTTTATATTGTTAATTTATTAATATGTAGTATAATTTTCTATGAATTTCAAACAGTTTGAAAATTGTTTTGAACCATGTTTGCTCCCAATGTAGAGCGAGTATACCAGGGGTGGGGAACCTTTTATTATCTAAAGGCCGCATTCGTTTTTCTGATTCGATATAAGGCCGCAGTAAACATTGACTACGGAATCTTTAGGCTGAAACAGGACTTTACGGTCAGAATATGTCAGGAATTTACATAAATTTACAGAATTACAGAATTGGCCAGAAGGCCGCACCAGAGTACCCAAAAGGTCGCAGATTCCCCACGCCTGGTGTAGACTCTTAATGGAGTTTATCTCAAATAATATAACACAACATATTTTAAGAATATTCAAAGGATTAAATTAAATACAATTGAAATCATCTCTCCCATTATTCTCAAGTCATATCAAGGAGTGATAAATAAACATTTTCTTCAATGTATGTCCGCTTCCAATGTGAACCATATTGCCTGCTAATAAAAGTATCTCAACAGAAGTTTTTCTATGAGAACTATTTATTACTCAATCACTCAACCTCTCTTTGTCAACTAGAGAAGTAGCGATAGAAGGATAAGGCTAGGAAAGAACCAGTGGTTAACTAATCGCTCTCGCTACGCCCAATTATTAAAGGATTGGAAAGGGTGGGAGGGAATTTTTAGACATCACAGATACCCATGCCTGCAGAAATCAATAAATCGGTCGACAGAATGATTTTTGTACTGGGACTCGAACCCGTGAGATCCAGCAAGCTAATTGCTGCGAAATAAAAACCGGCATTATTTACGTAAACTAAACATACTTTAAATATTAAGATAAACTGACATATTATACTTAATTTTCAGACTACTTGTTTAAGATATTATTGATAGATACCATCGTGAATGCCTTATACCAGCGTTTCCCAAATGATGGGTCGCGACCAATGTTCTCTCTAATTTTTGGAAGGTTATGTGCGTAAAAGTTATTGACTGTGCAACTTTGACAAGAAATAAAAAGATTTATGCGCCAAATAACGGTATTTAGATATACTAAACGAAAAGGCTGATTTTTAATAATGATAATAATTAAGAACACTATTTAATGTCAATTAATTTATTCAGGTGATGGTATAGCTGATGTAATTTTTGTGCGCTCTGCTGTAATGTATGTGCGCGCACTCGGCGAGCTGTGTGCGCGCGCAAACGCGCACAGCTTAGAAGGAACACTGGTCGCGACCCGGTACCGGGTCGCAGAAAGCAAAATGTCGGGTCACCAATTTTCTAAAATAAATCTGTATATTTACTATATAATTTCGTAATATCTCTTATTAATAAATTATTGGTACATTTTATTTCTTTATAGACTTATCAGAGTAAATTATTTTGTATAGACATAAATATACTGTTTTATTTTACCTATAGACTGGTAGTATAATCCATAACAAATTTAGTGGGTCACGAAAGAGAAATATTAAAATAACCGGGTCGCGGAAAAAAAGTTTGGGAAACGCTGCCTTATACAATACTTTTTGAAGTTGAATGTGCGTGCGATTTCGAAAACAAAACACTTTTTAGGTTTTTTGTATGTTCTATATTTAATTATTAAAAAAGAAGAAACCAATGTTGATTACAAAATTCATGAAAAACTATCCCATCGGCATAACTCTGTGTTCAATACAGCACTACCAATTTTGTATACTTGATATGAATTATAAAAAAATATCTTTTGGAAAAAAAACACAAAATAGCACCCGTAGTGTACCAATGTTCAATATCATGGTATGGCTTCAAATATCCATACATGCCATTAAAAAATGTAAAAAAGTGTGTATTAATAAAATCCTTTCGGGAGAAAAAGAAGAAAAAAAACCAAAATGGTGACTGCGGCGGACAATCATACGAAGTAATTAAATACGAAGATACTTTGAATTGTTTGATACAAAAATTTGTCTAGAGAAAGGAAGTTGCGTGAAAACAATTTGTTATATATTACAAAGAAGATTATTACAGAAAAATTACAAAACAATTTATGTCTGTGTATCTATTCCAAGTAAAGATAAATTGATCAATATAACGTGTTAATGTTAACAATGTCTAAAAATACTATTCCATTTTTTAAATCCTAAATAACGATGCGTAGCAAAAGCGATAAGCTAACCACCTGTTGTAGATCTATTCTTTCTATCCTTAATATTCTCAAAAAAAATAGGTTAAACAACTGAGTAACAAACAGTTCTCTTAGACAAACTGATGTTGAGAAGAAATCCATTAAGAGGCTTTATAGTATACATTGGGATCAGATAAGGTCCTCTATAAATAACAACTTTTAATTTTGTGTAATAATAATGTAATTTGTAAATCCTTTTAATTGTTAGTAATTGCTTACACCTTTTTATTTCAATTTAACTTGTATAAATAGCACTTTTTAATTGATTTTTCTTATCAGTTGATAATGCTCGTGAGGAGCGAAACCGGTCCTGATCAAATAAATTTTAAGTGGAAAAAAACTACTAAAAATCTTTTATTATTTTTATTATAATGCCATTCCACCAAGTATTGACAGTGAACACTTTAAAAGTGAACAACTTCTTTTAATTCTTTCAGGCCAAAGTGCAGATTCTCTTTTTACGTTTGCAATGAGAAAATAATAATATATACACTTCAACCAGGGTTTCTAGATGTCCAAAATCACAGATCGGGGGACATTCACTATTTCGAAGATTTTTATACATGTTTCTACACATTTTTTTAAGTCTGGATTTTTAGAGGGACTTGCAATGTAGGACTCGGGATTTGTCTGCTGAACTCGAGACAGTACCGCTCAAATAAGGACGTCTAGCAACCCTGACATTAACTGATGAAAAAGTGTATTTCTGTTTTGAATTATATTTTTTAGTGGAGAAACTTTTGTAAGCACTTTATATTTTTTGACACTTTATTAACATTTTGATGTTAAACTCAACCCAAAACAACTGCAAAATATTATAATAATAAAAACACAATATTTCTTTGTACTTCATTTCACTTTATTTAATAAATCAGGATCGGTTTCGCTCATTGTGAGCATTGTCAACTGATAAGAAAAATATACAAACAGTGCTATTTATACAAAATTAAATTGAAATGAAAGGTGTAAGCAACAATGAACAATGAAAAGAACCTCTACAATTACACAAAATTAAAATGCTTAACACCTATAACATACTTTTAAAAAATCATCAAAGACTAATAATTTATAAGTTGTGAATGATGGCAATTATAAGCACAATTAAAATTTGGGAAATTTTTTACAAAGTGAAATTCTACATTACTAAAGTAGAAGTACAAAGGAATATTGTGTTTTTATTAATATAATGCCTTTCCACCAAGTATTGACAGTTAACACCCTAAAAGTGTAAAATATTAATTAATAGTATGAACTTGTCTAATATATTATTAACATACAAAGTATATTTATTGCATATTTTTCCTATATATTTTTTTTAATAAAACATCATGATTCATGAAAAAATGCAAAAACGAAAATATAATTTTTGGTATAGAAACTTTTAGTCTTAAAATATATATCTTCAGTCAGGTTTACGTTAAGCTGTCAGAAAAAAAGCCAAGAAGCTCACTAGAAAAACGATATGTCAATTAATAATAACAATATCCTGATGTATATGCTCCAACATGATTCAATATTTCCCAGGAGAAATAAAGAAAAGGATATTTCATCTATCTGTAGTATGTTGTAAAACTGATAAATATCTGATAGTTAAACCATTTATTTATCATTATTATATATAAATAGATTAAAAACTTCGTATACTGCCTTTGTGGTGTGATTGTAAATAACATTGGTCAATTTACTAACCAGAAGTGTTATTAATCTGATAAATGAGACAGAAATACGAGAAACAAATTGAATTGTATAGGATTGAATACTTCATACCTCTGCGTAGATGTGTCTGCGAACCGCGAACGCTACGCCGTAGCCACAGCATCACCAAACTGCCATCTAGTATTGTTCGTTACTTCATCGTAGCAGCACGCATCTCGTTGATCTGTTCGCAATAGGCTTTAAACTGTGCGCGGAAAGTTGTGAAAGCGGCGGAGATATTTCGTAAATGTTTTTATAAAAAGATATCTAAACGTCATTTGTAATAAAAATCATAAAAATATTTTTGTTTTTTACAATTAAGTATTCAATTTCAATTATTCACGGAACTTTAGCACAGAATTTTTTTATTAAAAATATTTTGTTTGTAATTGATGATATTAAAATATAACATTTTATAAGTAATAATAAATATAAGTGATTAAAACTAGCATTCAAATTGTCTTTAAACAAAAAATAATTACAGCTAAAACGAACATATAAACTGTGTACTGCATTAATTTTCCCCTAAAATATGTACTTTTTATGTATTACTTTTAAAGGCATGTAAATATTTTCGTTGGGTTTTTTATTGAAAGCATTAAATAAAGTACTGTACAGAAATAAGTAATTAAAAAAAATAATAAAAAGAATCTCAAATTATTTGACCAGAGCTACGTTGAGCGTAGCTCGTAGCGGAACGTAGATGTTGCGGGTGTTTCGCTACGCTCCGTTTATTTAAGTAGAGGATAAATTTAGCGAGATTTCATCATGTCTTATTTAAACTTTTAAATTTTGTTTTTTTTTTACTTTCAAAAAATAATTTATTAACACTGGGTAGGGTTGCGAAATTATTAATAAAAATAAAAATTAAAACGTAAAAGTTTTATGAAATATTACTCTCGGATTTTCGTAATATCAAAATGATGTCTTTACGTACATATTTGTATAAGAAGATGATTTTCAGACATTTTAAATAAACATCAAGTAATCACAGATTAAAAAATAATTTAAAAGGGTTTCTGTGTTACCGAAATTGCAACATATTTTTTCAAATATGTTCCAGTTTTTCATTAAATATCGTTGGTAAATATATAAATGAATAATTCACAAGTTTGTCCTTTTTATCATTTACAATTACCATAGTATTAAATATTGAGAAAATAAGTGTAAATTGTAATTAGTTATATTATTAAGTCTAAATTAAAATATAAAATTATAAAAAAAAATAATTAATAACTAAATGGAAATAAGAAATATTGCTTATTTAAATGAATAAATTTCGGTGACCTATAAGTATAAACCTAAAATAAAATTAACAAGTGCAAAGATTTGATTGATAGATGTTTCAATATAAGATTTGATAAATATAAGATATGAAATTTCAATATAAGATTTGATTAAATTGAGGCTTAAATTCTACGTCACGATTATAATTAACAATAAATTTTTAATCTTGAATGTTTGAGAGCTTCGAATTTCAAATTTAAATGATTATTGACAGTGTTGTTGATATGAATTTTCAAAATATTTAAATAATTTATAAAATTGGTTTGTTATTTATTTTGGAATTGTTGGAACAATAACGATAATTGTAAAACATATATTTCATGTTATTTTACATGTAATTATGAAAAACTTTGCTAATTAGTTAAGTATTTTTCATTGATAATAGAGAAGTAGTTTGTGATTTTTATTTTTTATTTTATCCACGTCCGCTCCCAATGTGGAGTATATGGCCTCCTATGAACTCGAGTCCCAGTACGAACAGAATTTTTCGATATAAAAATAATCGTGGGCACGCAAGATAAACGCTTTTCACATTTGGGGAACTTAATATTTTAAATGCTATTATTTTGTAATGTATTTTTAATAAAGTCATTATTCTTTATCGTTTTCATAATAAAACGCGTAAGAAATAATACGGAGAGATTTTTGATTCACGTAAGATTTGTCGGGTCCTATGGCGCAGCGGTTAGGGTTGTGGGCTTCCGTACCGGATCTCAAGGTTTGCATCAGTACGAACAGCATTTTTTAGTTAGATTTATCGATTTCTGTTCGAAGACATGGATGTTTGCGATGTCTTAATATCCCTCCCACCCTTCCTATCCTTCAATAGCTGGGCGAAGCGAGAGCAATTAGTTTACCACTAGTCCTGTCCTAGCCTTATTTTTCTATACCTACTACTCTCTTTGGAAAAAGAGAGGTTGAGCGACTGAGTAACAACCAGTTCTCGTAGAAAAATTCTGTTGAAATGCCTACATTAGGAGGCCATATATTAATGATATTGCTATTTGAAAGATTAATTTAAAAGTTTCGAATGTAATTTTATAAAATATTTTTTTATGAAAAATAAGCTACTTATTCAATAACGTATGCTTATAAATTGTTTTGGAAACATTGATACAAAATTAGTTTAGATGTCATTATAAAGTTGAGTATAGAAAAAATATTTGTATTATAATAGACAGGAATTAATAACGATAAAGAATTAACAATGAAACACTTAGTAGTACATAAGTACATAAAGGATAAAAGATATTTGTAACCTAGTTAACTAGATATCTAAAGATATTATGAGATAGAGTTGGCTGTGTTGGCTCCTATGACGCAGCGGTTAGCGTTGTTGCTTCCCGTGCCGGATCTCACGGGTTCAAGTCCCAGTACGAACAACATTTTTTCGATCGATTTCGATTCCAAGGCATGGGTGTTTTTTATGTCTAAAAAACCCCTCCCACCTTTCCAATCCTTTAATAACTGACCGTAACGAGAGCGATTAGTTAATCACTGGTCCTGCCCGAGCCTAATCTTTCTACATCTACTACTCACTTTAGAAAAGAGAGGTTAAGCGACTGAGTAATATATAGTTTTTGTAGAAAAAGTTCTGTTAAGATACTTCCATTAGAAGGCCATATACTTCATATTAGGAGGTATATTAATTAAAACAAAAATGTTGTTTTCACTATGACCCGTTTTACGGATTCGATAATTAAGAGAGAATATTAATTAATAAACAGTTTTTCAAATGTATTACGATGTTATAATGTAATAAGAACATTAAAAGTCTAGTAGAGAAAAAGCTTTTTTTTTAATAATCATATTCTATTGTTAATCCGTTATTGAATTAATCAGAAACTATACCATCTAAAAAGCACAGCAAACATAAAACATACAAAATGAACGATCACCTACTCAATGGAAATAAGTTCTGTTTTAAGCAAAAAATAATTGCGGACTTCTTTAATCAGGTATACACATTTTCATCATGTTCGCGTGAAATAATATGAAAAATGACCGAATTAAAATTCTTCTCAGTCGCTGTTTTACTATGTAGGATCGTGATCTTGATGAACGGCTCCCAAGACGATTCTTTTTCAGTCATTCCTGATTGGATTGCTGAGAAGAATGAAAAAATCAGACGCAATTTATTGATAGCTCTATAAAGTACAGAAAATATCGTCGACGTATTTGAAACCGGCAGGTCGATAATACAGCATTTGAGTTATTCAATGTTGAATCTAAGCTATTTAAAAAATTATTGACACTATTAAAAGCTTGCTGTTTCTTGACTTTACTAAGGCGGGTCTTTATAACTCTTTCCCGCTTGTGTTTTACTTAAATAAACGAATCTTACTGAAAATACAGAAAACTCCTAACGAATACGGATGTTCAATAGAAAAAGGTTGTTTATTATTATCATTCATTTTTAAAAATGAATAATTATTTTGAAGTTGAACTGCATACTTAAATTATACCTATAAACTTTTCCGTTCTAAGCTCAAGAAATGCGACCCCAATACCCACATTTTCTTAAATATCTATTTTAATATGGGTGATACAATGTTTATAATTAAGGTTTTCTTTTATCATAGTTTTTTGGACCTTTTGTAGTTTATATAAATACGAAATAACGCGATAACACGATAAGCGCCCGCGATAAGCGATCGTTTGTAAGATAGCTGGGCTAAACTCATCAGTTGAAATTTCATGTGTGCTGGGATGACGTCTTTTTTACGCGCAACTTAAAATAAGATTATTTATTAAAAAACAACGGATTTTTATAAAAAAAAATGTATGAGGAATGATGCAGAGAAATATTTTAAAGCCTATTTTTTTTTGAAATTCATAAAAATAAGGCCAATAATGAGGAAACCACTGGGGTCCCTAAACGACCCCCATTGGATGAGAAGTATTTTTCTAGTCTCCGAGCCGCGAGAGTTAATGTATACCAACATAATGAAAGACAAACATTAAAAACCAAAGTAAAATATATTTTTTTTCCTTCAAAAGTCTTAAATTATAGTAAATTATCATGAAAAAATTCACATTAATTATAAAATTACAGCTGAGATAATTTAACACATAAAAACTAAGTATTGAAACTAGTATTAAACCAAACCGTTTTAAGGTGATATCCATTTACCCCAATATCCGCTCTCCCGAAGGATACCAATGGTTTATTAAAATACTATGTAGCTAAATCGTCTATTGTTTCGGAAGTAGCGATATTAATATCGTAGAATGGGACGCGATAACCGTAACGGTCCAACGTTGCCCTCATTAAAGCGACAAAGTTAATATTTCGTTTGATTTACTTGCGAACCGGAGAGCTTTTTGTTTGGACTTTAAAAAAAGTTCGCGAAAGTTTGTTTCCTGTGAAAATAATAACAGTTTTAATTATTGTCATGTGAAAAGAGGACAGATGTTCAAGATGATCGAGCTTTCAAGAATGTTATGGATTTGCCAAATGAAGTGGATTTTCGGTGGGGTTCTTTTGATATTCTTCCTAACCGGTGAGTTTAACATTGTTTTATATTATTTTTGGTATGAGTTATTATCCATAAAACTGAATTGTTTGACGAATTCAAGGTTGTATCCACTACCACCCTCTATGGTTTCACAACCTTCCTACATTTTGTATTTTGTGACGTAAAAATGCTCTACGTAAGCCCACTGTAATGTGGTGGACAAGAATTTTAGCACAGCGTCAATAAAGGTAACTCAACCCATAACGATGTAAGGACAAAAAATATGGAAAAAAAAACATAGAAAGGACTATAAGTTGTTAGCTATTTACACTACGTTCGTCTTGTTTCTTCTTCTCTTGTTGTGTTGTTATTAATCTTTTGGATGCCGTAGAAAGAAGTAAGTTTGTACCTAGCACGCCAGCTATAATGTTCAATTATTAATTTAATCAGTTATTGACGAGGTAACTCGTTTTTAGCGTGTTGGGCACGAATAATTTAACGAGATATTTCGTCTGTGGTTGTTATTCAGTGAACAATATCATATTTTAAATAAAAACAATTTTGCCAATATAGCTAGTTATAACAGCAAAGCCGCTAAATATATGTATATTTCAAAACGTGATCAACTGGTTGATTTCTTCAAATGTTACTCGAAGAGAAAATACATTAGTAAAACCCATACCGAAAATCTAGAAATAATCTAAATTTGATTTGTTCTTCCTGAGACTTGAACCCAAACTCATCAGATCGGAAACGTAAAACCACTACCGTTAGAATGCATAGGTTGACAAATTTCAAAAATTGGATAGTAATTGTGTAAAAGTACGTCTTGCTATCTTTGAAAAGTCGTTTAAATCATCAACCCTTTTCACTTTGAAGCACTGAGAAAGGTTGAATACACAAGATATTTTTTCATGTCGAGTTTAAAAGAAGAGCACTGCTAAATCTTTCATTTTTCGAAGAGAGTAATAAACTTGGACAAATCTAGTGGTTAACTTACCCTCCCCCCCATTACGCCTTATTTTAAAAATCGAATAAAGGTTGAAGAATTTTATACACCATATACATACTACATTAAAACATTGACAACACAAATCGATTTTAAAATCAATTTATGAAACTGTCTATATTTAAATTCAAAATAATGAGCATCGCAACCAATGTCAACGACGTTGATCATTCTTAAAGACCCAGTAAATATCTACGAATAATCCACTTAATCTGCGTGTTTTGATGGCTGACATTTTTTTATTACGGTAGTGCATTTTGTACAAACTTTTAACATCAAAATGAATCTTTAAATTGCGGTGAAAACTAGTAAACATCGATGCAATACTTTAACAAATCGGATTCTTGAAAGTCAACAATAATTATTAGTTGTATGTGTTTCAATATTTTTATATCATTGCAAAATTTAATATTCATCATTTCAAGCTTCATTTCCATGATTATCCGGTTTTAGACAAGCGAAAGTCAACTTTACGTAACAATGTATGTTTTGTCATAATATATTATCAGCATATAAATTGTAAGCATCTTGAAAATTTTCAAGTATAAAATTTTAAAGAAAAACAACGTTACAAGCTAATGACTTTATGCTTTGTAGTAATATTGATAAAGATACTAATGATGTTTTGTGAATAATTTAAAGTATAAAATTAAATACAGCTTTTAAAAATTGTCTCATATTCATTTCCATTTTTATAAAGCGGCTTTTAATTATTACTTTTTTGTAAACAATCTATCTTTATGTTAAACTTTGAATTTATAAAAATATTTACTAAAAAATGTTAATATAGAAATAAAGAACCAAAAAATACGACCAACTATATTTTTGTTCTTGTATTATACAATATTCCATATAATTGGGCGAATAGGTTTTGAAGTAAAACAATACTTCATTTTCTTTTAAAATATTGATTTGATGGAGCTTTAATGATTATGTATGTGTTACATAAAACTATTACATTAAGCTGAACTATAAAAAAATATTTAGTATAACTTTTAATAAATTATGTATTTAAAAACATTTTTTTTTGTGAACGTACTATTTCCTCATAGTGCGTTATTTAATCATAGATAAAGGCAGAAAATCAATTAAAAAATAAACCTTTTTATGTTAAGACTATACTTGACTATTCAAAGAGAGTAATAAGGATTGAAGGATAAGGGTGGGAAAGAACTAGTGGTTAGCTAATCTCTCTTCCTACACCCAATTATGAAAGGATCGTAAAGGGTGGGAGAGAATTTTTAGACATCATAAACAAAAACATAAAAAAAAATTTGCCACTCGTACTGGGACTCAAACCCGTGAAGTCTGGCACGGAAGCCAACAATGTTAACCGCTGCGTCATAGCACCCGACAAATGCGACATGCTATATCTTCGATTAGTACAAATTCTTATAGTATCAAATAATATAGGTTTATAACCTTTTTTGTATATTTTATATTAGCTTTTCATGAATTATATCGTTAATTTTGTTAATGGTACATGTATACCTCAAACTTCCTAGTACGAAAAGATTACTACAAAGAATCCTCTGTGTCGTTAAAATTCATGTTCTACCTCTGTACATATTAAGATAATTGTAACGTGACTCCGCGAGTGTATAAATTTGTACAATAGGAATTTATAATGGCAGTAAAAGTAAATCTTTTTAAGGAAATATTTTCATTGAAAATAGTTAACGTAACGTTACTTTAAAATTTACTTTGGCAAAGCAAAAGCAAACAATGTTTCAAACGATGAATTGAAAATTATTTGACAAAGTCAAATATTTATAATGGAAAATAATTTTAACCACTGGCTAAAAATAAAGAATATAAATTTTCCACAGTAAAACATAACGGAGCAGTATAAAAACCATTTAAATTTTATTATAGTTAACTTTGTAAATAATATAACATAATTAAACTTCGTCAGGAATGTTGACTTCTTTTCAACAGAGAATCGGAAAGCTAATATGCTAACGAGAATTTTAAATTCAATTCTGACTCACGGAGTACGTTCTTGTTAATAGAAAACTTTAGAAGTCCGTTTAATTAAAAAAACTTAAAGCATGTTCTTCATCAAAAAAAAGTGTTATCTGTTACTGTTCACTTTATGGAGTTAAAATCAAAACAATTGCTTCACAACAAACTTTTAGTCGAGTGGATAATGATTTTGAGAAATCATTCTACTTGATTGTACGTTAAGAGTTTGACTAACTTTACGGAAAGATGCAATATCATGGAGGACATGTTATGGTCTAAATCGGAAGTGACATAAGTGAGAAAAAGTACCTAAAACACTTTAAATGACGAGATATACAAACTTTAGATTTTTACTCGTAAAAAATATGAGGAAAAAAAATGAGAAAGTTCACTATATGGTGGTAAAAGATTTGCTGAGAAAAACTAATTTAAAGTGACTGCAGAAATCTTGTGGTTGCATGAAAGTTTGCATGAAAGTTTTATCAAATTATGTACCAACCATTACCACAGCATTCATGTGATTTCTGTTAAAAATTGGTCGAATGTCATCAACAATACCCGCTCCAAATGTAAAGTATATGGTTACCAAATGAAAGATTTAAACAGAAATAGAATTATTTGTTTTAAAGCAGCATAACCCTTTTCATTGAAGAGGTTACAAATGGAAACATTTTTAGGGTGTTCACTGTCAATACTTGGTGGAAAGGCATTATATTAATAAAAACACAATAATCCTTTGTACTTCATTCCACTTTATTTAATATGTCAGGACCGGTTTCGCTCATTACGAGCATCGTCAACTGATAAGAAATATAATTTAACAGTGCTATTTATACAAAAATGACCAGTTATAAACAACAATTGGCATTGAAAAGAAAATACCAATTACATTAAAAGTGATTCTAAAATAGCACAAAATTAAAATGTTTAACACATCTAACATATAATTAAAAAGTCATCTCAGATTAATAAATTTAGAATGGGAATTGAAAGTAATTACAAACATAATTAAAATTTGGGAATTCTTTGACAAAGTGATACAATAAAAATAATGACAATAATATAGTGAATAGGCTTAATGATAGTTAAGAAAATTTCCCCTCTTCCAAGTAGTTGGTAAGTGTACATACTTAAACAAAATCGACAGCCAGGAAGATTCTGAAAAAGAAATTTTTCAAAGACCATATCAATTCTAACAAAGATATATATATATATATATATATATATATATATACATATACATATATATACATACATATACATACCCATATATATATAAAAGAATAGTTAACAAGGGCTAATGCAATGGATAAAGTAACGGGGAACTAGCAAATATTAATTGATCGTTCAAAAGATCTGAATCAGGTAAAAATTTGAATCTATTGATTTCTAGGATTTCCTGTTTGTCTAGTTTGACAGACTTGTTATTTAAATGTAGAACTTTAAAATTTCTACTAATATCGAAAGTGTGATTATTTTGAAACAGATGGTTTCCAAATGAAGACTGTTCATCCCCTTTCTTAGCACAACTCAAATGCTCTTTGATTCTAATATTAAACGATCTACCTGTTTGACCAATATATTTGGCTTTACAGGAATCGCAGTTGAGTAAATATATACCGCTTTGGTTCAAAAAGTTTAACTTATCTTTAGAATTAACTAAAACACGACTCAAGTTGAGTGTGTTATAAAAGGTTACATTAAATTTATTTCTATCAATTTTCCTAGCGATTTTTTCTGTAACTCTACCCAAGTAATTTAATTTAACCCACTGTTTTATAACAACAGGTTTATCCAACACCAGGCCAGAGCTAACATTTAAAAGAGCAAGTTTTTTAGTTTTATTAAATAAAAGACGATCTACTATATCCGTAGCATAACCATTGTTAACTGCTATTTGTTTAATGGTTTCTAATTCTAAATCAAAATTTGCTTTAGTCATCGGAATCATTAGAAGTCGATGAATAAAACAATGGAAGGTAGCTAATTTATGCGAAATATGATGTCTAGAAGAACTACTAATAATATTGTCGCTGTAAGTCGTTTTTCTAAAAATTTTGAAAGTATGACGATTATTTACTATTTCAATAGTTAAATCTAAAAAGTTGATTTTATTTACACCCAACTCCATGGTGAATTGGATATATTGATTAACGTTATTGATATTATTTAAAAACTGGGAGAGTTGTCTCTCCGTGCCCCCCCAAAGAACTAAAATATCATCTACGTACCTGTACCAGTAGATGACATTATTAAAAAGATCTAAATTGCAAATTTTAGATTCTAAAAAATCCATGAAAAAATCAGCTAAAATGGGAGACAGCGGACTTCCCATTGCTAGTCCATTCAACTGTTGATAGATTTTATCGTTAAATTTAAAAAAGTTTTGATCGATACAACAGTTCACTATAGATTTAATATCTCTAGTTAGTAAAGGATTTAGATTTTTGCTATCTATGAAATCTAAAAATGCTATTTTTAAATCCGGTATCGGGACGCTCGTAAATAGACTAACTATGTCGAAAGAAACAAGTTTTGAATTTACTGGCACTTTAATATCCTTAATTTTTTCTACTAATTCAATTGAGTTTTTAATACTAAATTTAGGACTGAAATCTAATTTATATCTAAAAAGTTGGTTCGCTATTTTTGCCAATTTATAAGAAGGGGCTGATTTGAAAGAGACTACCGGTCTTAAAGGGGTATTAATTTTATGGATTTTAGGTAGTCCATAAAGTCTATTTTTTTTTAGGTAGTCCATAGCCCTTTTAGTCCATAGCCCTTTAGGTAGCCCATAGCCCATTTCGATTTTAGGTAGTCCATAGCCCTAGACTTTATGGACTACCTAAAATCCATAAAATTAATACCCCTTTAAGACCGGTAGTCTCTTTCAAATCAGCCCCTTCTTATAAATTGGCAAAAATAGCGAACCAACTTTTTAGATATAAATTAGATTTCAGTCCTAAATTTAGTATTAAAAACTCAATTGAATTAGTAGAAAAAATTAAGGATATTAAAGTGCCAGTAAATTCAAAACTTGTTTCTTTCGACATAGTTAGTCTATTTACGAGCGTCCCGATACCGGATTTAAAAATAGCATTTTTAGATTTCATAGATAACAAAAATCTAAATCCTTTACTAACTAGAGATATTAAATCTATAGTGAACTGTTGTATCGATCAAAACTTTTTTAAATTTAACGATAAAATCTATCAACAGTTGAATGGACTAGCAATGGGAAGTCCGCTGTCTCCCATTTTAGCTGATTTTTTCATGGATTTTTTAGAATCTAAAATTTGCAATTTAGATCTTTTTAATAATGTCATCTACTGGTACAGGTACGTAGATGATATTTTAGTTCTTTGGGGGGGCACGGAGAGACAACTCTCCCAGTTTTTAAATAATATCAATAACGTTAATCAATATATCCAATTCACCATGGAGTTGGGTGTAAATAAAATCAACTTTTTAGATTTAACTATTGAAATAGTAAATAATCGTCATACTTTCAAAATTTTTAGAAAAACGACTTACAGCGACAATATTATTAGTAGTTCTTCTAGACATCATATTTCGCATAAATTAGCTACCTTCCATTGTTTTATTCATCGACTTCTAATGATTCCGATGACTAAAGCAAATTTTGATTTAGAATTAGAAACCATTAAACAAATAGCAGTTAACAATGGTTATGCTACGGATATAGTAGATCGTCTTTTATTTAATAAAACTAAAAAACTTGCTCTTTTAAATGTTAGCTCTGGCCTGGTGTTGGATAAACCTGTTGTTATAAAACAGTGGGTTAAATTAAATTACTTGGGTAGAGTTACAGAAAAAATCGCTAGGAAAATTGATAGAAATAAATTTAATGTAACCTTTTATAACACACTCAACTTGAGTCGTGTTTTAGTTAATTCTAAAGATAAGTTAAACTTTTTGAACCAAAGCGGTATATATTTACTCAACTGCGATTCCTGTAAAGCCAAATATATTGGTCAAACAGGTAGATCGTTTAATATTAGAATCAAAGAGCATTTGAGTTGTGCTAAGAAAGGGGATGAACAGTCTTCATTTGGAAACCATCTGTTTCAAAATAATCACACTTTCGATATTAGTAGAAATTTTAAAGTTCTACATTTAAATAACAAGTCTGTCAAACTAGACAAACAGGAAATCCTAGAAATCAATAGATTCAAATTTTTACCTGATTCAGATCTTTTGAACGATCAATTAATATTTGCTAGTTCCCCGTTACTTTATCCATTGCATTAGCCCTTGTTAACTATTCTTTTATATATATATGGGTATGTATATGTATGTATATATATGTATATGTATATATATATATATATATATATATATCTTTGTTAGAATTGATATGGTCTTTGAAAAATTTCTTTTTCAGAATCTTCCTGGCTGTCGATTTTGTTTAAGTATGTACACTTACCAACTACTTGGAAGAGGGGAAATTTTCTTAACTATCATTAAGCCTATTCACTATATTATTGTCATTATTTTTATTGTATCACTTTGTCAAAGAATTCCCAAATTTTAATTATGTTTGTAATTACTTTCAATTCCCATTCTAAATTTATTAATCTGAGATGACTTTTTAATTATATGTTAGATGTGTTAAACATTTTAATTTTGTGCTATTTTAGAATCACTTTTAATGTAATTGGTATTTTCTTTTCAATGCCAATTGTTGTTTATAACTGGTCATTTTTGTATAAATAGCACTGTTAAATTATATTTCTTATCAGTTGACGATGCTCGTAATGAGCGAAACCGGTCCTGACATATTAAATAAAGTGGAATGAAGTACAAAGGATTATTGTGTTTTTATTATTACAAATGGAAAGATGATGTTGATAAAATAATTGAAGTAAACCAATCGATTTCGATTCGCCTCGTTGAGATTGGGTAGGAAGAGAGGATTGTAAGTCAATAGAATCTAAAAAAACAATTACTAAGATTGTTTAAATGGGAATTGAGCCTGATACCATCAAGATCTAACAAAACGAACGTTTAAGAATGTAGACCACTTGGCTACAGTAACCTCCTGCCAAAATTAAAGACATTTATTGCTAGAATTGATAAATTGTTTGCGATAATTTGTGGCTCATGTTAAGTAGTATATTTAAATTTTTATTTCATTATTATACGCTAGAATAATGATTTAAAAAAAACTTCGCTTTTCTTCAGCGCAAATATAAAGAAAAAACCTTGTATGGATAGAGGCATGGTTATCAAACTCATGAATTGCGCGCGTTTTCTTGCCAATGTGCTAAGGAGCATATCACGAGAGCTGGAAATGTCACGTTCAGCCGATCTCATGAATACTCGAATGAGGATCGGTGCCATATCGGGGGATTTCCGATCATTTTATAGCGCCTTCGTAGCGTGACACTGTATCCTTATTATGAGACTATATGTGTATTTTTTAAAATTTATTTTTTACACACGAGTCTCTCCTCTTCCCATGGAACCGAATGACTGGGGATTTAGATAGGAGTTATATGGTAGAGATCAGGGATGGTAAACTTGTTTGCTGCTGGGTTTAATAAAAGTTTCTTTATTATTTTGGATTTCGTGGTTTTGAAAGTTCATCGCATATTATTCAATAACGCACTTACTTTCATGTTTTTTTCACAGGTTTTCTACTTAAAACAGAATCAAATAAGAAAAACACAATATTAGAATTGATGATAAGTGAGATTACTTTGAATCATATAAAAAGCATTTATCTTGATATATTAGCTCTCGCGGCTCGGAGACTAGAAAAATACTTCTCTTCCGATGGGGGTCTAAGGTCTTAAAATATCTCTCTGCATCATTCCTCATACATTTTTTTTTTATAAAAATCCGTGGTTTTTTAATAAATAATCATATTTTAAGTTGCGCGTAAAAAAGACGTCATCCCAGCACACATATGAAATTTCAACTGACGAGTTTAGCCCAGCTATCTTACGAACGATCGCTTATCGTGTTATCGCGTTACCGCGTATTTATATAAACTACAAAAGGTCAAAAAAACGATGATATAAGAAAACCTTAATTATAAACATTGTATCACCCATATTAAAATAGATATTTAAGAAAATGTGGGTATTGGGGTCGCATATCTTGAGCTTAGAACCGGAAAAGTTAAAAAAAATTGCAATAATCAACATTTTGAATTGATATTTATTGACAACTTTGCCAATCTGCACAGCATTAAACAAGTCTTCCATCTAACGTTCAAAAAAACAAATCATAAAATAAAACTTAAGTGTATTTTTTTTTCAATTCTAAAAATCTTTAATTCCGTTCCAAACAGTTCAAAAAGTCTTGCAGAATTATTTTATTATGATGGAAAGCATGGTAGATATTTTTAACAATAATTAATATTTCAAAGCTTTTACAAACAATTCTCATACTTTAAAATCGTCAAAATTATTCAACTCAAATAGCAAATATTAACATCAGTATTATTAGAATTCACTTCGTATATAAACCAATATTTTAATGCTTTCTTGAAAAATAATTACTAATTAATTTCCGGAATACGAAAAACAACGTTGAGAAGTACGAGATACTATTTTTATCTGTTGATTGTTTCTTATGAACCCCGAGGTTATTATTTTTGGTACACACAGTAAGAATAAAAAATATTTGAATCAAAAATTACGTTCATATTGTTTGCATTCGTAATGTTTTTTTAAATGGGTTACAATGAGATGATTTGAATGCAATATGTATTGATTGATGTATCTTTAATATTATTTTGAATGATTACGTAAAAAGTTGATACTAAACCCGGACAGAATACTGTTTTTAAGGCATACATTTTCATAGAAATTTATAAATTAAAAATAATTATATTTATACTGTTATTGCAATAATAATTATCTAATAACTATAACAATCAACTATTCTTTTATTGTTGAAAAGTTATTATTTTGAAAAAATTAGACACCTGTATTTTTTTCGCGACTTTTTAAATGTTACATATTATTTATATTATATTTTTATTTTAAAAATATTATCGATAAGGTTATTGCCAACAAAAGCAAGGATTGAGAACAGTTATTGTTGCTATAGCAACAGATAGTCGATAAGTTCAATCAGGAAAACAGAGACAATTAATAATTTTTTTATTATTTCACAATCAAAATGCAATATATTGTATATTCAAATCAAATAATGCAATCAGCTGACATTTGAGCTTCTTGCAATTTGTATTCAAAGCTTTATATCTTTACAATGTATTTATATTTTGACGGCATATATTTCCAACAAAGTTCGCAACTTCTCAAATACAGAAAAAAGTTTACAATGATACTTTGAACAACCTGTTGCGAATGTGAGATATAAATACGTTTTAAGTCTTAATTGTTTAAATTTTTTTTATATATTTTTTTTTAAAACTATTATTTTTACATAATAAAATAATTATAAAACAAATTAAATTTCACCAACAACCAATTATAACTTTCAAATATAAATAGCAATGTAACTACTTAAATAAGCATACAATTATATAATTATTTGAGAAACACGATGTATTTTATAAAATACTTACGTTCTGCAGGTTTGCGTTGGTTAAATTACAACTAAATTGTATTATAATTAATTCATTGAAAATAGACTAATAGTAGTAAAGTATTTAGTTGATCTAGAATAATGTAATATATTGCTGACGATGGCGTGATGCTGAAATAGCAAAAAATCTCTTTACTTTACAGTTTTATTACATCCTCTTTTCGGATCTAAATTTTAAAATTGCTCATATCTTTAACATAAATATTCCAGATTCATTGTGCAACCAAATAACCATTTAATTTTATTTTTAGCGTATTTTGATGAACTTTTGCCAGGCATATGCAAATGAAAGTATTAAAGTACATATTGTTAAAGGTAGTCAATATGCAGGATGGTATTTTCTATGAACACTTTCTAGATCTTTTAGTTACTTTTGAATACATCAGTAATGTTTTTAGAAACGCTACTGAACAAGTACACCTAAGCCTCGTATAACACGGTTATATGGTTCCACCAAAACAGCGTGTAATACAAATCCGTGTTATGCAAGGTTTGAAGTTCATACAAAATTAGGGGTTACGTTCCAAAAAAAAAATTAACGAAGATAATTCAATAAATATATACTTTATTTTTTTAAATAAACAAATATACATTTACATATTCATGAAAAAACTCTAATAACATAATATAGCATTCATTCGTCATCACTATCACTTATAATTCTATATATTTTACTCTTTTTCGAAATCGGTTGTACGTTTTCATCATCGGAGGACTCTGGAGTTATTGTGGTTTTAGCCTTCAAAAATTCGGTAATAAGCGATTGTCTGCTTTTAGCGTATAAATCCTTACGTATTTCCTTATAAGGTTCCAAAATCTGTTGCAACTCCCTCTTAAATTTTGAACTTCTTTCCATTATAGGATCCTTTTCAATAAAATAGTTTTCTAATTTTATTGCCAATTCCAAACCGTCATCTATCGTTTTTAATGTGAAACATGTAGCTGCTTCGCTGCAACTGCTTTCTGTGTCGTTAATTGTGTGGGTTCATCTAACATTTCGACTAATTCTTCTTCGTTCAACATACGATCCTCCAATATTTCTTGGATGTCATGAATATCCATGTCATTAAAACCTTCTCCACCAATACCACGACAAATGTTTATTGTCCTTTGGTATTCATCTTCTATTGGTGGTAGAAGATTTGCTCCAGACACTACTTCTGGCCATAGTTTTTTCCAGCAAGAATTCAAAGTTGATTGTTTTATTTCTTTAATGGATGCAGCAACAATATCGACACAATTTCGAATAGAAATTTTTTTCCAAGCTTGAGTAAGTGCTAAATTTTCACCTTGATCGATGTCTTCTAATATTTTTTCAAATGTTCGACGAATGTAATAGGCTTTGAATGTTGAAATTATACCTTGGTCTAAGGGCTGGATTAAAGACGTAGTATTTGGTGGTAAAAATAATATTTCCACATTAGGATATTTTAAATCGAGCGGATGTCCTGGTGCATTGTCCAATATCAATAATATTTTAAAATCAAGATTCTTTTTTCTCATATAATCTCTTGCATCAGGTATAAAACAATTGTAAAACCAATCTTTAAAAAGAATACTTGTGGTCCAAGCCTTTTTATTAGCTCTCCAATAAACAGGTAAATTCTTTTTTTCATAACCTTTTAGTGCTCGGGGGTTTAAGGATCGATTAATAAGTAATGGCTTCATTATGGAATCTCCTGAAGAATTAGAACAGAATAGTAAAGATATTCTTTCTTTTGCCACCTTGAATCCTTTCGCGTGTTTTTCATTTTTTGATATGTAGGTTCGTTGCGGCATCTTCTTCCAATACAATCCCGTTTCGTCCGCATTGAATATCTGGTCTGGTGTGTAGCCCTTATTTTTTATAATATCTGCGAATTCTGGAACAATTTTTTTAGCAGATTCTATATCAGCTGACGCAATTTCTCCTCGAATTTTTATATTATGTAGTGAGAATCGTTTCTTGAAATTTTCAAACCATCCTCTACTAGCAGAAAAATTGTGAGATGGGTTTTGATCTTCCGATGACGATTGTTCAGTTCTTTTTAAATTATCATAAATTTTTTGTGCCCTCTTTTGTATAATGCTTCTGTCCATAGGAATGTTTTTGTCATTGCAGTCTTCTAGCCATATCATAAGAGCTCTTTCCATTTTTTCTATTATTACTGAGCGTATGCGGGAAATCTTTGTCGCACTGACAGATGATCCTGCTGAAGCTATAGATCTAATTTTGTTTTCATTTTTTTGTATCGTCCTAATTGTTGCTTCATTTAAATTAAAAATTTTAGCAAGTGATGACGGCCTCTCCCCCCTTTTAAGACAATCTAGGATATTATTATTTTTTTCAATAGAAATAAAGTTTCTCTTCTTTTTAATTTTATCCGTAACTGTCGACATTTTGGGGTTTAAATATTTTTCATCTACAAATAAATAATAAATTGATACGATTAAATCTATAAAATTTGTATAAATTATAAAGGGTTATTATGTACATATACATAATGATAAAATGAAATATGTAAAGTGTATAAATACATACAAATAATAACCCAGAATAATCTACGGATTACGAAGAAATATGCACTGCTCCATTGACTGCCAGAGCGCAACTGCAATTTATCGAAACAAACAAAATTGACATGTCTCGACATGCTCAGTAAGATTTGTCATGTGCACATTACACGGACGTACAAATTTAACATTTTTTTTTTTTTTTTGAAACCGTGTTATATAAAGCGTGTTGTATAAAAAATATGCCACAATTTATACAACCGTGTTGTATAAAACAGTGTTGTATAAAACCGTGTTATACGAGGCCTAGGTGTATTTTATAGTGTTATAAGTTTGAAATTATTTGTATGCTGATGATATTGTAATTAAACATGATGCAAACGTTTGAAGTAATATTAAAGCAAATCTTAAATATTAATAATAACTGAGTTCCTCACCAGTATTGTATATATACCTGGAACGTTCTCTTATTATACCTAATCAACTCCTGATGAATATGAGTCTTACCAAGCTGCCGTGATCTCTGAAACGAGGATTTACACAATTCTAAGAGATTTCGTAAATAATTAAATCAAAACAACATCTTTAAGATTCTGTTACGTTAGGCATGTATGAATACATCAAGTCAAGGGATCGCAGTCCCGGTATTACGTCTGCTTAGTTCTGAATTACTCGGGACTAGAAACATGAAATACCGGATTATCGCATCAATTAGAATGTTGCAAAGCACGCGATAAATAAATAAAAGGGTCCTTATTTGTAAGTAATGTATTTAAACAATTATAATCGCATCACTGATTGTGTAACCAGTCGTGACATCTGTTTTGTTTTTTTAAAGTTGCTTCTTTAGACAATTTTTTTCTGGTGATTTTTATTAATATTGTTGACAATTGAGAAAAATCCCCTAGTTCAACGGACAATGCTTTTATTATTGTAGAAATAAAACCAATGCCTTCAATACAAACAAAACTCTTGCAATAAGCGTAATCAAATAACTGTTCTTAAAGAAGTTAAATTATGCACTTTCTTTCACCCTCCGCCATGGCTGTACATACATAAGAGTCCCGTGGCGTAACAAACGTTATGCGGTTTTCAGTTATGTGCTAGGATTGACTTGGGAGCAATTGACCAAGACTTAGAAAATTTTTCCAATTCAAATTTCCAGAGTATCTTGAAACTTTCTTCGTATGACACCGCAAAATTAATTAATGATAAGAAGTTTGCTTTAGATGATAGGAGGTCCAAAATCTGGCCTGACTGATTTGATAAATTCCACCCGTTTATTATTCGTGATAAAAAAAAAATCCTGAGGATGTGATAAGCATCCTGCATTATGCCACCCTGTGTCTATTTGACCAAGCTTGAAGAGCTTGGCAGTGAAATTACCATATCCCTTTTAGCTAGTGCAGGGATCGCAATCTGCGTCTCGGAAGCTACATGCTGCTCTTTCTATAGCCTTAGCATAGTTTACGGCCATAAACACAACAACTCTTCAACTAATCACGTTTTTTACCCTAAAAATCTATATATATATGTATATTGCATGGTTCTCTGATACCTTTGCTATACCGTTTTCTTGATAACTTAGCTGGCCGCTAGTACAATAGGATGGTGTGAGTCCTAGTCTTACCTCAGTCATCAGGTAAACTGTGTTTTACTCTTAATTTACCAAATTAATTTATGTTGACTAACGAGCAATAACAAGCATTATCAACTAAACGTAGTTGATAGTGGTCGTCATGACCGAAACGTGTCTTGATCATATCAAATACAAGTGGAAGTAGTACAAATAATTATTTTATTTTTTGAATATGATACCTTTCCATCAAGTATTGACAGTGAATGTGCAAGAAAACTTGCATGTGTAGAAATCAAAACGATATGTGTAAACAAGCAGTTGCCAATTTATTATCCCGAAATCCTGTGATCGAAAAAAACCAACCGGGACTGCACTCCCTAACCAAGTCAGATTGAGTACGCTGCATACGGGAGTATAATATGATAGAAATGCTTGGCGCGATAATATAAGTAATTCTTAATCTATTATACAAACAAACAATTTAGAATTCTGTTTACGTAACGCAAATATGTGTTTAAACAATGCCTAGCGTCAGCCTTAAGATGCTACATCTCGCTTTACGTGGAAAACAGATTAAGGATTTTACTACTTATCAAGCACATACGCCCTTGAGAATCGTCCAACATACGAATAATAGATTCCTACGTAGCGTGTCTGTTAAATAGTATCCATTTAATTTGCCTGAACGTATTTAAAAGCGCGAAGCTTGGAAGAATATATTAGTGTAACGTTACGACGGCAGGGCTCACACGGTGTACATTTTGTTTGATATTGACAAACTGTGGAGTCGTGTAAAACAAGATGACTGCGACTCCGAGAATATTTTTCAACAATTTCATTTTAACTTATATACATGTATTCCATCAGATCATCTTAACCATATTTAAGTCACGGATAACTTTTATTCCTAACCAAAATTAAAAAAAAAAAACGCAAAGTAGTTTGTATAGAAACCCAGCATGACTATATGGTCATGCTCATCCTTTTATTACAGTGTAATATTGTGTACGGAAAGTAGTAAGAACGAACATGACCGTATGGGCATGCAAACATTCGGGGTTGAAATATAGCTAAACGTGAATTTTTTAAAAATATTTACAATTTGACCTCTTTAGATAAACATGATTTCAAAACAAATATATTAGCAAAAGAACTGTAAATAGTTTGTGTAATTAATTATTAATGTAATAATTAATGTTTTGATAAAAAAATAACTAACAGTTTCAAAAAGTCCATTAAAAAAACGGAAATGAAAAAAATCGCATGTGCTTTTGATGGCCGATTCTGTCCCCGCGGTTGATGATTAACTGAAGTCTGTACCCTTCTTAACCAAATATGAGTAAAAGTAACGATATTCAGGAAGAAAAGGGATGAATAGTAGAATCAATAGAAAACAGTGTTTACTGTGACCATATGGTCACGCTCGTCCTTGGAGGGTTAAGTCAGCCAAGCATAATATGTCAAAACTTTGAACTATTTTGTTTGAATACACATCATAAAATATATTTAAAAAAAAAAAATCGAGAGCCGCTTATTTTTCATGACTCCGGTCAAAACACCGCGACTCCATGACTCCGACTCCGATTCCACAGCCTTGTTGACAAAGCAAGCGTATTATAAAATAAATAATAGAAGATAGAAGCTGCAATGGAAGTTTGACAGTCTCGATGGGAGAATTCAAACAAAACTTTTCGATTCTTTTCAGTAAAGTAGCGAATGGAGATAATCAAAGTTTTGACTCCTAATTTATGAACCAGCCAATTTATAACTGGCCACGGTGGCTGGTCAAACTGAAAGAGCTAGAAAAGCTTGGCCAGTTAGTAAATAGTCCTATATGTAAATGCGAGTATATGATTCAGGATGCTGATCAGTGATTACATCTTTGAGAATGTCCAGACTTAAACGGGAAAAATGCTTTAAGTTATACTAACTGTAAATACCAAACAAACAAATCACGTTAAGTGTCAGAGACACCCCTTAATTGTTGCGTAGTTCCTAAAAGGTTCAGAATATGCTCCGCCCCGCTGATTTTTAATACAGCATGTGATACTAGTACAAACAAGTGCTTTATTTCTCAGTTAGAAAAAAGATTTTAACGGAAATATTTATTGCCAGTCCTGTAGCTAAAGAGAAAACTTTCTAGGCGTTTTTTATTCGTCCGCAGTGTCTACGGTCCAATCCCCGTGCGGACTGAAAAAATGATTTTTCAATCTGTGTTCTTAGATATATGTAGATGTTTGTTTATATCTTATTCCATCCTTCTATCGTGGTATATAATATTACATATAATCGTTGTTTTCAGTTTCGAAATTCACGAGCTCCAAATAAGATACCTGTAGTTTATTATATTCAATTTGTGTTCAAAGGCATGAATGTATGTGATTTTCACATTGCCTCTCATCCACCGGATCCTTTAAAAGAGCCTGGAAAAAGAAACAAGCAAACTACTATCACTTTTTTTGCCACATCCATATATTAATACCTATAAGCTACTGAATAACAACCAGTTCTCTTAAGCAACTTATTTTAAGATATTCCTTCACAAATTTACACGATTTTCGAGTTTTTATTTACAGTCGAAAAATAATTGAGTTGAAGATTTTGGGTAAGTAAAAATTAAATATTATTTCTGTGCGTCGGTGAATTGAAAAAGTTGAAAGAAAAAATGTTGCAGACTCTATTAAACCTTTTCCCAAATGGTGCAAATTTAAAAAAAGTCGTAAAGCATAATTACTCTAGAGAGTAGGCCAACTGTAGATACAAGGAAAGTTTTTTTCTAGTCGAAACTTTAAGTCGACAAAAGTTTATTTTATTTTTAACTTATGAGTTGGAGACATCTGGCATAGCCATTATTTAACATAAACACGTCATATAAATTATGAAAAAGAAATATTGATGTAAAGCACTAACAAACACTTTAAAATATTTTAAACTTAATAATTAATTATATCAAATAATTCGTGCTTTTTATTTCTAACTATTTATTTTTAAGTTATCCATAATACCTATTTTCCGTTTACTAAAGTATATATTATTATATTTCTGATAAACTATAATACTGTATTTATTGTTTTTACAACCACTGCAGTTTAGAATTTACAATCTGATTCATGTTCTATAAACTCCAATATGAAACGTTGGTATTTTTTTTTTAAATGTTTATAAGTATTTGAAGTAATATGATATATTTTTTAATTAATTTGATAACTATGATTTGTTAAATTCTCATAAAGTTTTTTCTCGAATGGCGAGTTAATAATTTGGTGTAATACCAAATAGTATTTATTATAAAAAACAGACAAGTTAGTTATATTTTTTGAAAGAATTCAACAATATAAAAGAGTTTCATTTATATCACGGTGCAGTTAAAAATAAAAGTAACCGAGTCTGATTGTAAATCAATGAATTTTTCAGGTTTTGGTTTAACTCTGTTTTAAAAATTTTCATGCATTGTTGGGAGCTTAATTTTAATAATAACAGTGAACACCGGTTACGACATAACAAACAATTTGTTACACAAATATGAGAGAATTTTATAGAAAAACATACAAAACTGACTACAATTACAATGCTAAAAACCGCTAACAAATAAATGATACTTATTTGCAATCACATAAAAAATCAATTAGGTCAGTGAAGCTACTAACAATAAATTGAAAGGTATATGTATATAACACTGGAAAATTTGTTTGTTTTGTTACGCCCTTATTAGTTTTACTTTGTTAAGGGAAAAAAGTCCTGTATTAATCGATAATATTATCAGATTTAAGGTGTTCACTGTCAATACTTTGTAGAAAGGCATTATATTAAGAAAAACACAATATTCATTTCATGGCGAGCATTGTCAACTGATAAGAAATATAATTTAACAATGCTATTTATAAAAAAAAACAAATTTAAATAAAATAGTGTAATTAACCATTGGCATTAAAAATAATTTACAAATTACAGTAGAAATTATGAGTAAATGACTCTAATCTAACAAAAATTAAAATGTTTAACACATGTAATTATAATGATCATATATTTCTGATCAGCTGACAATACTCGCCATGAGCGAAACTGGTCCTAATCTTGGTAAATAAAAGTGGAAATAAGTACAAAGAAATATTGTGTTTTTCTTGAAATAATAATATTAGTTGAAAAATGATCTTGATGACCGAAATTGGTTTACAAATAACAATTTTAAAAACTTGTGTAGCAATTTTTGTTTTAGAACTAATAATGAAATCATTAATAATTTAAGGCTCAATCAAAATGATAAAAAAGTAAATGTTTTAAGCAAATCATATATTTTTTTCTTTAATATCAACATATTAACAATACAATGATTGTAATATTTAAAAAACTAGTTCAAACAACTCTATATATGCCGATTTTATAAATAATATTTGTTTGACAATGAAAATAATATTTCATTTCTTTAATGCGTAGCTACGAATACGGTGTGCCGGTTAATCCTGATAGCTTGTCATAATTCAGGAGAAGTTAAGTTTAAAGTAAGCATAAAGGTAATACTGTGATGATTTATGTTTTAAGTTTAAATTTGGTGGATGCGAATTTTGTTATTATACGATTAGCTCGTTTAAAATAAGACGTATCTGAAAACTAAAGAGAATTAAAGTATGAAGTAAAAAAAGTCAACCTAATTTAAGATAATTTATTCTAAGACGCATAACTAATAATGATTTGGAGAGTATTTTTTTTATCCAAAACAAAACTAATCGAAAGAATTAAGATATGGCATGCCATGCAAATTGTAACGTTTGTGCGTCAAAAAATCATCTTAATTGATCCAAAAATATGAATGCCTGTTGTAATTCATTTTCACACATTATGTACGATTTTGAAACCAGGCTTAAAAATGAAAAAAACATTCAAGTGTCAGTATATGTTATTACGTCAGTTCTATCCTAACCATAAAGATAAAGAGGATTAACTGACTGATTTGCAGTGGCTAACAAGGCAAACTATAGTTTTTTTTTAAAAGTTTGTGGCATCATACGGCAAGCAAATAGAGCTGTAGGGATATAAATTTCAGCACAAGTGCAAGCTGCTGAGTCTTGAACAAGTGCTCCCGAGACAATCTCAGCATTGTTTACTGAATAAACGGATACTCTTATTACGTTATCAAAAATTTCTCACCAGTGGCATGTAGTGGTCAGAATTGCAATGATTTTCAATCAGTTGTTTTTAAAACTTTATTTTAAATTAATTTTAGCGTGTTCACTGTCAACACTTGGAGGAAAGGCATTATATCAATAAAAGTACAATATTCATTTGTAATTTACTCCACTTTATTTAAAAGTTCAGGACCAGTTTCGCTCATTGCGAGCATTGTCAACTGATAAGGAATATATTTATTTTAAATTTTCTTATCGTTTTCACTAATTTACATAAGACGTGGTTTTCAATAATTTCTTTCAGAGTTGTAATACAATCTTCCAAACAATTGTTTTTTTGATTTTTTTCAATGTTTACCAGATTTACGTGGAAAATAAGGAATACAATTTTATCAATACATTTTGGATCTCTTCTCGCATTTATATACTGAATTGATACGTCGTATGTCACGCTTTGATTGTAAGAATAATCAACTAAAGGTGTGACCTTAATCGGGGTGAGTCATCTATGTTGAGTTCAGTAAATGTTTTGCGAGTGTCTTCTTGTTGTTCAGTCACCTAATATTAGAAGAGTGAGTAATGAAAGAATTATAAATAGTTGATTCCTAATATTTCAATAATTGTTAATGAATAATATGGATATCAACTTTGTGATATCCATATTATTTAAATACGAATCTATGTCCGCTATTATCAAATCAGAAAGTTTCCCTAACGAATTTATCTTTAACAATAAACAGGTTGCAGCTAACAAGTTACTCTGCAACCTATCCATTGTCTTTTGAATATCCTTTATAGATCTCCTGAATCTACTGAAAACTCTTATCGTATTTGTACTAAAGTCGATACAATTCAAGCCAATGTGCTCTGCAACAGTCCCTGTCTAAGCCAAGACTTCCCTCTGACAAATAAGAGGCAAACCATCGAGAGTATCAAATACTTCAGGTCTTTAGTAATACACATCATGGTAGATGGCAATCCGCATAAAGAGATTATCCGATTCAAGTCAATGCAGAAAATGTAAGACTCACGGTTGTATTCAGTCAGAACCAAGTTACGTTTGTTCTACCCTGGCAATTTAATAGTGATACTTTATGGTTGCGAGTCAAAGCATCTTATGTAAACATAAAGTAACCTTATACAATACTTTGAAAACAAATGCACGGGGAAGGTACTAGGGAGACGGTTGTTTGACTTTGTCAGATAAAATAATGGATTAATCAGCCCCTATTACCCCCAAAATAAAATTTGAACGACGATGGGCGTGACTTGGACATGTGGTATGGATGCTTCAAAGGAGTCTAAATCCTGCCTATATATTTTCCACTAACCGAATAGATACCGCTGTCAGGGAAGGACACTGAGTTGGAACTACAGGACACTGGGATGACTTGAGAAGAAGCATAGAGACTGACGACAGACAGAGAATTTTGAAAGAACCGCGCGGTAGCTGCATATAATATATTCTCCGAGTAGGGATAGAATATGGTTTAAAAAAAGCTTTTCCTTATCGTTGAAATGATTTTTTAAGAAACAGTTGTTTTACGCAATAGTTTTGTATACTTGAACATTAAATATGCATCACAATATGACGGTTATTTGGTATATATGAGAAGTATGTGGTAAAGAAGGTTTCAACAAAATTCATACACTATTCAGGGAATAGTTTACAATTATTTCAAAAGCGCTGCATTCTTTGGAACGTCGAGTATGTAATTAACTTACAAATGAAGTTAGTAAGGTTTTACAGTATGCGGTATACAGTTTGAGAGTCACTTTTGCTAGCTCAATAGGCAGACTTGCCAAAATGTATGAATATGAAACAGTTGTGTCAAAATATAGGGTGCACATAAAAAAATGTTTGATTTATATAAGAGTTTCAAAAAATTACTGATACAAAAAATAAAGAGAATTTTTAAGTCTATGAAAGTAGCACGTGGTATTTAAATTAAAGGCTAGTAATATGATTTTTTTTTTTTTTGATTATGCGATCTCTACGGAACAGATATCTGTATAAAAGTTGTTTTTTTTTTTTTTTTGAGTAACATCTAGGGTCTTCAATCCCGGGATAACAAGCAATTTTGTGATCTCGTGATCCCGGGATTTCGGGATTCAGTACAGATTTTGGGTGAGTTGAAAATTATTTTAGAATATCTCAATTTCTGATTTTTTTGCAGTGAATCCCACAATTCTCTAAGAATTCCCAACAATTGTGGCATAATTCTATGATAAATGATTGGAATTCAATCCCGGGATCACAAAAAGGGTCCGGGATTGGATGCCTTAGTAATATCCGAAGGGAAGTCTTAGCAAACTCAGTAATTGAAATATGAATTCAGTAAAACATCCTTCAAATAAATATCAACGAAAACTTATAATGCTATATATTCAAATATAATTCTATTCAGATTGAGTAAAGGCTGATAAAAAAATAAAGATGTTTATTGTAATAAAATATTTGATAGATGAAGATTTTTCTCGACAAAGCAGGGTAGAAAAGGAAGAGAGACTGTACTTATATTATTCCATACTCGTGCAGGAGTTATTCTTAAGTGAAATAAAATAATAGGCACCATTTGTTATTTAAGTTTTATAATATACAATGGCTGTTCTATAATATATTTACTGCTATAAAAGCTTTCATTAATTTTCAAGTAAACTGATATATAATATATACACATTTATAAACTGTTACTATGAAGGCAATGAAAAAAATAAGATACATTTATAATTTTGAATATTAATGCTTTTGTTTTTTAAAAAGATATTTAAATTCTTAAAAAAATATACTACTAAAACTCTACTTTTCATTTGTCTAATCCACGGGTTCCCAACCTATGAGTCGCGACGAGTTTTCTGGGGGTCGCCAACTTTTTACGATTTTTGATTTGAACAACAAAACTAAAACTACAGTGAACTAAAATTACCTTATTGAAAAAAAATGCCTTTTTCAATTTCACTGGGGCCGCGGGTCACGTTGCTTTTATAAAAAGGTGTCGCCACCCGAAAAAGTTTGGAAACCTATGGTCTAATCAATAAACTTAGTTAGACAGTGATAACACAAATGACAACTTTAGCATTACACTATGAACATTAAAAAATATAAAATTCTAATGAAATTAGTTTTACAGATTCATACCGTTTTACCTAAACGTATTTTTAACTAATACATATTTTTGGATGGCTTATCATGTTTCCTTAGTAACTTTCCTATAAATTAATATGTATTCTTATTTTTACTAGCATAGTTATCTGAACTTTTTTTTATTTTGACATGATTTTTTTAAGTAATGGTATACAAAGTTCATAACATTTTTTCATAGTGGCTACTTATTTGTTTATACCTGTGAAAGTCTTTGACAATTTAAATAATGATATTTTTAACTTTTCTGCATCATTAACTCAAATTGTAAATTTGTTGACTTTTAACATATTTTAATCAGTATACTGATTATTATCATCAATTTTCAATAAATAAGAATCAATTCATGGGCAATAATCAATATTTTTTTAAATCCATGTCCGCTCCCAATGTGGAGCATATGGTCTCCTAATGGAGGTATCTCAAGAGAAGTTTTTCTACGATAACTGTTTGTTACTCAGTCGCTCAACCTCACTTTTTTCAAAGTGAGTAGTAGAGACAGAAAAATAAGGCTAGAACAGGACTAGTGGGTGGCTAATCGCTATAGCTACACCCAGTTTTTATTAAAGGATCAGAAGGATGGGAGGACAGAAAATTATGTGAATTGACATCACAAACACCCAGTTTCACAACTTTGAATTTAATAATTCTCAAATTCACTGTGATCTAACCGGGAATCGAACCCAGACCTGCGTGATCGGTAGAGCAAACTCTAACCAACTGGGCCACAGCAGGCGACATATAATCAATATACAAAGACAATTTATTGACGTTACCAATTCTCATTTTCTGTGTGAATTTAATTTGTCAATTGTATTAATTTAGTTAACATAACATAACTAACCTATGAATAGTCGCATACTATGTGGTACATCTCAAAGGAATGTGCCAACATGTCGTCACCGCGTTGACAGGGTCAGCGGTCACCCTTTTGTTCGTAAGGTGAGACAAGCACTCCACGAGTGGACGGAGAAGTTCTTCATAATAATTAAAAGCTTTTCAGGACAGTTCGTCGCCAAGCCTTCATGCAAATTTTCAAATACGCTATTCATCATCTCACCAGTGACGGAGAATTTACATGTAAGTCAACGATGGAAGGGAAAAAATTACACTTATACATTATATGAACCCATTGGAAGTAAAGTATCCTCAGTAAAACACCAAATAAAGACGTGATTATCCAAGAAAAAAGTTTTAATATTTTACTAGTTGACTCACTTCACTTCTAGAGGGCCCATATAATTGTTGGAGTTACTAGATTTCTCAATCAATTTATGAATTTCTGTTCTAAAACACTGATGTTTTATATTTTTTTCCAACACCTATTCAAACTTTAAAATGGGCCGTAACGGGAGCAATAAGGTTACCGCTAGTCCTGTCCTAGTTATTTCCTTCTTCTCCCAATGTCTTTAAAAACAAATAAACTGATTAGCAATCAGTTTTTGTAGACAAACATCTGTTGAGATAAACTCCATTGAAAGTCCATATGCGAAAATTGTTTTAAAACGTGCTTTTTCGTAATTCAATTATTTGGTTCCATTTCCGAGTGATAAATGCTAATTTTCTTAACTCGATGGCTCCCAAAGACGAGGTATCTCGTAATTTTTTTCGTGCTTAACACGCCAGAGACGAGTTATTTTGTCAATAGCTAATTAAATTAATAATTGCAAATTATAGCCGGTGTGCTAGGTAAAGATGTACTTTTTTCTACGGCAGCCAAAAGGCTAACTTGTTCACTTTGATTACTTGATGGGAAACCATATTCAAAAAATAAAAAAACTATTTTGTACTAATTCAACTTTTGTTTAATACAATCGGGGGTTCTTACCTGGTTGTAAAGTAAAGTCCCGGAGTATTCGATGGGAATTTCTAGAACTGACATAACAAACATTTTGCTTTAAAAATACTAACATTTTTTCTTTGTCCCACTTCAAAGTTTTTTTTTAAAATCCATGTCAGCTCCCAATGAGGAGTATATGACCTCTTAATGGAAGATACTGAAACTGTTTGGTTATTCAGTTGATCGCTTCTCTTTTCAAGAGAGTAGTAAGGATAAAAAGATAGGTCAGAGCAGAACTAGTGGTTTACTAATTGCTCTCGCTACGCCTCGTTATTTGAGGATAGAAGACATCATAAACACCCGTGCCTTAGAACAAAAATTGTAAAATTGATTAAAAAAAAGCTGTTTATACTGGGATTCAAACCCGTGAGATCCGACATGGAAGTCAACTTTTGACCGCTGAGTCATGGATCTGACTAAGAAAAGTACCACTTCAAATTTTTTAACCGTTTCCAGAACAAAATAGCACAGTATGTTTATACAACACCACGCATTTACGGAAGTGTTTAAAATTTGTAACTGTTTTTGTACATTTAAATGACGTAATTTAAGATTATTTTTGATTAAAAAACTGATACAATTTTATACTTTAGAATCAGCATTGTTTGATTAATTTCAATTTATTTTTTAATGATCGTACGCCACTGTAACATAAAGCTCTGGTGTGACAATACAAAAACAAAACTTTTGTCAATTTAAATTGGAAAAACACTCCGATTTGAATTAAAACTACAGTAATTTAAATTCATCGATTGTTATGCTATTTTTCGTTTAAAAAATAAAACAGAAATCAAATTTAGTTTTGATTGTCAAATAAAATGGAATATTTATTGCGATTTATTCATTTAAAGTAAGAGGTATTTGAATTTAAATATACAAAAATAATGGTCTGTTGACAAAAATGGTTGTTTGTAATAAGACTATAAATGTTAATTGTTTACTTTTTATGTGTTTTCTGTCAATTTTTAATTGAAATACATTACATTAAAAATAGAAGGCTTTTTCAATAATGTGTAATTAACATAAATAAGTGTTTTGTTTTTTTAAATTATCAAACTGTTTTAATAATAAAGACATTAATTCTTCTCGATTCTCAAAAATTAAGAACTCCAATTCTTAGAATATTAAATTAGCCCTGTTTCTCAGGATGACGTCATAATAAGTGATATCTTTGAGTTCATAGCAGCGGTTTTTGTTATTGTTGTAATAGTGCGTTTCATATATAGTAATATAATCAGCTATTTTTTTGGACTCGAATTTTAATAAAACACGTTTTACGCTTAGTTTTCAGATTTGATTGGACAAATTAATTTTCTTAGAAAAATAACCGACATCAATCATCTTGGATAAAATAGAAAAACAGGATTTTTTAAGCGTTTCGGCAATAAATATAAAAGTATTTTTTGCATAAAATTACAATTATTTTAAATCCTGTTTGAATTGCTGTTCTGAGTTAAGCATGACTAATCAATTACTATGTTTGATATAAAAGTAAAGATAATTTACTGTTTTTTTCAATATTTTCCTTTTATTAATCATCGACGCCATACAACTGAATGCGCCCTTGGGTAGTTAGTTGCTTTACACGGTTAAAGTGTGTATTCACGAAAATGTTCAAATTCTGAAATGCACTATCATGCATTATTTATTCATCTTCTTGTATTTTCTTCAAAATATTTGCTTCTTATGTGAAGAATATGGAAACTACGCGGCACTTTGATGTTTGCTTGTCTCCCGCCAATTGTTTTGTACGTTACCTAATTTCCGAAAATTTCTCAATTACGAATCCTAAATTCTATTTACGATTTTATAGTGAATTTTCAATCCCGGGATCTCAGGATTGGAAAAATTACCACTATATTTTTCTTAGTTTCATCGTTATATTAACTATTTTTATTCTTACACTCTTAATTACATGTTGATTTTTTGAATTACTAACTTTTGATGCTCCGTAAAGAGTGAGTATATTTCATATTGTTAGCAAAAATAGTAAAGAAAATCGACGTCTTACATATTTAAAGCTTTTGAAGGACATTATTTGTAGATGACTTTCACTGTGCAAATAATATATCACACATCAAAAACACGTCGTAGGGCGTGCAAAAAATCTTCCACAGAAAAAATCAGATAAGCCAACTCAATCTTAACGGCTAAAGATAAGTGTGCTGAATTTTTATCAAAATATAAACGATCACAAAACCTTTATATGACAGTAGATTGACAATGTCTGCCAACTAAAAAGTAAAATATTTATAGTATTATATTTATCACTGTCTCGAAGTTTTTTAACCTCGAAACAAATGGTTTTCATTTCGTTAAGTAGTCGTATTTGAAATCTCGTTCTAGTTAATAGCAAGTGCTCACGAAATTTCTAAGTAAGAAATATTTAATATCCCACCGAACCAAAGGAGTAAAACTTTAATTGATGAAATCCCAGGGATACTAATTATAATAAGTGGAGGAACGTCGGCATCCATTTGGTGCTTAAACTTTTCACCCCGAGCGCTTTTCAAACAAACTCTATTTCAATTTCGAATGGTCAGTAGAGGATAAAGGCTGTATGTTTGTATATCATGACGTACAGGGTGAAGGTTCTGTATTGATTAGATGCCAACAATGTTTGATTCACCTTGATGTAATGACGTAATAAAGCGTGATTTTAAAAACTTTTGATACCAAAATAATAATAGTATTGAGACACTTACTTTTAAATCGATTTTTCTTAGTTTTAGTAGTAAAATGAAATATATTTATTATAAATAAGTAAACATTTTGCATTATAATATAATGTAATCATTTTAAAATGTGTGTAAATTAAATATATTAACAAAGGACGTAAATTATTCTGAACGAATTTCATTTGTTGTGGTCGTAGAGAGATCTCGTCTCTCTACGACCTTCAAAGCTACAAGAGGGCGTAATCAAATCCGTTTAATAAAATTGCCCGAATTTATGCGCATAGTTTTGAAATTACAAAAATACATTGTTATCACAGTGACATACGATCAACTATACTTGTAATTATTACATGTTTATTATACTAAGTTATTAAACTGTCTACCAGCTGTCATCACAAAAGGGTATCTGGGTACATCGTGCACCTTAAAAAACAGACCGCTGACAATATAATAAAATACATGTGTACTACTTCTCCGCCAACGCGTGCACAATTTATTATCAAAAGTGGTTTCAAAATAAATCATTTGTGAGTTTTTGGTATTTATAAAAACCATAAGTTTGGCCATTACATAAATGTAAAAAATCAATTATCACTATTAACCAACTCAAAATCTTGTGAAAACCATTTTAGCGGGATTTGAAACTAAGCGCTTTATTTATTGGACTTGTTGAAGTGTCAACGTCATTGTTTTCAGATGCGGTGTCTATCGGCTTCAATCGTACAGGCAATTGATATTACTAAGCTACTATTTGACTTAAACCTCCAAGGACGAGCGTGACCATATGGTCACAGTAAACACCGTTGTCTATTGATCCCACTATTCATCCTTTTCCTACCTGAATGTCGTTGCTTTCACTCATATTTGGTTAAGAATGGTAGAGACTTCATTTAATCATCAGCCGCGAGTACAGAAACGGCCACCAATAGCACATGCGATTTTTTGCTCGGTGATTTTGAAAAAAAAATGATTTTACGGGTTTGATAAAATGAAAAATTGTGTCACTTTTAGCTGTCGCGCCAATTTCAATTACTTCACTTTTCGAGAATTATTCGCTTCTTTTCTTCAATCCCGAAATCCCAGGATTAGTACTATTACTATCTCAGAATTTCGGGATCCGGAATTTTGAGACTGGAGTCAGTACTGAATTGTATCAGTATTGTTTTCAAATTTTATTCGCATTATTATGTGATGATTCTCGTTAAAGACGTTAATCCTTTAGTTAGTGTTACTGATAGAGCTTTTGATGCAATAATATTATATAGTTTTTTTAATCGAGATGGGTGAAAAAAAAAATATCTGCATATCAAACAATGTAAAAATACTTTCACTTTTGTTAATTTAATTTTTCTTGGATTGAAATTGATAAAGTATTATTGTTTTACCGCAAGTTTATGGACACCATGTTTGCCTAAGTCACTGGGTTTGGGAGTGTGGAACCGAGTAGAATAATATTTCCGTTGCAAATTGAAAGGGAAGGAACGGTCCGATAATTAGGTGGCGAGTTTCGTTGTGTTTGCAGTTTGGGCAGCAAGGGGCTAAAAACACTTGGACCCTTTTGATATATACGACCCTTATAAATGATTACCAGTTATACTAAGAAACCTCATTCCCCGAAGCTATTGATGCATTAGATGTAAAGAACCGTGTGTTTCAATGCTGGTAGAAATCGATACCGAATAAGTAAACGACCACTTTGTATGTTACGAAAATATAAGAAGAGAAAAATAAGGAATTGTTTTTTACTTCTCACAAGTTATACAAAACTTTTCGTATACGGAAGACGATGAAACATTTTTTTAGGTTTATAACCGATTTGATTTCAATATACATAGTTAATAATGTGTGCTATTTAAAATATTCCAACAATACTTTTTTAAACTGGAGAAAAAATTATGAGGCAAAAGTACACTAAGGGCAATTATTTTGAAAATGGTATTGAGAAAAACGTAATGTAAAAATAAAATATTTTAGATTATTCCACGTAGTGTGTTACAAAATGTGACACGTGTTTCGCCTCTTTCAGAGGCATCCTCAGACAACTACTTTCGCAAATTTTTGCTCAAGCTATTTTATTTTACATTAAAATGAACTTTCACAAAGTTATCGCCGAATCCATCAAAAGAGAAATACGTCGTTAAAAAAATACTACAAGTTTGCTTGTCTTTTGAGCAGTATTAAGAATCGTATCGGAGGTTGTATTAATTTAAATTGCGTTTTTTTGTGATTTAAATATACGTGGCCCGGCAAATGTGTAAACGAAAGCTGAATATACTTTCCTCTATTTAAAACGTGACTAATTATTAATCATAAAAAGTTCATGTTCTGTTTACTCAAAGTCTTCACTACACTCGTTAGTTGGTATTCAACAATTTCAGTAATATATTATTATATTTACATTAAAATATATTTTGGCGCTCTACCAACAGAGCGTTGATAATTAAAAGGTGTTATGTATTTACCCAAAGTAATTAACGCCTTCTCTTTGTTGATTCAACGTTCAAATAACGAGATTACCTACAAATGAAACTATATCGTTATAATAAATAACATTTGGTATTTCTACAGTGAATTCGAGCTAAACGATTATTAAAAGGAAAAGCGAAACCATTAAAAATCTCGGACTAAAACTAGTTTAATATTGAATATCGGTAGAGTGTTTCCATTTCGATCAACATTCTGGGAAGACTTAAGAGTTAAGGCAAATAATATTGGTATAATGGACGACGGATATTACGTCAAAGTGTTTCATACAATAAATAGATTTTGAACTGTTTCAATTTTTTTCTTTACTCCCTCCAGTTAGGTTATCGATTGATAGTATGCTTAAAATAGCCATCTTCTCTTTTCAATAATATATTAATGTTATTTAATATTATTGCTAAAATACTTAGAAAATTACAATTTATAATCTATTATTCTAATCAATTAATCTTCGTAACAGTTATTATTCTAACTTTGTGGATATGATTACGACACAAGTATGAGTCGGCTGCTAATACGTTAACAATGGAAGAGGCTCGCTAAGTCACAGAGTTATTCACGGTGTTCCGGGAAAGAGGCGGATTTGTATACATTTTTAACGGTGTCTAATTACACAATAATTAGCGATAATGATAATAATTAAAGAACAATCGGACATAATAAATTGTTTCGTCTTTTTTAGTAATTTTTCATACGATAGTTTGATAGAGCTATGCCCTACCCACTACCGGATTGTATGTTGCTGATATATCTCGTGACCCGAGAACTATAATGTTGTAAGTGTAGAATTTTAGAGAAACAAAAGTAACAAATACCTCATTATTAATTTTATTTTGCAAATAATCTTCACTTAAAACATTGTAGTTCCGAGTCGCTATTTATCAACGTTACAACTTTTGTGAAACTAAATAAGGTGGAACACTACCCATAATTACGCGCTGACTTTAAATATTCGCCGCGAATCCCCCAATTGCACTGTCGTTGCTACGAGACGGTCATCTGTGCGGTGCATACAGTCAAATGTTGATTAGCGTCTGTGAATTCAACACGTACCAGGCTATAAACGTATTGCCGGGCGACTGTCTATTTGTTGGATTTTGGCACGCTTTGCATTTTATTACTCGGTAACTAAATATTTTGTCCATATTTTTTTTTTTTTGCAAAACTAAGAGAAATCTCAGTTTTTCATTTTTTGCGGAAAAAACTAATTTTGTTAGAGATTCACTCGCCTAATTAAACTACCCCGAATTACACTGCCCGGACTTTAGTGTAAATGGGGGTTTTGCTGTGGTTTACTATTTTTACGTTTAAATAGTCGAGTTATGCTCAATTTACTTTCTATGATATGTACTTATCTGATGTTATTTTATATGAATATCGCTTGTTACTCAGTTGCTCGATCTCTCTTTTTCTAGGAGAGTAGAGATGGAAGGATAGGTAAATAACAAGACTATCAAAGGTAGAATAATCACTTTCGCTCACATTGCATTTTTAGGATCAGAGATCCATTCGACCAAAAACTCACAAATCGATTGAAAAAATTGTCTGTACTGGGACTTATGTCTGTGATTCCCCAAATGCAGCCAATGATTTTAACCATTCGACAACAACTCCGACTATAACACAGGTTCCCAACCTGGGGGTCGCGAAGGGTTTCATGGGGGGTCGCCAACTTTTTTCGATTTTGGAGATTTGAAGAATATAGCAAATCGAGGATTTCAAATTCCTCGAGGGGGGAAGGGGTCGCTTGTCACATGACTTTTAGGAAAAGGGGTCGCCACCCGAAAAAGGTTGGGAACCTAGGGGCTATTAAATCTACACCGTTTGCAATTCTCGTTAAATAATTAACCATAACATTATTATTGCTCAAAAATTGTGAATTTTTACTTGATAAGTAGGTGGAACATTTATCATTTTATAATGCTAACTCATTGAGTTACATTCGATATTTAACGTTTTGGTAAATTTTCAATGAAGCACAAGAAATTGTATTTTTTTAATTAAAATTCTGCTAATGGTATTTATAAAAATACCATTCACATCTTAATGCTAATGTGATCTCACGGTGATTAAAAACTATAACAATAAAAATCGTTTAAATGTACGAGTAAAAAAACCCAAGCGTAAAGCCATATGTGGGGTTGAAAACACCACGTAAGGGCGCTAAATAAACAACCCTGACTAATAACGATGCTGTAAAGTTAAGGGGGGCACGCGGTACATGCAGGCGCCACCACTGAAAGAGAACAAGGGATTTGTTATGGACAGGGGTCGCTGTCTCAGTCGACATCAATCATGACTTTAGCAGAGTCATCACAGTCAACGTCCGCCGCCGGGTAAACGAGGAGTAGTCGGTATAACGAATATCACTCGACAGCTTTTTGATATCGTACTTGTGCTAGGTTAGGTAAATCTCATTACATTAAATTGATTAAACACACATATTACTGCAGACTGGTATTTTCAATGTATTTGAAATGGTTATATAGCGAAAAGTTCTTGCCATTTCGGTTTTTTAAGTGGTAACTTATTTAATTTGTACGTAGTATTAATTAAATTAATTAATTAAGGTTTGATTGTTGTGAGGGATTCGGAGATAAAGGAGCGTACAAGACAGCGCCCCGTCACGTCAGTGGTTATGGAGAGACATTGGAACTGGCAGGGTCACGTGCTGCAGATGCCTCCGGAAAACCTCAATCCTGCCTGCCTCTTCTTTCGACCGGTAGGATTTCGGCGCCCCGGACGTCTGTCGGGTACTATTCATAGGATGTACTCGGCGGAACTGAGGGATGCTGGCATGTCATGGGAGAAAGCAAAGCAATTGGCGCGAGACAGAAAAACACGGAGGTGCCACGTGGCGGCCATATGTTTCTTATAGGGAGCGAATATGGCCAAAGAACAAGGGAAGAATTTATTTACTTATCTTATCAAATTTGACAACACTTGATGGTACGAAAATTTTTTGTTTTGTTTTTTTTAATTTCGCCTTAGGGATATGGAAGGGTGCTCCAACGGAGGTTAACCATTGTCATTTATACGTTGAATTGTGGTAAATGATCCTCTTCTCGTCACCCGTTTTAATTCGATCAAACAATAAATCCCGATAAGTGATACATAGATACTCAAACTGTGTAGCAATTTTTTTGTTGGCAAATCATGCGGCACCCAAACGCACAGCTTATACATACATACAGCATCAGCTTATGTATACCTAGACATGGAGATGTCAAATAATGATTGATTTTGTCAATATTAAACCGTAATATAATTATCTATGCCGCCTGTGTGGTCGAGTGGTCAACGTCATTGGCTTCGGTTACGGAGGTCCCGGGTTTGAATCCCGGTACGAACAGTTTTTATAAATTGATTTATGAATTTCTGTTCGAAGGCATGGATATATGTGATGTCTTGAATTCCCCCTTCCCACCCTTCTTATCCTATGAACGGGGCGTATCGAGAGCGATTAGCTAATCACTAGTCCTGTCCTAGCCCTATCATTCTATTCCTACTCTCTTTAGAAAAAGAGAGGTTGAGCAACTGAGTAACAAGCAGTTCTCGTAGAAACACATCTGTTGAGATAAACTCCATTAGGAGTCCATATGCTTCACATTGGGAGCGGACATGGTTAATATATATATATATATATATATATATATATATATATATATAATTAGTTTCTCTTAAAGTAGTTCGAGGGTTTGCATTAGACAATTATAAAAATTGCAATGAAAACAATCTACTGTTCATGAACAAGTATAATGCGATGCAGAACATTGAGGTGGTTTGTTAAAGATTTCAATATTTGGTTTTGCTTACAGTGATATTGAAACGAAAAAGAAGCAAATAGTTAAATATTAACGAGTATAGTCATAAAACACGTGTACATTTAAAGTGAAAATAACTTATTTGTCGTATGAAATAAACTATGTCAACAAGTTTAACACAGCAGTTAATTCATACACGTGTTCGTTATTATTCTACAAGTTTATTACTTTATACCAATAAATTTTAACTCACGCGTGTAAATAATTATGAAAAAATATTGAAGACATTTTATCTTTTATGTTAACAAAAAAATATCCGCTCTCAATATGCAACATATCGTGGACATAATGAAGTTTATCTTATCAGAAGTTTTTCTACGATAGCTGAATCAGTTCCTCAAACTAGTTTTTTGTAAGAGAGAAGGAATACATGTTTATATTTATTATATATTTGGCACCCTAGACAACGGTTATTGGCGTGCCTCCTTTTTAACAATCCGTTCTATTTTTTCGAAATGATGAAAAAAAAAAAACAATTCGGGTCATTAGAAATATCAGCTCCCGATGTAGAGCATATGCCCTTTAATGCAGGTATCTCAACAGACGTTTTTCTATGTGAACTGTTTTTTACTCAGTCAATCAACCTTTATTTTTTAATCATAGGTATAGATTTTTTTTAAGCCATGTCCGCTCCCAATGTGGAGCATATGGACTCCTAATGGAGTTTATCTCAACAGAAGTGTTTCTACGATAACTGCTTGTTACTCAGTTGCTCAACCTCTCTTTTTCCAAATAGAGTAGGGATAGAAGGATAGGGCTAGGGCAGGACTAGTGGTAGGCTAATCGCTCTCGATAGGCGCCGTTCATAGGATATGATGGGTGAGAGGGGGGAATTAAAGACATCACAAAAATCCACGCCTTTGAACAGAAATTCATAGATCGATTGAAAAATCAATTTATAAAACTGTCCGTACCGGGATTTGAACCCGTGCCCTCCGTATCGGTAGCCAACAACGTTGACCACTAGACCACACAGGCGGCTATAGAATACAATACGTAATTACAACGAACAACTATAATGCAAACAACAAAGTTAAATAAAATTTACTATTATTAGAGTAAACAAAATGGCCCCTTAAAAGATTGCGCCCTAGGCGGTTGCCTATTTTGCCGGTATGTTGGCGCCGGCCCTGGCTCTAGGACAGGGCTTGTGTGAATGGGAGGAAATTAAAAGCATTACAAACATCCATGCCTGATAACTGAAATCCATTTACATCATGAGTGTCGTATCATTTGTGCAGTTGCTATGTACGCAGTTTTCGTGTTTGTGACCCATAATTAAACAACAATAAGGTATTTTTTTTTAAATAATCAAAATTTTTATTTAAATGACTACATACAGTTACAAAATAGTTTTGAATAACAATGAGACCAAAAAAGGGCAAAATTTTGCCATGCGTGTTATTAAGTATGTCGTTTCAAAATGGTCATGCAAGATGGCGTTTAATTATGATGATTTTGTTTGGTCAAAATATTGTACAATATTAAATTTATAATGAATTGTTCCCCGGTTAATTTCCATCAGCTTAAAAGGCAACGCGTTTTGATAAAACTTTATCAACGTTATTAAACAAGGATTACCTACTGTATTATATTTTCAACAAAAATAATCACAGCACAAATGCTTACACGTGTTAAAAATAATAAATGAATTAAAACATATATTTTTTAATCTTGATTTATTTGCCTGTATATAATCATATACCTGTGTAAAATTGTGAAATATGAAAATATCTTTTCTATAGAAATTAATACAGTGTTAATTTTTTGTAACATTGTTTGGTTGTACGACTTTTTATTCACGACTGTAAAATTATGAGACAATGAGAACACGTATCATAAACAAGATTGCAGTAATGGAAATATTGTTCCATTTTTTTTGTATGATCGTGTGTTTACTTTGTTGTAAGCCAGTAAAAAAAATATTATAAACAAACTGACAGTGCCAGAGATTTAAAAATTGTAATTAAACCCTTAGTAATAAAAGCTTATAGATTTGTTAAATTTTTGTACAATTTAAAATAATTCGTTTTGAGCTAAGAATAAAATATCATTGTTTAATTTTTCAGTGACAATGGCGAGTCAAAATGAATTAGTGACTACTAAAAAAGTTCTAATGAAATCGGTAGTTTTCCATAAAATAACTTTAAAAAATAGTGTGTATGCACTACTGTGTTATGTACGTCAGATAACTGGGTAAAGTAAATGAGAATATGTACATATTTAAATGTCAAAAGTATGTATTTCAAAAAAGAATCACGCTTAATTAAGACGATATAATACTCCAATCATCCAAGGATGCCATTTTTTGAATTAGCATAGCTTAAAACAAGGGGTGAGATAAATTTATTGAAACTTAAATAAAACTTTTTAATTTACCTGCCCTGTATTTATTATGAAACATGAATGCGTTTGTTTAGCTGTAATTGTTTTCCGTGTTGGTATGACAGTATGACTGTGTATTTTAATTTATTTTTCTTTCTTTTAAGATATTTTCTGTAATATTTCTTCGATATATAAAATAATTAGTTTAATTTATTAAAAAAATGCATGCGATAATTTTATTTGATGCTTTTTTCTTAAACTAAGCTTTTCAAAAATTCATCAAACGCATAATAAATGTATTGAGTATGTTATAAGTCTACAAGTTGAGATTTTTTATGGACAACTTTCCGTTAAACAATTACTTCTCGGAGAATTTGTTCTCAGTAATGTATGGAAAACATTTTCAATCACTAAAGCAAATAGTTTTCAACGCTCTTGTGATTGGCGTAGTCGGTCGAAGTCGGTATCGGCGGGTTCAAATTTCCGTACAAATACTTTAACAAATTGATTTTCCAATCTTCCAATGGATTTGTTTGAAGGCATGAAAATATGTACTATGTTTTCATTTTATTAGTTATTTCCTAATCATATCATTCTTTCCTTAACCTAATAGAAAAAAAAATAGACAGAAGTTTATTTAAATATTTATATACATATATATGTTTGTTGGGTCAGTGATGCAGTGGTCAACATTGTTGGGTTTTGTGATGGAATTTACGGGCTAAAACCCCATTACAAACAGCATTGTTTCAATATTTCAATTTATATTTGATGGCATAGAAAATTATGATGTCTAAAAAATCTCGATCCTTTCTAACCCTACTTTCTTAAAAAAAGATAGATTAGGAATTAAGTAACATTGGGTTTGTGTAGAAAAACTCCTACTAAAATACCTTCATTATCAGGCCATGTGCTTCACTTTGGGAGCGAAATTGAAGTCAAAAAATATTTACAAAGTCTTATATACACATAATTTGTGTGTTCTTTCAAGCTGTAGAAGTGAAAGTTTGCCATTGGGGATGCCACTTGGGTGGGGTATATTTTTTGACGATATTGCTCTGGATGTTGACATATTATGTTTACATCCCATCTACAATGTAATTTCGGATTCATTTATTCAAAAGAAGTATATGACCAGGGACATTTCTCTTCGAGTGTTAAAATTATTAAATGTAAGTATGCCTAAAAGAAAGCAAGTTGATTTAAGCCATGCATAAATATCCATAGGCCTTCAATTAGAGAACTACAAAAAAAAATTCTGTACCTTCTCTACCATAAAAGTATATTTCAAACTTATCGGGGCCCAAACAATTGACCCACTATTAAACAAATTATATTGAACAGCCTCGTTAGAATTCCATAATATTCATCGTATTATCAATGAAAACGGTTGAAAAAATAATGCAGACAGAGTGCGTCTTGTACTGTTGTGAAAATCACAAGTTGTTTTATTTACCTTTAGAAAATATGTTCGTGTTTTCAGAACATTCTGTATTACGTCAAACATGTTTCTAGCTTACCCACCAACTTCGCAAGTGCGTGTAGAAGTATTGTGCAAACACGTTAATAGTAAATTATGTTTACGGTGGTCTGCCGTTATTAACGGTATTCGTTTAACGACAGCGAGTCTCCGTAACGGCCACCGTAACGACCGTTCGAACGGATCCAACGGACTCCGGCTCAAGGAAGCAAGAATCGATTGGCGTGGGGAGATTATCCATGCTTCGTGGTCGTAAAACAACACTTACAATCAGAGATATTCAATTAAGAAACACATATAGAGTAAAGTTATTTATACATGGGTATATTCGTTTACCGAAGAAGAGAGGTAAATTTCACTATATGTAATTATCCGGCAGGGTTGTACATTTCATACAACTATTAAAAATATTTTTTATCAAACAAATACAAATTCATAGAAATTTTATAACGGAAGATGTGGATAAATGAAAATGTGTACATAAATTCAGCGAGATAACTTAGAGAACATTTTATTTTATTTTATTAAATTGTCGTTTTTGGATTTTCAAATGGTCTACTATTAATTCTTGGTAAAAAAAATCATCAAAACATATTTTTGAAACCATGATCTGACCTTTATTAGGCTCATTTCAACAGAAGTTTTTCTTCGTGAATTGCTTGTTACTCACTTGATCTTTCTTTTTTTTGAAAGAGTAAGTATTTAAATATATGACTGGGATAAGAATTTTTTATTTTTTTCTCATATCTTACGTAGAATCCAATACATTCAATGCCAAACTTTGCAGTCGTTAACTGGCAACGTAACATAAGTATATTGCTCATAATTTACAATGAAATACGATGGAAAAAATAAACTGTTGATTATACACTTACTTTTAACATTGTAAAATATACATGTTGATTTTTGCTCTTAGATGCCTCATATTGTGCAGTAATTGATTTTTAAATGTATTCAAACTAGAATGTCGATAGAGAAAATAAAATGTTCGTGGGATCTTAAGTTCTTTAGGCCTGTTCAAAGAAGCTATGGAGAATGAGGTAAGGGACAAAGCACTCGTGTATAACATAGAGGCTTATTCTTTTATACGAGTATCTGTCACTTTTTATCTGTCATTTCTTCCAGACGAAATGTTCCCAAGAAAAGACCAAATACTATGTCGTGAGAACGTAGTGAGAGTGTAAAAAATAAATATCTTTAGTTAGTTTTACTGTTATGACTAGGAGGGAATATTTTCTTGTTAAAATGAAGTATGGGACGTAGAATTTCAAAAAGAATCTGAGGTTTTAAGGGTGTTCTTTCGAATGAGTCTTTTGAAATTTTAAATATGGTCAGTAACGATGTGTACACGTTTATTACTCGAAAATGTTCACCAAAATTATGTATTTAAATAGTAAATTATGTAGTTGTATAGTAAGCAATGTGTAACACACTATTTTTACATACGTTGCTTTGAAATAATACTGTTTATAAAAGGTAAAGAATATTGTATTATTTGTTTTAAATCGATTCCCAGAAACAATAAAAATATTAATAATTTAGCGTGTTCATTATATGTTAGCACATTAGACTTGTCAGATATTTATAGTGACGAAAGCGATTATGTCCAATCCCTCATAAACGTGCGCGTGTGGTTTATACGCGCACATTTGTGAGGTATTTAACACACATATTTTGTATGAAGAATTGTTTTATCAGGTTTTCATTAACCCTTAATCCCACGATTTTATATACCACAATATTGTTGTTCTAACAATATTGTGGTATAGAAAGGTATGTATATGGTTTTTTAAGCTAAGAAACCAACCTTTCTACCTGTCACGGATATACCGTGACGTCAATAAAATGAGATTAGTTTACTTAGAATTTAAAATTAATTACCTAGATCAAAAATAAGCAGAAAATATTTAATTTTAAAAAGATTTTTTCTTTATATATGTACATATATGAACTATATAAAAGCTTAGAAAAAATATTTTCCATATATATATATATATTTTAGGTTTTTTTTTCTAAGCACCAACTATTTTTGCGTATACGTTAGTTTATATCACGTAGTATTTAATTAATTAAACATAATATACATTGTCTATATTATTATTAATTAAACATAGTTTAAGGTCACAAAAGGTTTCCATTTTAATGCATTTTCTTGTTAAGACCAGTTTGTTAGAACTAAAAATCGGTCTAAAAAGTCTTTTTGACTAAAAATTAATTGAGAATATAATATTTCAAAATATTTTGGTCTTACGTTTTATCAAAAAAACTTAATCTCACATTTTATATATATCTATAAATCAGATTTATAATTGAATTATTGAGTTTTTATGAGAATGATATAATATATGAACGCTTTAGTTTTCTTTTGCTTAAATGCTATCCAGTAAGACGGTTAAGAGCTTCAATTTTCATCATATCTGTAGGGGAAATCGTTCAGAAAATTTAAGTCATTTGTAAATTACCACATGTTTGAGAACTTAGTTTCATTTTTTTTTTCAAATTTTTGATACAATTGTTAACACATATACATACAATGTTAAAAAAATGCATTCAATCTTAGGTAAAGCAGTTTTTAATCATTTACTCAAAACTTGAAAAAGCTTGCAGAGTGATTTTTGCAACTCAATGATTCAATTCGTGTATACATCTGAAGCCCATTGACCTGAAGGCTCTTGATTGAAAATGTCAAAGTTGACATTTCTAATAGAATAATTGAAATCTAGATAATGTTTACAAATAGTTTATTTTAACTTAACCATAAAGATTGAATCACAAGGACCAGCTTGAACTATATATATGCAGTCGGTGTTGGGTAATATCGACTTTTATATAAATACTGCACTTGTAAACCGCGCTTAAAGTGGTAGTATGTGTTATTGGAAAATGAAAAATAAACAGAGTCATGACTCCGCAGAAAATATAGCACAAAGAAAATATGCCGAAGCATTTGAAAAATTCCCTAACAATAGTTCCAACAATAGAAAAACACTCTTAAATCTGACTGTATCTCGAAGTGCTTAGAGAAATCCTTCAAAAACACTTGTATTTTTTTCAAGTTTGATCTGCTACAAAAACATGAATTCCTTTCTCGGTCCAAATAAATCCAAAGCAAATAAAACTGGCTATTGATTGATTGAAAGTAGGCCCTGAGTGATATTTATTTATACACACTAACATTTTCTTGGATATATGTAGTTGTCCATTAACTGGACTATGGCCAGACTGCGAGGTAGTTTTTTCGTTCTTAATCAAGTTTTTTTTAGTAAGAGCATGAAAGTTGCGTAATCCCAAAAATGCTGCTTTACAGAAAAGACAAAAAGCGTATAAGCTTTTTGCGAAGAATGTCGACCAATACAATGAAAGACACAAAACTTATTACAATTAGTTCGTATTCATTCTGTCGAATTTTAGACAGTATCTAGAGAGAAAATGTCTAATAATAGTTGGATTTAGATATTAAAATATTGGATAAGAGAATTGTGGATAGCTCAATTAATATAAAATTTTATACACTCTTAAAAAAAATCATTTAAACGAAAATACTGGTCTCGTAATAAAAATAAAAAATCGTATAATTTATAAAGAATATACAGTATGCATTTATATTAGTTATACATATGTGTTTTAATGTCAAGGTCTGTTTTACGTTTTTAACCTAACCTAACATAACCATACCTATTATAACCACATTTTATAATTCTGCCCTTTGTATGTTTATACTGACAAAATATAATATTTAAACGTACCAAATATTGACGAGATTTAAGGTGACCAAATGAGTGGTGAGCGTATTTGGCTTCGGTTACGGAAGTCATGTGTTCGAATCCCATTACGAAAAGTTTTTATAAATTTATGTTCAAAGGCATGAATGTATATGGTGTCTTAAATTTCCTTCCACTTTCACATCATAAAAACGGCCTTAGCAAGAGGACACAAGTCCTGTCCTAGCCGTATCCTTATATACCTACTCTATAGAGTTTTAACAGTTCTCGTAGAAAATCTTCTTTTGGAGGTATCTACCTCCAATAAAAAGCCATATGCTCCACATTGAGAGCGGATATGGATAAAAAAATAATGATCATTTGCATTATAAAATATTGATTAATTAATGAACTAATTTCTAATGGCGCAGCGGTTAGCGTAGTGGGCTTCCGCGCCAGACCTCACGGGCTCAACTCTCAGTACGAAAAGCATTTTTTTGATTTATTGATTTCTGTTCGAAGGCATGGGTGTTTGTGATGTTCCTCCCACCATTTTTGGTCTTTCAACAACTGGGCGTAGCGAGAGCGATTAGTTAACTACTAGTCCTGTCCTAGCATTATTCTTCTATCCCTACTGCTCTCTTTGAAAAAGAGAGGTTGATCGACTGAGTAACAAACAGTTCTTGTAGAAAAACTTCTGTTAAAATATCTCCATTAGAAGGCCATATGCTCGACATTGGGAGTGGACATGGATAAAAAATACATCGTAAAAAAAATAGACCACAATTTAAATCTAAGGCTAATATTTTGCAAACAAGTTGTATAATATGGATCTACATAATTTGTATCACCTTTTGTTTTACAGTTCGACATATTTTAAAGATTTAAATAATTTACAATATTCATAGATATTAAAAACAGACACAAGATGGCATTCAATGTAATTTTGCGATTGATATGGTATTTTTTTTATAGCTTTGACGGAAATACGAAATTGTTACGGATCATTTTAGAAAAAAAATTGTTCACTCAACCGTACTATTTTTTAAATAGAGTAAAAAAAGAGATGTCAGAGAATCGACATCATTATAATCCGTTTAAGGGATCGAGTAAGTCAATGAAAAAATAGATTGTTTAATGAATAATAAAAACTCTATTAAAATACATATTAATTTCGTGTAGAATTAATGATGAAGCAACTGTTTGATACAAATTTAATCTAAGTTTATATAATTATGACGGTCTTTCATGGATATTTTTTTTTATTCCGCTTCGCCCCAGATCCTAGCTGAAAAAAACACATTTGCCGCCATCTCTAAAAAAAATATTACACCTCTGTAATATTCGTAAAATTTTTTTTTTCTCACAGAACTATTTTATTAATTTGCTAAATTTCTGGTAATTTTTTTTCTATAATACCCTCGTTATAAATTGTCTCGTTGTTTTATACCCTCGGTCCTTTATGGCAGTGCTCCGCAACCGGTGTGCTGCGATACATATCTCCAATAAACGAAAAAAAAAATAGATTTTTCAATTGATTTATGAATTTTTGTTCGAAGGCATGGATGTATGTGATGCCTTGAATTCCTTCCTCCCACCCATCCTATCATTAAAAACGGAGGATATCGAGAGCGATTAGATAACCACTTGTTTTGTCCGATCCTTATTCGTCTATCACTACTCTCTTTAAAAAAAGAGAGATTGAGCAATCGGCAGGTCTTGTAGAAACTCTTCTGTTCATATTATCTCCATTGGGAGTCCATGTGCTCTACATTGGTAGCGGACATGGTTATAAAAATATGCATATGATTATTTTATGGTTTTTATCATATAGAAATACAAACTACTGTAATTTCTGTATGTTATGTACATTTTTACTTGTGGTGTGCCGCGAAATTTTGGAGAACACGTCGGTGTGCCTCGGAAGATAAAAGATTGCGAAGTACTGCTTTATGGTGTGACTAGTGTCATGAACGCAACAATATCGTCGTTCGCAGCAACTTCTTTATGGTTCCTCATCATATAATAATAAGTCATACATAGTAAAATCGTTTTATTTTATTGATATTAAACTATAAGTGATCGGATTTTTATGCTACATAAAAACTTTTTAAAAGCCAATTGCGACCTAATGGAAATCAATACACATATCACGAGACGTTGAATTATGATGCTCTTCAGGGGGTATTCTAGTCTAGAAATTTGAAAAATCGATTCTTTCTTTTTTATATTTTTCTAAAGTTATGACATTCCAGAGTATATCCTCAAAGGGACTTTTCAAAATTGTAATTTTTTACCGAGTTACAGCCATTTTGGTGATTCAGCAACTAAGCTGATCCGACCGAAACAAATCGAAACTCAAAACTTTAAACGCGTTTTTCTCGAAACTACTTTTTTCAAGCTGGCGTACATAATATCCCAAGTTCTACGAAATTGATTTATTTGAAATATTGTGTGAACCTTTTCTATGCATTTTTATATAGCCCGTAGCAGATTTAGCTAAAAGTTTGTTTTTTGGAAATAATATATGATAATTTGAACCAAATTTCAAGGGACTTTTTTGAGAAAACAGCCCTGAGGCTAAAAGCGTTAAGGCATATTTTGATAGAATCGCCTTTCTAATCATGAAATACATACTTCTACTACTCAAAAAATTGCAAAATATGCTTAGTTTCCCTATAAAAATTACAGTGAAAACACGGCTTATTTCACACGCAGTGTTTTTTGGTTATTGAAATTTTTCCGCAATACGAAAATACACCCTTTTATAAAATCACTTCTCAACTTTTGTAAAACAATTGCAAAGTATACTTAAACAGCAAGCCTTTTCAGTTTGATTACCCAGTTTCAAATATTTTTATTGACAATGTTTTTTTATAACATTTTATTAAAAACCATAATCTTTTAGTCTGAAACCACCATAGTTGCAAAAATAATGAAATTAAATAATATTTAGTTTAATATTAAGTATACAGGATTTTGATTTTGCAGGTTTTTTTTTTACCAAGACTTTTACTGAGACTTGTTCTGGGTTGAATCTGGGTCCAGAGACAACGGGACTGTCTCTGTTAAAACAGGACACCTGGTCACATTAAGTATCAATGAATACGTTGAGAACATAAAATTTTAGATATTTTTTTGCCGTGCATTTTGTTTCTAAAAACAACTTCCGTCGAGGAATAACGAATAAAATTGTAGTAAATTTTTCTAACGGTAAAAATCATTTTTTTTCTTGAGCTTCGAAAACCGATTTGAGCCAAGTTTTAGGAAATACTGGCATTCAAAAGTAAATTATTTCAAATGTCGGTTTTTGTATTAGCCTAAGTTTCGCGGATGTGGCCGAAATTTACATGAATGTCAAACTACATTATTGGTGAATATAATATATGGGGCTTCGTAAATGTCACTTTCACAATTACTAAACGTCGTTTTGACTTTAAATTGACTAAATAACTTAAGCGTTTAAGCTGAACGGAAACAGTTAAGCCATTGGTATGGGAAGAAGTTCGCGTCTAATCACTTTACCTTCACGTGACAGATATTCCATCACGTAAAGTGTAGAGTACAGCGCATGTAACACCCACTCGAAAAGGTTTTCTCCTATGGCCTTGTTTGATCTCTTTGGAATCGAGCAGAACCGTTGAGAGCTCATTTGAATCTTTTCCCGAAAAAAACTAAACCTCATTGCATAAAATATGTAGTACCAAAAAAAAATGGATATCTTTCTTACAAAAATCAATAGTGTAAACAATAAAATTTACTCAAAATCATATAAAAGATAACGTGTCAAATACCTTGGGAGCAATCAATAAAATGGTAAATAATATATACTTCTTTATGTGACCGATTTGTCGTTTGTTATTTATTTATATATTTAATTAACATTGCAAAAAGTTGACAAATTATAAATTTAAAACTTTTACAATGGAGAAAAAAAAATAGTACAATTCAATATTAAAATCAGTAGAAAAAAAAAATGGCAAAGAAGTCAACTGAGTAAGCTCCGACGAACTCTACTTTAATACATAAATAATAGTATTCGTCGGAACTCACCCCCGTCTACGTGGAATATGTCGACATCCGAAGCAATATTGTTGAACACCGTTAAAGCTCTCCCCAGTGGCATCCCCATTGGCAGGATGGTTCTACACCTTGGGAGAACAAACAATTCATGTCCACGATTTCTCAAAAAATAATCAGGAACATTTAGATTCACATTCTCAAGAATGGTGGAATTTTCATTTTGGCCACGTATAAGTCGAAAGAAATATATGGCCAGATACATTTCTCTTCGAACATTCAAACTATTGAAGTTAAGCATGCCTAAGAGAAAGTCAGTTGGATAAAGCCATGGGTAATATCCATACACCCTCATATAGAGAAGTCGTTTTAACTGAGGTGCGATTGACGAAACTTTGAACGACGCATAAATATTTTCATCTGTTGTTTATGAATACTTGGATGTGAACAGTATGTCAAATACAGATTTGAGTTTTCTTGCTGTAATTAATTAGGAAGAAAGGAGATAGAGCGAAACGTTGATTCAAAGAGTAATGTAAAGTGAGAAGTCGCTTCATTTAATAAAAGTTAATTACATTTTTTTTCTCAGAATGGACAAAATATCTTTTAGTTCTAAATAAGTCAGTCAAACACCGAAAAAGAAGACAATGTAACGCGCAAAACGATCCATGCTAACCAGAGACTTTATACAACAACAAGACACTACACTTTTGCATAGCAAGGCTTGTTTTATTTTTGTTTATATAATCTTTCGATATCATCTCCCATAACTCTAAATAAACGTGATATAACTTTATTATAAACAAAAAAAAAATATTGTTCTTTTATGAAGGTGACTTCTTACACGTCCGCCATGCTTGCTTCTGAACAAAAGATTGCCAATCAGCAATTGAGCACCCACACAGAACAATTGTTTCAATTGCATGTGTAAACGATCAATTTTTTTGCCTGTAATAATGAGTATCATTAACTATTGACATTGAAAGTATTATTGACCGTCTTAGAGTATCTTTAATGATAAATCTTGATAAATTTATTACTCTACTTGCTGTCGCATTGTTACGAATTCATACGTATACCTTGCAAAGTTCTGTCTGATGATGCTTTTTAAAGTGGTGAAACAAGTGTCGCAATTTTTTACACAACGGTTTAACAATGTATCAAGTTCAATTTTTTTTTTAAATAAACTTTACTAAGCTTACCACCGAAGCCATTGAAAATGTTAATGTGTTAATTATGTAACCTTCAATTTTAGTGTAGTTCTCTCAAAATTCATTCCGTTGGTATTTATTTGAAACAGTGTACTCACCACTTTTTTTTTAAATGATGCTTCTTTAATTCATTCTACTATTTATTTTATTTATCGTACACTTTGCGTTTTATATAAATAGCTGAAGCTATTTTACCATGAACAAAACAATATTTATGTACATTTATTTTTTAAAAATGTATCATAATAATACATCTATGAAATATAAGAAGATACCATTTAAACAAGGCATATCGCTGAATACAGTCATATATCAAGCAAACGCATTGAATAGTAATTGTATACCAAGCAATTTAAACTTGCGTTTAATTTAGTACAAGTACAGGTATGTTCAAAATTAGGCGGGTGTGGGTTCAAGACCCGAATAGAAGAATATATTTTTTAGATTTTTTCCAATTTAAAATTGAGATCAATGATTTGGATGTTTGTTATTTATTTATTTATTGTTAAAAATTAAAATTATAGTACATGACATAACAGCTGACGCCAATTCGCCATGTACTTGACAAATATAATGAGACAAAATATAAAATAAAACTACATAATACATCAAAATCAACACACAAAATCAAGAAATAAAATAGTAAAATTTAACAAACAGTTCACAAATACTATCATTAAAAATGTCCACTTCTCTAGGCAATAAGTTGATCAATCGAATGGCCCTAAGAACTGGTGACTCGTACGTCTTAAGCGAAGTATAAGTTTTTAGAAATAAAAGTTTTTGCTCATAGTTTCGGCCACGTAAGAATAAATCGTTAGCATGTAAATTAATAGTCAGCAGAATTTCAGGATTATTAACTCGGCTCCGAAGGAGAAGAGAAAAATGCTTTAAGCTTGAAAATGTAATGTTATGTCAATTTTGCTCGAGTTCAATTCAAGTGACTTAAAGAAAGTCTCAACTAGTTTCTCTTGTAAAAACTTACTGAATTGTAAAAACTTTTGCTAAATATTTTTCTTTTTCAAATAAAAAAAAAATAAGTTAAATATCAAAACGTCCCTTCCATATTGTTCAAACAGCTTCGTTCAGAAGCAATGTGTTTATAACGTATAACTATAAAAATTCGGTAAAAATAGCTCAATTGCTTGTATTCTTTTAGCCCCCCTTCAAATTACAAGGAGTTGACTTGACTCGAATAGCTGGCCCGATCGAAGTGTCGCAATCGAGATATCGAGGAGCCATTCTTTTCATAATAACACAAGTCCGGTGAAGTTTTTTATTTGTCGTGCCACAATAAGGTCGTCCCTTCGCAAACACCACTCGAGTCGTGAGGATAGCCCTCCCCTATTTGTGATAGGCGAAAGCTTTATTTATTTTATATATAAATAACGTTCGTCGTCTGGGCAGAAATTTATTTGACCAAGCGGGTCGAAAGGGTTAACACTGTCAGCCCTTACTCAAACCGTTCAATTACCAGTGGGAAAAATTCCCGATGTGTGAAACTGAAGCCTGGCATTGGTAATGGTGGACTGCTTCACAAATTAAAATAATATATATTATTTTTTATGCTAGAGAAAAACAACTGAAAAAAGTACACAACATTGAAATGTGCTTTTGATTATTTTATTAATAACAACTAACAATAACGAAGCACTCTACATATTTTTTTATTTTTGAATCCCATTTGTTAAGCTCGATGAGAATTTCAATCTCACTTGAAATCAACTAGAGAAGAAGAAACCGTATAACAATTTATCTTAATTAAAATTGATTATTATCTTATCGCCACTCGACCTTATAACTGTCAATCGCTTAGGTTAAGCTTTTTCTACTTACTAAATAGCAAAAGCTGATATGTATTGATGAGAAAATATTCAAAAAGTTAAACACTCTTTTGTACACGAGCTTTTTAAGCTGATGATGACGATGGTTAAAAATGCTTGTCACAAGCAAAGTTAGTTCTGATCATGTTAAATAAATGTAGAATTATTAATAATACCTTTTCATCAAGTTTTGTCACTGATAAGAAAATAATTATATTTGTTCATATAATTTGGCCAGTTAAAACGTTTAAAAAAATGTTAAATTGCTAAAAATTGCTCAATTATAAGTTTATTAAAAAATGCTTAAAACTTGCGTATACGATCTAGAATGAAAGCAAAACAATGTGCGATGTGATACCAAACGACTCAATTATAATTAAATTTCTTTTAATTTTTGCTTTTCCAAATAAATGGAGTGTTGTTTGTGTTGAGTGGAAGTAGTAACTTGATGAAAATAAATAGTACACCACTGGCACATTATATGCCATGTAAGGTAAAAAGGAAAATACTTTAATATGGAATATAATAAACAGGATTGTAAAAAAAATATGCATGTTTCTGTCATTGTAAAGGGAAGATAAAATTATAGCCTAGTCAATAAATGAAAGACATCGAATTTTTTGAATATCGGCATTTGTAGAGTTGCCACAGCAAAAGCAGCACGTTTATATAAGCAATCGAAAAAATGTTGTTTAAAGAAATTTGAGAGTATGTATTATAATTACATTTTACTTAACCCTTCCATTAGTATTTTGTAATTTACTATCTATTGTTTTTCTCATAGCTATTTTTTGAGATATAAAACACGAAACACATCTGTCAGTGATTTGTGGTAGTCGAATCATTTTTAATATTTGTTACAAATGAAGAAAAGCTTTTTGTTAAAAGCTTGATGTTGATGTAAATAAATTGGTTATCGTTTTATATCGAGTGTACAATTTTATTTGGCTACTGTTCTTTCTAAGAAACAATGTCAGTAGAGTCTAAGTCCCACAGATAAACACAATAATTATATAAGCTCGACCTATATTTAATAGCTTTTAGGAAATTATTTAAAAGTAAAAATGAATAAGTTCGTTCACAATTTCGAAACGTTTATTTACTGCTTATAATAATAAAATAAGAAAATATTCATTACCAGAAATTGTTTTTATATTTTTCTGTGTAATAATAATTAAAATAATATAGTAAAACTACGAAAAAGCGACTACTCATAGAGTCTTTATGGTCAATTTACTATGAATAAAAAATTAAATACAATTTTGTTTCCAAACTGATAGTGGAGTGTATTCTATGTTTGTAAATTTACTTTGCTTTAAAACAAAAGTTGTGACTTTTCAGTTTAAATTGAATGTAGCTTGACATTTCAAACAATTATTGTGAAGATATATAATGGAATAAAAAACTGTTCATATTTTGTAAAACACTCTTAGAAACAATACTTTAATTTGTACTAATGAATTATTATATGAAGTGTTTGATATATCTTAGATTGATTGAGAATTATCAAGGCAAATTGAACGTATGAGTTTTATTCTTATTTTAAAAAAAATATTTCTTATATAATACAAGACATTGTATTTATGTGAAGTGAAAAATAATTGTACAACTTAAAGCAAACATTACACCAGGTTTATATCTTTGTATGCTATTATTCACATTGAAATTGTTTATGATACTTTCAAGCGTCGATTATAAAATATTTACACAACGTTTACGAATGTGATTATGCGTACATTGATAAACCTGCAACAGAGTGACCAACATCCTTGGTATCGGTTACATTGTACATACTAGTAAAAATATTGTTATTTACTATTTTCTGGATTTATGGATTTATGAATTTGCGTTTTAATTTATCGATCGATGTACGTGATAATTTAATTTCATCCATTTGGTGCCAAAACGTCGCATAGTAAGTGCGATAAGTAAACCACTAGTTTCTTTCTAGTTCGATCCTTCTTTAAAAGAGAGGCTAAGTGACCGAGTAATGAATACAAACTAGACAATCCGCAGATGGATACTAAAAATGTATGATTCAACCAATTAACAAAGGAGTGATTTTTCAAAAGTGCTTGTTTCAATTTTTGACCATATTTTGATAGGAAGGCTTTTTCTATGTTTGAAATGCATATACATGTGGCAGTTGACTTTGCAAAATATGTTTCAATAAGGTGTAAGGTTGTTTCAATAACACAATTTTGAAAAGATGTTCATCATGGAAAAACACCCCATTAAAGATCACCTTCAATTACTTTATTTTACGAAAGCGATTGCTGTAATATTTATAAAATTAAGCCCAATGGTTCTTAGATCACTATCAGTGAAAATGAAAACTCATAATTTTTGGAATAATTTAAAAAATATAATTGTTCGTCTAACAAATTAGTAGGGTAAATTAATTATGATTTTGTTTTATTAGTTTCAGAAATTACTTATCGATACCTTTATTTCAATAATACCTGGATTGTAATTCAAGATGAAACAGATTTTTATCAACCCTTAATTATCACATATTTACCATTACTGCAGTCTTTTACGATAAAATTAATATTTCACATTAGGTAAATATTATATATTTAAAAAAATGTTTAATAAAATAATGTATGTTTCTACCTATATTACATTGAAGTCGATTAGATTAAGCTATTTTTCAGCAAAAGTAAAATAATAAACTCAATGATTCCAGTTTATTTTTCTTTTCCCAACAACTTAATTTGTTGATTTGTTCCGGATAATAAACTGAGTTTAATTTCAAATGGATGGATAATAAATCCGGATTCGAGTTGTAAAATTCTCCCATCTTAGATAAGATTTTAAGTTTAAACTTTCTTATCTTTTCCGTTTCTCCTACTTAGTATGTAAACACGTTAGAGTATTATATGTATATATAAAGAAAGTTTATCGACTTATCTACAACAAACTTTAATTAAAACGAGCTTTCAAATTAAGCCTCTGATACAGTGCCAGATTCAAGAATTGAACGCATGAAAAAGTATTGTTTTTTTTTTGTCTACCTATATAAACTTACCAAAACAGAGGACCCTCAATGTCCTGAATGAGATGTGCACTTGTGGTGCCGCAATCTAAGGATTCTTGTGCATTTCAAGTGGGTATAAGGTAATCCAATCCCGGGCCCTTTTTGTGATCCCGGGATTTCGGAATTGAAAATAAATTGGGATTCAGGATAAAACAATTTCATGTCGATTTTACAAACTCAGAAATTTTCGGGTCCAAAATTATCAGAGCTTATTTTTTTAGCTATTAAAAAAATATTTTCTGTAATTTTCTCAATACCGAAATCCCAAATCCCGAGATTAGTACTGTTACAATCCTGGAATTTCGTATTCGAAGAATTGGACCGGATCCCGGGATGGGATACCCTAGTGCAGGCACGGGCAAACCGCGGGCCGCATTGACCCGCCGCGTATTTTTCTGCGGCCCGCGAGCAAAATTATATTTTTGAAAAAGATTCATGTTTTTATATATTAACACCTTTTTAAAAAAATATGAAAAATAATTATAATAATCGTTATTTTTGGATCAACATACATATGTATATGTGAACAAACATTTTCAATCATGAACCTCTTTACGATCAAACATCACCGATTTACAAGCAGTTTTAAGAATCTCAACTACAAAATTAGCACCTGAATTTTAAAAAGTGTGAATTAAAATACGTAAAACATTTCCATCATCTCTCATTAGATTGTTTTTTTCATGATAATAAATGGTGTACATATAAAATGGTATTTTACATGCGGCCCGCCGCGCATTTTGACTTCCCAAATTTGGCCCTTCATCCGAAAAGTTAGCCCCCTTCTGCCCTAGTGGGTATATATTATGGTATTAAGGCTATGTATTTTCAAACAAAAGGTTCTGTCAGCTGTAACCTTTGACTGGAAAAAAAATTCAAAAAGCGTTTAACGAATTCTGTGGGTATTTCAAGGTTCAAGAATTGTTTGTAATGTGATTTTAAGCTCAAGAGATTTCTGTGTTTTGTTAGGATCACCAATATTTTTATATGTTTTTCAGTAACATTTTGTGCACCGCGCGACATGTTTATTTTTATGTATCTAATAGTAGTACTTATGGAATGCTTTCAATATATCATATATTGTATTATACTTATTTTTAACTCATTAATATCGGTAACGCCAATTTAAATTTGGATTTCTTTTACATGAAAATTTGCATATTTATTCTTTTTATATCGTTTATTTTTTATGATAAAATAACAGTAACGGTCGGTTTGTGTTTATCTCAATGGTTGATTTTATAATAAATAATATTATTTGATGTACCATATTATTGTTATTCAGATGAAATAAAGATGACAGAAAAAACAAGACTCATCAGTTCATGATTGAATCTGAATATCTATGACTCTAGCCGCACTTGATACTCGATAGATGCGGATGAATTAATGTTATGATAGAATACACAAGAAAACCTTTATCATAAGCAACTCTCTTTTACTAATAACCAATGTAACAGAAAGACAAACCGTAGTTAGATTATCAATCATCTAAATTAAACAGAAAGAAGATAATTTAAAAAATGTTGTTAATCACTATTCTCTTTATAAATGTTTACTGTTTGTAGCTCATGCTATGTGTGTATTATATCGACTGTGGAAAGGAAAAAGAACGTAACCCACACATCAAAAAATATTCAGGATACACAAAAAACGTTTTTTGATGATTTTGGGCCAAAGTCAAATTACACACAACACAACCTTGAAGTGCACGGAGATTGATAAACTGATTTTTTTGTTGACTTTACCTAATATCAAATAAGTATATTTTTTAAGAAAAACCTTTTTTTAAGTCTTTTTTCCTTATCGCAATTTACACAAGTGTTTCTTTTTTCTAACTTAAAATCTAAATTTAGATACTAATTCGGCATTTCAAACTTACATCCTTTTGATAGAATGTGTATCACGTTGTAAACGTTGTAATTATCGAAAAATGCTGTTTTGAAAAACTGTAGGTTACGTCCTTTTTCCTTTCAAAAGATTCTGAGAAAAACTGAGTTAACATTTACTAAAATGTTTTATCAAGTATTTTTTTTCTATTTTCGTATTATATTATATTTTTTTCTAGCATTGGCATGCATAAACTAAGTGTGAAGAAAGTGTTTGCTTTCTTTTTCTCAAAGCTAACTTTAAGACCTTCTTAAATATAAATTGTCACAGAAAGGTCACACCTCGAACACATTGACTAACTTCGCCAACTCATACAAATTTGAGCCACGTAGGCAGTAGTGTAAAAATACTGTTTCAAGTGAACCAACCTGGCATCTACAGTGCCAACTTAAAGTTACAAGCGACGCGGTAAAAGGCGTCCAACGCCTAAATGATACACTAAATAGATAATTTCCTTTCAAATGAGCGAAAGATCTCTTCTTTTGTGCGTTTCATTTTTTTTCCCTCCCTTCTGGTGAGAAGTGTCTGCCACGTCTGTGATATGGATTTATTATGACTAGAAATCTTATGACCCGTTTGGTTTTCCACAATTTGCGAAGGAAAAATAAACTTTTCTTTTAAAACGTTTCGGAAAAATTACAATTGTTTTTTCTTTCGTAAATATGCTCGCGTAAACTTGCGTGAGCTCTGGTATAAACTCAATTTTGTGTCTGCCGCTGGTTTTAGATGAACTTCATATAACATTTGAAGTGGTAGTAGCGGTGTGGATTTGATTAGTTTGATAAAAAAAAATCGTTTTTGTTGTTCTCTATGTGAAAGAAAATCTATTTTAGAAATAAAAGGTTTTTTCTTGTAAAACTGTATCCGCTTTTGATGTGAAACATATGGATCTTTAACGGGAGATCTCAACAGGAGCTGTTTTTTTATTATTAATATTGCTTTTTATTTTTATTCACCCAAAGCTTCTTTTTTAGAGGATGTAAAACGGTACGAATAGAGATAGTAAAAAACAAGTGACTAATTAATCACTTTCGCTATAATTTAAAAATTCCCATTTAAAATTGCGGGGTTGAGAAAAGGGTTTTTAAATTGAAAGTTATTACTGAATTTCTCGAATACCTTTTGTATGAACACTTAGCCAAAAAACAGGCAGTGAGGTTGACAATATGTAATATTGCGTACTCACATAATATTAAAATGTAATAAACACTGGTATTCCTGTTATTTAATTAAAAAATAAATTAATAAAAATGATCTGATAAATATTTTAATTTCTTTGAAAGCAAAATCTAAAGTGTTAATAATTAATAATTGAATTAACAATGATTGGGTATATTTTTATAAAGAATTTGTACACAAAAAACATACACAAGAGTTTTTTAAGTAACTGTTACTTTGTTATGTAACATTTTCTCAATAGCCTCGTACTTGTTTCAGATCCTGTCTCGGGTCTCCGCGCCATATCCCTCGTGGGCGGAGGGGCAGTGAAAGCTGGAGGATCAGCTAAGCTGCGGTGCGCTTATGATCTCGAGGGCGCACCACTTTATTCCATTCGTTGGTACAGGGAAGAAGTAGAATTTTACCGATATGTCCCCAAGGAGAGTCCACCTACAATGGTATTCTCTGTGTCCGGAGTACACGTTGACGTAAGTATTTTGTTATACAAGCAGTCGTATATTGTGGAGAGAATCTTGAAAGAATTTTTTTCAATGTATGGATACTGAATCAAAAAGTTAAAAATTATTCAGCTTAAAAGCTGATATTTCAGTCAGCAATCTGTTTTCATTCTATTGAAAATCGTTTTTAAGTTCTTTTTAGTAAAAAAAATAGCTTTTTTGTTCTAAATGTTGTGCTCATCAAATGCGTCATGATAAAACCAGTAACTGTTATTGGTTAATTAAAGTAAAAATTAAAATTGTCTTACAATGATTTGAGTATTTGCTTCAATCGCTATGAGTTTTTTCTAAAAAAAATTGCAAAACACAAAGATAATTTTGGCTCTATTTACAAACCTCAACGGTTGGCTAGCTTATGGATAAGAGTCACGGTCTACAGAGACACCTATAATGAACCCAAATTATTAAATTGCTTATATACAAAAAATCGTTTAATTGATAGGATTTAGCTTAAAAAGATTTTCAAATCATCCCAGATGAGTTAGGCATCCCTTATTATCATATTGTAATAAAATTTATTAGTAAAAAATGAACACAGAGCCAGTTGCGTGCTTAAGCAGGGAACTCGTATATTTTCAATAAAAAATAGCATATCAACCAAAACGCACTATTTATTTTTGAAAAAAATATTAAACGCTACCAAAATCGAATATATTGATAATTACATGAAGTTTTTATTTTTTTTAAACTCTCCATTTGACAGATAATATTTCAAAATTTAAATTAGGTATGAATGTCTAATAAAAGTTGAAAAATAAAGTTAAAACTTTACTCAACTAGGAGGATTTTTAATTCCTATTAGGCTAAATTTTATCAATTAAACGTTTGTATATAAGCAATTTAATAATTTATCTTAATTGTAGATACCAATGTAAACTGTGACTCTTACCCCTAACACACTTAAACACGGCTTCGGTACTCAACGAGCTAAAAATGCGTGCGGATAGTGGAACAAATACTCTTTTGATGTTTGACATAATATTTGATTCCTTTTTTTACATATCGTTGTTGCACACAATAATCAAAACTCCAGAAGCTGTGCGAGACAGAAAGATTGTATAAATACCATTACCTAATTTGATCGTTCCTCTGCCACTCGTATTCTATTAATAGCCTTTTATTTTACGAAGACCTTCCGCTAAAATTTTGTTTGTTTGTTGATTAAATTTGATTTATTTTTTAATAATATCTTGCTTTATGTAAAAAAAATATGCCATGAAATGCCAGAAACGTTTCCTATGCCACCACAATAATAATATATAAATAAATGAGATTTCAATTTTTTTATATTGTGCCTGTCGAAAGATTTTTTAATTCAAAGTCCTAAATCCTGAAAAAGTTTTGTGTTGTTTGTGTTATTCCAATATTTAAGTTTTACTTTTGTTCGTGTATTTGTCAGCCACGTAAGTTTTAGTAGTAGATAACACTAAATTCATGTCAACATTGCGGTAACATCATAAATCTTTAATTGTAAAGCCTTTTTTAATTTAAATGCTGAGGTTCTCCAGAGACAATCTGTTTAATAGATAAATATGTATTGGCTATTAGAAAATAACGTGCTGGGAACCGTTTCACAAGAGAAATATTCCATAATAAATTATATTTTTAAGAAATTGTTTGCATTTCCATGTTAAATGCTTTTTTTGGTGATGAAACTTGTGAATAGTTTATAACCAGTTCCATCGCACCGTTGTTCGAACCAAAAAAATATTAAATTACATAGGAAGGTGCTCGATCGATTTAAAATCAGCCAGAGTACATTTTTAATCCCAGCTATAAATAAATCTGGTTTTATCATCAATTTTTCAAAGATTTTATATTGAAAGAGTTGGATAGAATCTGATATTTTGTGAAAATTTGTGTGACAATATTTTACACCTTATCGTATATAAAGAGTGTCATAAAGTTGACGTTTTTCGGGCAGAAAGGCGTAAGGAGCATCATTGGTTTTGTGATATTTTATGTACGGCTGAATGATGTAATTGATTGTTTTCGCTGAATGTTATTTTCTATTTTAATTTATTTTTTCGTTGTTCAGTTTTTTCGAAAAATCAAACTTTGGTGTGAAACTAATTCATTCTTATATACATGTCACGTTATGTTACTTACGAGCCATGTTTCGTCATTCGAAACCTTCGGTATATAGATAAACTCGAACTGTCAGTTCAAGTAGTTAAACTTGTACAAAATTTAAACGATTCAAATTTGATATAGAAATACTATTCAGTCGCGCAAATAAACTGAATTATTAAATCAAAAATCAAGATAATCAATCACACGTTATAACTGTGTTTTAGCAACATATAAAAATGGATAAATAATATTTACTTATCTACGGTGAAAGAAGTTTTCAAGTTTGCTTAAAATGGGAAAGAATATTTTTTTTAAGATTTCCCGTCCCATGATACGAGTTTAAAATCAATTAAAAAATTAATGTTTTATATGTCCTTTTAAAAAATAAAAAACAAGTGTTTCCCACGCATAAAATGAAATAATAACTCGAAGCATTTTTTTTTTCCTAAACAAAATGAAAGCATCAACACATTTCATACAAAAAATAAATCACCAATATGTTGATTATGCCTCTTCGGCTTTGCAGCCCCAAAATATAACCTCGTAACCTTGCCGCAGAAAACGATCATGCATTTATCGGAATAACTGTGTAGCAATAATCGTTAAATTAAGCCCATAAAATGTGTTGGGCATATTGGGGAGAATATATTCATAAAAAAATCACGGGTAAGGTGATACAAAATTGCTTTTATCGTATTTTAGGGTGACGGTACGTAACAATATTCGATACACAATGTGTGGAGATTTTTCATACGCTTTTTCATTCACTTTTACGATTTAATTTACTAATCATCACGATAGAATGATATTTTGTAGATTACCATTCTGTGGTTGCCCCTCATTCAGAGACAAATTAAAATATCGAGTACATATAGTTAGGTACTTCTCGAATAAAGCTAATCACTATTTTGTATGTAATAGGTTCGATTTCAAACTATAAAAGCTTATAAAAAACGGCCGAGAAACAGCAGCTGTATACACATAAAATATGGTCGTAGGAATACTAACAATCAACTTGTGACTTTTGAGATTTCAACTAGAATGTTTGCTTGATGAATCTCACGTGTTCGAGTCTCAGTTCGAACAGCATTTTTTCAATCGATTTATCGATTTCTGTTCAAAAGCATAAGTGTTTTGGATGTCTAAAATTTTTCTTTCCCCCATTCCAATCCAAAAAATTATGTAACATAGTGAGAGCGATAAGCTAAACACTTGTTTTGTTCTTGCCTTATCTTTCCATACTTGAGCAACTTACTGAGTTACAAGCAGTTATTATAGATTAATAAACAAACAAAAAAAGTCATTGCGTTTTCTTAAGGCGATATTAATTTGTTACGCATATTATGTAAGTACAAAACAGCATAGTTGCGATATTTTTTTTTGACCTTTTTTATTATTTTGTACATTAACTCATTGTGCATGAAATGCTTAAAAAGTTTACCCATTAGTTGCGTTTTTATTGTCCTACTGCAGTTAAGCAATTGGCTCAACTAAAACTACGAATCCACTCAGCCAAACAAGCAATGTGTTGTTAAAATGCATTTCCCCTTCGCAGTTCATATACGTTAAAATAAACTCCACTCGTTTTATAAAGTTCAACTTGAGCAATGGAAATCTTCAAATTTATTTGGGGATTTTCCTCTGAAATAAAATACAAAATTGCGGCGTAAGAGATAGAAGATTTTCGTATAACAGTTCTTCGTCAGAAAGCTTCATGATAAATTACAATTCAAAATTTGTAGTTTACTATAACTCATTATTTATTCATGAATGTCTCTGAATAGAAATAGATTCTCTCTGTTAAATCAGTGTTTCGTTGAATTTATGGTTCACTTAAATTCGTTTGTTAAAAAGTGAAATATTACTGTAATATTCAAAACTTAGTTTCAGTATTCAGTCTGTTTTGATAAAAAAAACAATATCTCAATTAAATGCTAAGTAGCACCAGATGTCGAGTTCTTTATACAGTCTTTTGAATAGTTTTTTTAATGCATAATTGAGTAATTTGTTTGAAACAGATTGAAGATCAAAATACCAGATGAATTGATCAAAACTTCTTTTTAAATACCTTAAAATAGAAGTTTCCATTTTAAGAAATGTTTTAAATGTATCGTTAGTTTGATTGCAAACATTTACTTATTACATCAGTTCATCAATGTAAGACAAATTAACGCTTGTTAAGCAAACAATAATTTTATAAATATACTGATTTATTAAATATCGAAATACCAGAATCCAGATGCATTACCCATAATTCACACATTTATGTATAATTGTTGTATAGGTATAATTTTGATACCTTTAAAATTAATTATTTCAAAACTAGGTAATGTTAATATTATGAGTTATCTAATACATAATTATTGTTTCTCGCAGTTTGGTGTTAAATAAATATTCATAAGATCTTCTATTATTTCTCACTTGGGTGTTTGTTTTGATGTGTTTCGGTGGCCATAAGATTAACAGATACATTGAAATATTACTTTTTTAATTGATTAAAAAATTGTGCTTATTACTTGGGTATCAATGTTAATTAGATGTTGCTCTCCTAGTATCTTCCTTGCTTCATATTTTATTCTTTCTCTCTACGAAAAGTTGAGGGTGAGAATTTGCTTTCGTTAAATAACTAATATTTGGTGTTTCAAAAGAAGACCATATACTCCTAGGACATGACATGGTTGATTTTTTCCAATAATCTCATATCTGTGTACATAACGAAACATTATATCTTTTTGATATTCAAGACAGTATGAAATACAGTCAAAATAGTCCGACAAATTGTTGTGCTACGATATCTCCATACAGTAAAAATAATCGCATGCCCTGTTTTAAAAGCATCCTTAAAACGGTAGGGAGACATTCTAAGAATAGATTTGGCAGTTTTTTTTTATATTTCAAACCACTTAAAGTCATTGACATTTATTTGATAGGAAGTTGCGTTGGAAATAAAATGAAGTGAATTTCGTTTAGCTGAGCAAATTTATCTGACATTTTCAATTATTATCAAAAGATTGATTTTTAATTGAGAACACTGAAAAAAGTGTTCACGCTTAAAGGTTCAAAATTTCAAGAATAAGATATTTATTCTTCAACTCACAAACTCACGAATTCGAAACCATTATATCTCTATTTTCCGTTCCAAGATCAAAGTCATTGAAGTTTGAAGGTTGTAAAGTTGTTAACTCGAGAAGCATTATTGTGTTCGTTGTGCTACTAATTAATATTTTAACGATAATTGATAACATTTTTTTTCCAGGTGAAAAAGGATCTTAATTCTATTATTCGGTTCAAAATGTTTAATATTATATCACTTTAGAAATTCTATCGTAAGAGACAACAGGCGGATGTTTTGGAATTTTAAAATATCAACTAAATGAGAATTATTTTAAAATCACTTTAGCTCAACTCGAAGAGAAATGGATTTTAAAAATAGATATTGATCGCAAAAGGACGTTATCAAATTATCTGATCATAAGAGTGAAATTTTTACCATTCATACACAGAAGCTTATAATTAATTATCTATGAAGAAATATTTTGTATATCTGACTTCCTTACCGAATTTTGGAAACACAAAGCCGCGAGAGCGTTTAAACAATTAGTTTATTAAAACATAATATAATTTAATATTGATATGAATTGTGGGAAGCATTGAAGTTTTTATAGAGTTAATCATTTCTAACTAAGTATCGAGATGTTTTCTAGAATTATGTTGAACTACTGCAACCATTAGGTGTATTTCGATTGCCATTGATTTTGATTGGGAAAAACAAAATTCTTACATACAGATTCTCAAAATATCTTATCTTTTACGAACTACTCTTATCTATTTATGTATATCCACACCTTGATGCAGTAATATATTATAATTTTAATAATTTAAACAATTTAGTGAAAGCTTTATGTGAGCTTTTACAAGTCGTTCAGCGATTTTAATGTAAACAGTTTTCTATAAATAATTTAAAATATTAGCTTTCTGCTTTGAGTGGGCGTGTTTATGTAAAATCCATTAAGCTACCTCTAAATTTAGGTAAAATTTGATACTGTAGAAAATATTATACAATCCCCAAAAGGTTGTCGCAGTAATTGTCATACTCTATTCATTCGTAATTATCTAATTTATTTTCAGTTACTTTGTATTACCAAATTACTTTGATTGCTTTTTACAATGATGTAAAATTTTCCAATGGCTGTAGTCAAATAAATCATCGTCCTACTCGGTTCTGCAATGGAGAGGTGGATAGACATTTTATTATACGTAGTATTTAAAGTTGTGCGACTGGTAATGATTCTATTTTTTTGGTTTATCGTGTTAGAATAAGCCACTTAAATGCTTTATACAAGAGTGTGCTGGAGGTGGGTCAGAGGGGCTCGCGCAAACCCATTGCTAAATTTTACTAAAGCCAGCTTGCCCTTTGTTAATTTAAAAGAAAACAATAGTATCAGATCAAATTAGTATGTAACTGCAATTTCTGACTTAGATGTATTATCTATGACAGTTTTAGCAATAAAGTTTGATAAGCTTACGTAAATTGCATATTGTTACATATCGACTGTGGAAAGAAAAAAGGACGTAACCCACACATTGCAAATTTTACAGAAGGTACAAAAAATGTGTTTTGATGATTTTGGGCCGTATGCAAATTAATACACAACCTGGAACACTAATACACAACCAGCACGTAAACTTCTGAACTGGTGTTTAATTGATGTAATCTAATATTAATTAAAGAAATTGTCTAGAAAAAACCTTTTTATAAGTCTTTTTCCTTAGTTTCAATTTTCAAAAGCTCATCTTTTTTCAAACATAAAAGCTAAATTTAGATACTAATTCGGCGTTTGCAGCTTACGTCCTGTTGATAGAACGTGTATCAAGTTTGATACATTATGATTATCGAAAAAAACTGTTTTAAAAAATCTGTTGGTTACGTCCTTTTTCATTTCCACAGTCGATATAATATTATAAGTGTATTAAGTAACAATCGATAGCTTATTTAAGTATTATATACAATTGCAAATGAGTATTAAAAAAGCGAGCTCTTGTTAACGTATTGGCAGCCCACCGCTGACTATATACCTATTTATCATGGAAGCAAGTAGACATGGTTAAAAGTAGATACCATATTATGTGTTAGTCAATAATATGGTTGGTTACATGAGGCATGATAATTCCAATCCATATTTTTCTGAGAAAAAGTTATTCTCGGCTCAGATTAGTTATTTGTTATTTTAACGTATCGAAGGGTTATCATGTTGAAATTGATTGTTGTCTTTCTTGTAAATGCGCAATTGTAAATTAATTCCATTCCAGCCTAATAATTAAGTATCGATTTGAACTAAAGGTCTTTGCATACATTTGACAATGCATTCCAGGCACCGCTCACAATGCGTGACACAAACTTCATTTCACAAGCCGTACATATTATCAGAATACCCTACCAATTACAATGGGGCTAATACAATGATCCCTTACGTAACTTGTGGCGCCCTCCTTTGAACTGGCGTGAACTTTTATAGTCTGCGTTACATATTCATCTAAAATAAGAGGTGGGATTAGTGTAATACCAGTGTTATAATTTTAATATCATTTAATTTACCTGGTATAATGTGACTGCTTACAAAAGAGTCTGTAGATAACAACGGGGGATTAACATTGAATTATATGTCATGAGTCAGAAACAATAGTTTCAGATGACTTTACTCCTACAGCCCAAACTAAGCAGACATTTCGTTGTCATGCAGACAAGAAAGTTAGACGAGTCATATTTTCTCTTCTTTTTAGAATGGCGTTTTGTATTGAATCTTGAACCGAATCTAAATAAAACTTTGGTTATGAGTACTTTTCGTAGTAGTTGCTGCCAAATTTAAATTGATTTACATTTGGCAGTATTTATCCATAATAATTTGACATTTTTTTTTTTTTTAACACGTCTATTAACCACTTGAATACCAAGCGGACACAGGTGTCCGGAACATATGCAAGCAAACACGGATGTCCAAGACATTTAAAAAATCAAATACTTGGTATTCTAATAGAATAAAAGCAATATTTTGATGAATATGTGTAGTGCCATCTATACTGAGTCAATATAGGTTTTTAAAATATCGAATTCGAGTGTATATAAGGCAAAATTATTTTTCTCAAAAACACGCAGTCTCTCTGGGACATATTAATGATTTATTTGCGCGGTATTCAAACGGTTAAAATGCGTAGCTACTGAATTCTTAATGAAAATTGTCTCAATATAAGTTTTCTACGATAACTACATGTTACTCAGTTGCTAAACCTGTCTTTTTGAAGAGAGTAAAAGATATAAGAATTGGGGTTATACATAACTACCCGCTATGGTCTAGTTCCTTAGAGCTTGCTCTACCGATCAGGTGGGTCTGGGCTAAATTCCTGGTAAGGTCTATGTAAAATTTAGATTCACCAATTTTAATTTGAGACCTATGGCACGAGTGTTAGCAATGTCAATTTAACTTGGGTTTATCTCGAGTGACTTACATTACTAAAATTCTCATCGAGTTTTTTCTCGTATGATCTTTCAACTTAAAAATATTTGACGCATTGGCTGTAATGCTAAATATATTTGTTGATTATTTAAAAAAAACTAGTGTTTAGCTAATCGCATTCGCTATGCCCCATTTAAAGGATTAAAAGGGTTCAGGCGTAGGCTAGAGGGGGCTCAGAGGGGTTCGCGATATTTCCTTGTTAAACAAAATGTAGACTGGCACACCCCTTGTTCGATTAGGAAAAAAACAATATTCTGAGATTAAATCAGTACCTGAATACAATTTTTGATATAATATATTATATTATCTAAAAAAATTAAGCATTACACTTGAATCATGTAGTATATGTATCTACATTAATCTTGGACTTTTCACTCTTTCAAGTATATTTTTCAGTTATTATTTTTTTTCGGCCTATTGTTTTATAATATACCTACAAGTACATTTAGTTATATGGTTTTAATAACTATTAGGTGTAATAGTTTTTAAAAGAGTCGTAAAAAATTGACGCCTTCCCCAAAACCGCAAATAGCGCCGAAATTAAGCGAGCTTCTTGCGAACGTATTGGCAGCCTGCCACTGGTAAGTTGAAAGTCAATTTCAGAAAAACCATCGAACGCGTATTCATAAATCGGTTTAAAATATATTTTTAAAAATAGTCAGTCCTGGATTGGAACCCGTGGAAACCGTAACCGTATCCAACGAGGTTGACCACTCCACTGCGGACCCGACAAGAATTAAGCATAGCCAATACTGTATATTGAGTCTTGAGACTTGCTATTGTATAAATAATTTCTGTTTAAAGTATTTTTTATTCATTCAAATATTGTTGAGAATCTCTTTACCTTGAGAAGCTTTGTTCGTATTGGAAAGCAATAAAAAAAGGTAAGAAATTTAAAAAATCTATTTATTTATTAAAATAAAATATCTTTTTTGTACATACGTGTGACAACTTCTAGTTTGTGAAAATAACTAGAAACTTATTGAACCACTGTACCTACTATTTTTTAAAGAAGTTGTTTTTAAATTTGAATCGTTCAAATTATGTACACTCCCACAGATTTTGTCACTAACGACCCGGGTTTTGCCTTTCGGCATCTTCAGGCGTTCAAGTGCATTGATGAACTTGAACTTGAAATGAGTGTTTCGTATTTATATAATAAATAAATGTATCACTGAGTCTAAAGCCATTGCTGGCGAAAAGGAGTGTACATAATTTGAACGATTCAAATTTAATATTGAAATTCCACCAAGCACCTTCAGTCGAAATCTTAAGTTGTTTTTATCTGCAAAATCAAACGAATCCCTCTAACGATGTGTAATAAAAATACAATATTCTTCTTTTTTCTTTTTGCAATGTTAAATTTTGCATGATTTTCGAGTTACCATCAGTGCTAATTAATGTATAGAAATATTTTTTTTATTAAACATTACTACAGTATTACGATCGAGGGACGAGAGAATTTTCTGGTCCATGAAAAAAGCCGAGGCATCAGAATCTCTCTCTACTGGTAAATAAGTATTGTTGTATTGTAATTTGTTTTTGAGATCGTATTTGCTTTTGACAGTTCTTCATACTTTCTATAATTAATTATATTACTAATAAATATGCGTGAGTATTAAAGAAAAACATATAGAATTTTAATGTAGAACATTTTCATTAAAACTCCTATTCAGAAACATTGGTAATTGTACGGTATTATTTTAGGTAAAAACTTATTTATTTAAGAAATGAAAAGGGCCATGATTAATTCCGCGATCTTTTTACATACCCTGAAAATTTTCAATTACTTAATGCGGTGTACTTACTGAGATTAAATACTTGCTTCGTTTAAGATTAGATCATATATTAAAATTTAAAAAGAAAAAAAACTCATGTTATTATTTAAAAGTCTTCCCTGACTCTTTGATGTTTATTTTTCAATAATTAAATATAAAGATGTACATTAATTTAACTTCAGCAAATATAACGTTTTCAAAGGAAAACAATTATAACTTTCATAATTGGAAGTTATAATTGATATCCGTGCTATTAAGCTGGTTGCGTTGCTATTTGTGCAACGCATATTAAATTAAATCTATCGTTAGACTATTTAGTTAGAAAGGTAAACATTGATTTTAGCTATTATAAAGTGAATAAATAATTTATATACATTTGATATCTATTTCGGCTTATGCCTTCATCAGATCTATGTAGCTAGAACAGACATAATTCTGATAAAAGCATAATTAGATTTCATCTATTTATAAACAAATATTAGCCGCCTGTGTGGTCGAGTGGTCAACATCGTTGGCTACCGCAACGGAGGGCACGGGATCGAATCCCGGTACGGGCAGTTTTATAAATTGATTTTACAATCGATTTATGAATTTCTGTTCAAAGCCATGGATGTATGTGATGTCTTGAATTCCCCCTTCCTACCCATTCTGATCCTTTAATAACTGGGTGTAGTGAGAGCGATTAGCTAACCACTAGTCCTGTCCTTGCCCTTTCCTTCTATTCCTACTCTCTTTGGAAAAAGAGAGGTTGAGCAACTGAGTAACAAGCAGTTCTCGTAGAAACATTTCTGTTGAGATAAACTCCATTAGGAGTCCATATGCTCCATATTGGGAGCGGACATGGAAAAAAAATATTTGTAGAACTAAGGTACTTTGTTATTTTTTCACCTTGGATTTCTACCAAATAAATGCCAATCCAATCAAAAGATTTTAATTCTTCAAATTTAAATATAAATGAGAAATAAAGGTTGTTTTTTTATCATCATTGTGCTGATAGAGTTTCGCGTGTTATTTTTTTTCCGTTTTATTATATTCGTAACATGTTTTTTCCAATTATTGAAATTCAAAATAAGTTAAGATTTCAAGTAAAAAATGGAAAATCCAACTGCGTTCAAGGGAGAAGAAAGCAACGAAATATTGTTGGTTCTCAAACATACATATCTCAGTCATAGTCCAAAGCCATAAGAGATAGAGGAAGTGACAACAGTGAGTATTTTTTTAATTTGGTTTATGTAAAATGTAAGAAAATGAAATTTTGCCGAATCAGTAGCAATCTACCTACTTGTAGTTGCTTTTAAAATTTACACAATACTAAAAATAGCTATATTTTTACTATACTGGTTATTAATTTTCATTTTATATAATTTATTTGTTGACTTATTTCTAAACGTTTTTATCAGCGTAAATCTGTATTTTTCTATTTCGTGAAAGATATATAATTAAGCTTGTAACTCAGGTGGTAATAAGTAAGAAAATCATACCCACCCTAATTCGTTTCACTCAGTTGGGCCACGATTTAAAACCTTTCGCGCCCCAGCCGAATAATTACTTTAGTTATTCAGGTAATCTGATATAAGTCCCTGGGGATTTAAACAATAAAACGGGGACTTTCGGCTTAAGGCGATAAAAAGAATTAAGTCCACCGGAGAGGTAGAAATTGCTTTCATCACTGTAGCTACGCCGGCTGTAGCGAGAATGAACCTTTGCTGTACGTGTTCTGCGACTACATTTGGACAGGGGTTCGAACTAAGAAACCTGCTAATTGATTAAAACATGGCGTTAACTAATTGCGAAATGTCCAGCTGCAATTTGTAGGTAGAAAAAAATGTCGCATTGATTAGAACGCAAGGCTTCCTTTTCCCGATAGAAACATGAAATAACTATTCAAAGCTTTTTAAATTCTCTTGAAAACATTATTAATATCATTGAATTTTTTTTCAAAACTTTAACTGTGACAAATTAACGGCAAAGAAGTTAAGTGTATATTATTTAAATGTGGTTTTATTTTTACCATGATTGAATATCAATTTTTAAACGTTCTTATTGGATTTTTTTTATCATAAAACCTCGATTTATTTAATTAAAATTCATTGTCAAAATGTTCGATCTCATTCATAGAAAACAAAATCTACATCGGTCTCGTAACGTTGTTTCTTCATATAAAACCGTAGAAGCATAATGAGCATTATTGACTTTTTAGATAATTATATTTCATCAAAATAAATTGACTGATTTGAAAACGGTTTCAGTAATCATCTGATGCTTAAAGCGTAACGCAGTGAGAACGATAAAGCAACTTCTAATATCACCGTAAACAATTTTTTATCGAGTGAAACTTTAATGTAAGAATTAAATAACACGTTTTATGTGTCAATAAATATATTTTTTGGGGTTTATTATCATTTAATAGAAACGATCACCATTTTGGTAAAAAAGTAATTGTATAAATATTCCATCTAGTAAATAATAAAAAGCTGAGAGTTGACAGCCTAGAATTCTCGGACTTTCACAAAACTAAAGCCATATCCTTCGAAATTTGTGTTATTTTATATTTATCGTTTCCGAAAAAGAGATTTTGACCAAGTTCTGTTAATGTAAGTGTAATGTTAGCTGAGAGTCAAAACTCTTTGAATTTATAGCCATAACATGGTTGCAAAGAATAATGGTTATAACCAAGTATATTTGTATAGATTATATTCGATGACACAACCGTTGTGCCTTTACCTTAAATTACATTATTTGATAGAATTAGTGAAAAGTATGACTAACAGCCCTACCAAAATAAAAGTTAATGGCGCTGTCACCAAAGTACAGCACTCCTGTCCCAGCGGGTAGGTGTATACAGCCGCCAAAATCCGTAAGTCTAACTCCAGGGTTTGGCAAAAGGTTCAACCGTTACGTGTGATTTATTCTTTAAACGTTTTTATTGCAGCTCTACGCTTCGACTAATGTCTCGCTGTATACTTCTTTATTATTTGCGAACAAACAAAGGTAACTCGGGAACAATGCATTAAAACAATTTCCACACTGCTAAAAGGTCTTCATTAATCATTTTAATGTACTTTCCAGTTAATAAGGTGGATGAGAGTTTATGGTTTAGAAACTTACTATTATTTGATAATATATTTGCAGTCGTAAAACGCTACTAAGGTAATACTGAATAGTTGAAGAAATGTGTGCTTTAATTTGAAAACTTTTAGTATAAAAGCTTCTAGAAAAGCTGTAATTTTGAATTAATATATCGATAAATACTTTATTGTTAATGATATATTTTATACTACTGACTTTTATGCCATATTTTTTAAATATGTACCTTAATATAGTCATCTACCATGTTACAATGGGTAAAGTGGTCTAGATCAAAATACGTCTCTCCACGTAATAAATATATCACGCAATTATACATTAAACCACATAATTCATACAGTTATACCATCAAATCTACACAGTTAACCTATTATCAATTTTCTAAACTTTGTTACGTATTTTTCAAGTTAAAAAAAACTCCACATAAATAGGTGCTATTTTTAATAAATCGTATAACTGAATTAAAAAGTGCTTCTCCCGTTTATATGACCACAACAATGAAGTTAACAAATCCTAGAGTAACTTTATTTTATCCAAAAAATAGAAATTAAGCTACCTAGTAGTAAATAATTATGAAAAAAATGCTTCATTAGGAGTTTTTATTTATTTATTATTATTATTTATTTAATTAATTAATTAACATTGCAAAAGGTTGACAAAATATAAATTTAAAACTTTAACAATGAAGAAAAAGAAATAGTACAATTTAATATTAAAATCAGTAGAAAAAAAATCGCAAGGAAGTCAACTGAGTAAGCTCCAACGAAATCTACTCTAATACATAAAACATAGTATTCGTCGGAACTCACCCACGTCTACGTGGAATATGTCGACATTCGAAGCTATATTGTTGTTATTATCAGGGGTGGGCTGGAGGGGGCTCGGAGGGGCTCGCGCGAGCCCCTTGTTAAATTTTACTAAGGTCGGCGAGCCCCTTGTTAATTTAAGGGAAAACAATATTCTCGGATCAAAGAAGTACATCTCTGCAATTTCTGACATATATTATCTACGACAGATTCAGTATACACAGTAGTACATTTTAAGTCATTTACATTGATGAGTTTACGGTAATATGCATACTGTTACATATTATAAATGTACCTTTTAAGTGAAAATCGATTGTTTATTTAAGTTTTGCACATAATTGCATAGGATTGATAAAAAATCACTTCTTCCCCTGAGCACCGAGAATTGATTTTAGGTTAAGCGAGCCCCTTGTTAAAGTATTGGCAGCCCACCGCTGGTTATTATTGAATATGATGAGAGAGACATGGTTTTAAGAACTGGACAAAAACAAATACAACTGTTTCTATAAAAAGCTTAAAAAAAAACCAACTGAAATTTGCAAAAATTGATATTCAAGAAACCGATCCAATAGTGACGACATTCGTAGAATACCGCGTATGGACAAAAGTGAATGGAATTTCTTCTAGTGAATACAGCAAAAATCCGTTTAGTGTTCAGAAATTCCTTCAATACATGTCGTAATACAAAGTTTATGGCAGGTTCACACCAGCGCATAAAAATAATCGAGGGCACGCAAGATAAACGCTTTTAGCATTTAGGGTACTTTGTATTTTAAATGCTATTATTTTGTAATATATTTTTATCCAAGTCATTATTCTCTATCGTTTTTATAATGAAATGCGTGAGAAGTAATACGGAGAGTTTTTACTTCATGTAAGATTTGTTAGCATTGTGGTCTCAAATGCTCGATTACCAGTACGAACAGCATTTTTTTCGTTCGATCTATCGATTTCTGTTCGAAGGCATTGATGTTTGTGATAGCTAAAAATTCCCTCTCACCTTTCCAATTCCTTAATAACTGGGCGTAACGAGAGCGATTAGTTAACCAACAGTCCTGTCCTAGCCTTATCTTTGTATCCCTACTACTCCTTTCTAAAAAGAAAGGTTAAGCGACTGAGTAACAAACAGTTCTCGCAGAAAAAAATCTGTTCCATTAGGAGGCCATATGATGGACATTGGGAGTGGACATGGATAATTTTTGTACGAAATTATTTCAATCTTGTAAGACAAAACTATATAACTTTTTTAAAATATATTTAACACACAAAAAAAAATATCGGTGCTCCGTGGGATTAAGCAGATGAATTTAGTAATCCGTGAGGTTCAAAAGTTTGCTGACCACTGCTCTAGCCTGCATGATTCTTAAATCAAGATTCTACTGTATTTCTAATTTACATGTTTATTAAATAAAACAATTTTTCATCTTTTCTGTTTTAGCATAAGAGGCGAAAAGTTCATGTTTTGAGTTGTTTATGGCTTTGTCGAAATGTAAAAAGAGGCAAACTATTTTGATCTAGAAGAATTGTGCTATGGCGTGATGTAAAAAATTAGCTGTATAATATAATTCTTATGAACCAAATACTTAGCTCGTATTTCATAGATCGCATATTAATCATCTTGTGACGTGCAAAACGTTTTTAAATTTAAATGCTCTTTAACGACGTTGGTGTCAAAACCATGCAAAAAAAATCATAGAATTTTGTTAAAAGATCAAAAAATACAATGATAATTAGTATTTTTTTTCAACCTTACAATATTTCAAGATTGTTGCGTTATGCCATTTTTTTCTATCTATGCCCGCTCCCAATGAAGGTATATCAACAGAAGTTTTTTCTACAAGAACGGTTTGTTACTCAGCCGCTCAGCCTCTCTTTTCCAAAAGAGAGTAGAAGGATAAGACCAGGACAGAATCAATGGTTAACTAACTAATTGCTCTCGCTACGTCCAGTTATTAAGTATCGGAAATGGTGGGAGGTAATTTTAATTTTTTTCACAAACACCCATGCCTTCGAATAGAAATCGATTAAAAAAATGCTGTTCGTACTGGGACTCGAACCCGTGAGATCCGGTACGGAAGCCCACAACTTTAACCGCTGTGCCATCGGACCCGACATATGCCAAACATTTATTGATTTTTTTATTCGCTTTTTGATGAACGTGTGAATCATACAAAAAATTAATAAGTGTGTTTATTTAGTTTCAAGGCTCGCTTTTTGTGTTGGGTATTTTTATTTTTATAGAGTGATCGTCAATAGCTGACATTTTAATATGAACTGGTTGGAAGATACTTGGTAAAACTTCATTATCAAGATTCGATAGAATGAAGAATTTCTTAGGGCTGGGTCGTAGGAAGCGTTGAAAACATTAAAGACAGTAATATCTTTAAAGAAACTACATATATTCAGAAAACTAATAACGAGTACCTATCAGCATTCACTTAAATGAAATTTATAATATTATATGTATTATAAATTAACTGTATCGTGCTTAAATATTACTTAATCAACTAGGCCCCATAGTTGTTTATATCTAAGCCAAAAATAATAGGAATTTTATAATAGTAATAAATATAGTCCCAAAGCGACAAAGTCTAGACAAAAAATCCACTTATGGATCTTGTAAAAATATTATAAATGAGTACACTTTGTCTGTGCGGCAGCTTGGAATAATTTGCATTTTTTCTCAATTTTTTTCCCAAGGTAAAATAATCAAAAAGGCTTCGTAATATCAATGGGGTATATTTCACCCGCCGGCAAAATTGTGGTAATATTATTTTAACGCAATACTAAAGAAAACACAGTGAAAGTTACCGGTCTAATTTTGAAACTATATTTTTTTTTTGTAAGCGTTCATATCTGAATACGAATATAGTATAATTTAGGGCTGAAATTTTAAGATCGTGATGAAAATTTAATGTATAAAAAAGTACAGTTGTTATTTGTAGTTTCTTTCTTAAATTTTATTTTGCTGTAGTCCAATGAATTTAAATTTTTTGTCCATATACAACAGTCATTTTTATTTGAATATCAAATTCAAATAAAATTATTCAATAACTACTATAGCACACATTGTTGGCCTGGAGTGCAATAAGAAGGTTAGATAAAGTTTTACAATTAATTGTGTGAGTCGTTGAAGCTTATAACATCGTTTTAAGATAAAAATAAATCAAGAATTGTCTCGGAAAAATGTACACAACTGCTATACCAAAAATAATGGCAAATAATTTCACCGAAACAAGAAAGTGGAAAAGTGTTTGATGTAGCAAAAAGTTTCTGTTTTTAATCTATTTTAATAATTCATATTTGTACTTTTCTTGAGCATACTCTCAAAGTTTCATCATTCATATTTATTTTGAATTGCTTAATGCTGTTTGAAATACCTAATAGCTTGTATCATATTTCTATTTATTCAGCTGTCAGCATCTAACGATCAGCAAGTGACTCTGAAAGACATCGACCGCCACTTGGCAGGGGTGTACCAGTGCGAAGTTTCAGGAGACGCGCCGTTATTTCACACCGAAATAATGTCAACCAGGTTGGAAGTGGTCGGTAGGTTGAAAGATTATATTATTTTAGATATTTAAGCATTGGTAATTATTTATTTCCCATTTCATTTCTGATCCACCATATTCATCTGTTTGGTATACCTAAATGTTAAAATGTCGGCTTAAACCCGTTTTTAAATAAACTTTATTTACTAACCGATAATGACATTTTCTTTAAGAAATTTATTGTATATCAGTGAATTGAAGTCAACCAAGTGATGAAAAATAAATTATAAGGAACAAGTATAATTGAAATGGACATGTTATGATATAAACCAGGGGTGGGGAACCTTTTCACTTAAAAAAGCTACATTCATTTATCTGATTCAACATAAGGCCGCAGTAAAGAAAACGTTGACACCGCCCGCCCTTTTTTTCGACTGTCGAACATATAATGGGTTGATTACGCTCTTTTTCCAAACGTTTGCATATATTTTGACACTTGAATGCCTGAAGATGCCGAAAGGCGAAACCCGGGTCGTTAGTGAAAAAATCTGTGAGAATGTACATAATTGGAACGATTCAAATTTAAGCTCTTCATTTTTTAATAATTATTTATTTTATACACAAGACCAGTAAAATTTAATAACAATAAAAAAATCAATTTCCGCATTATCAAAGAGTATCGGTGAGGCTCTATGCCGCCTATGGTATTATTTGTGCGGCAAGAATATCGATTTTAACGTGAGTATTTATTGCAGATGTCCCTGACAGTGGCCCACTCTTGACTGTCGACCGCTTGAGTTATTCAGCCGGTGACAGCGTAAGGGCGAACTGCTCCTCTCAGATGAGCTATCCTTCAGCGAATATCACGTGGTACTTGAACGGAGAGAAGGTATATTGCATCTTCGTAAAATTATGAGTTATTTTAATAATATATTCTATGCAGTATTATTCTGAAATTTCAACATAAAAATCGTTAGTCTGTTGAATGACGTCAGCTGTAAGTCTTTTGTATACACATTGTACAATATGAGTCATTTAGAAGTGAAGTGAGCCAAGAAGCAAAATAGCCAATCTTTTCTATTAGATTTTAAGTAAAATTACGTTTTTATTTAATCTTATTGTGTATTTTATATTTTTACTTTAAGAAAAAAATACTTGAGCAGTAAGTATTTACTAACTAAATTCACTTTTATGATATGTTAAGACATTTAGGATATTTTAACACATCGAATTAAATGTTTTCTAAAATATTACTTGGTTTACTTTACTCTTCATGGGCTCATATATAAAATAAAATAAAACACAGATTGTTGTTTATTTTAAACTAATTAATAGAATTTAATTGAATAAATTTCACGCTACCATAAAGAATTTTCATTCTGAATCGATTCAAGTAAAAATTCTGACTAGTCGAATGAAAAGAGTGAAATATGAAATACGAAATGTCAGTTAGACTTATTATCTTAAGAGAATGATTTATAATATTAGTTATACGAAAATTATTTATAGCATATTCCGGGCTAACTTTTGTATGTTATTTTCAGTGAAATAAGTCTTATATTCTAAAATAGCCACAAACTGTTGAACATGTTAACTGCAATCTTTTATATTTAAAAAATCTATAAATAACGGCATACATATATCGTATATGTAAATAACATGGCAAACGTATGTATCATACATACATAGTTTTATCAACTATTGTTCTTAAATATGTTAATGAAGTTATCAAACAGTATTTTAAAGGGATTTTTTAATCTGATAAATCTCACGGTAAACCATATTTATTTAATGTATCATCTTCCGGATGTCATTACACTTGAGAGCGACGAAGTGATATTGTTGCTTCGTCCTATTGCCACAAGAATCGGTACCAAAATCAATGGTGTACTTCTAACTTTTAAAAAGATTATCTATTGCTATAGACAGTCCTGCGAAAGACATACGCGGTATTCATAAAAGATAAAATAAAAAAAGGTACCGGTAAAACATAATAATGTAATAGCTTTTATTTTGACATTCAAAGAGCATTGCATGGAATGAAATTAAATGAGTTTGAAGTTGTAAAAAAATGTATATTTAAGCTCAAAAAATTAAAAAAAAGTTTATCTCATTATTTAACGATAATTCCCACCAAAAATTTATAAAATTTTTCCAATAGACAAAATACAAATAAATTCACAAATGTTTTAATATCTCCAAGTCATTTTTGTTATTTAACATTTTCTTGACGTTTTCATATATTTTTTTAAAAAATTCAGTTTAAATATAAGTTAATAATATTTTGAATTCCCCCCGTCCCACCCATCCTATCATATGAACGGGGCGTATCGAGAGCGATTAGCTAACAACTAGCCCTGTCCTAGCCCTTTCCTTCTATTCCTACTCTCATTGGAAAAAGAGAGGTTGAGCATCTGAGTAACAAGCAGTTCTCGTAGAAACACTTCTGTTGAGATAAACTCCATTTAGAGTCCACATGCTCCACATTGGGAGCGGACATGGTAAAAAAAAATAAATGTCTTGTTTCAATTTGAAACAGTTTCTTATCCTATCATTATTCTTATCGGTATTTGAAAAAAAATATTGGTGCTTAAATCCAATTCATATTATTCAATAAGACGCGTTTGTGTGAAAAATAGTCTCGAAAGCTTTTCCATGACAGATAGAACTGTATCATAAGCAATTATATTTTTCCCAGAACTGTTTTGTTCAAAGTTCAGTCATATGATAAAAAGCATGACGAATAAGTCCATTCGGAGAATTCTTCTTCCAAGCTTTAAATTTAATATGAGTTAAAATTTACAAAATACGTTAGCATTTATCGTATACTAAAAACATGAAAGTTGACAAAATAAATATTTGACTTGTATATTTTTTACATTTCATTTATAATTTCATTGACAAGAAATGTTATATTTATTTCGTTGATTAGGTAAAATGTGTAGTTTTAACGAGCTTTCATACGCAGAGGTATATCTCAAGGGTTTTCATTTTTTGAACCTTTATTTACATGTTTAATTTCGATATTTATTTTAGTTGTTATAAATTATTTTAATTAGATTAAAAATTCTCGTGGCCTGGATACGGTCCAATAATGTTAACCGTGTGACCTGGGCTCAAGTTTTCTTTTTTTTATCATAATTTCTATTTGAATATTTCTCTAAACTTTTTTTATTAAAGTCATAATTCTGTCTTCATTTAATTTTTAATGACTGTCAAATTTTAGTTTTGTTTTTTTTTTTGTAAAAATATATTTTATATTCTCAACCATTTCCGCTTCTGATGTACACATTGAGGATTTAAAACCCTTAGTGTAACTACTTATAATAAATTCCAGTTTTATTAAAATTAATTTACTTTGAATAACCCCATACTTTGTATCGTTATTAGAAACACTCAAGTCAGGTTTAATAAATGATATAATTGCAAAATAAATAAGAATGTTAGAGTAAATAACAATATATATTGTGTATCTCTTTTAAGGCAGTGTATGCAGGCTTAAACATAGTTCTGATGATGACGCCCGCCGAAATAGCCATAAACTCATCTTATAAAAAAATTAGAACAAAATACGTTGTCATTTATTAACATATGACATTGCAGTTATAGCAAGTAAATATCAATTCAATCAATGAGTATTAGCCACTTTTCTATAGAACCGAGCAGGAAAAGTTGACATAGCTTATGAATATATTTAAAATCTTCTATACTTTAATATTGTATCGTCATGGAGACTTACTTTATAAAAACATTAAATTAAGTCTCGCTTTAACCTCGCGTCATGAGTGGAACTAGAATATTTCAGCACTTATGAAAGAGATAAAATCGTGATAATGTGAAAAATATGTACTTAAAATTACAATACATCTTCTGTAATGATTAAAGAATACGTATGCAGTGCCACGGGTCGCTTGAGGCATTCCGTTTTATCATATAAAATACATCACGTCTGGCTGTCGTAATAGACTGTTTAAAAATAAAAGATACGAACTGTGATGTAGATTAAATACTTTTTGTTTGCTTTTTACCCTCATATTAAAAAGAAACAACTTTTCACAACTTGACTTTTCACAACTTTAAGCAACACATCAATATCGCATTATTAAAATACCACAAAGTTGCATATCACAGTAGGGGACACTGGAGATTGTAATACTAGTATAACCAAAACCGGGATCCCGTTATTCGTGGTGTTTTATGAAAACCGAAATATCAGTTTCGAAAACGCAAAGATACCGGTATTTTGGTATTGAAAATAAACAAAAATGAAAAAAACTATTCCAGATTAAATTAAATAATTTAAATTTTCCAATAGTTGTATCACTATTGACCGATTTCAGAATTGATGAACCTTTCAATAATGTCATAATATTTTAGGAAACCGCAAGTTATTTACGAAAATCACATTTTAATGAGTGTGATATATTTTTAATGGCAGTATTATACATGAAATTTCAAAATTACCGATATTGATTTATTTACCCACCCGTTATTGCGATCCCAATGAGATGTATATTTTACTTGATTAATACCAGTATTAATTACAAAATACCGGTATTGATATATTTTCTGGGTATCGAAATCCCTAAATGTCATCAGATTATTCAAAATAGTGAACGAAATATGTCCATTTTGTTTTTACCTTTTTAATTTTCTTCCGCTGACTCAACTTTTGATATTTTATTTGAATAATCAGCATAAAACATTTACATGTTTATAGTATATATATTTTTATATATAATGCTATGGCTTATAACTATTTTCGTTACAGTTGAACAAGACACATACGACAACATTCCCCTTAAGCCCAAACTTATGGGAATCGAGCTCTTCCTTCAGCGTCATTGAAGTAAGTACAGAAGAAAGAATTCATCATCCGAGATATCAAGTTGGTGGAACCCAACAAGAGATCAGTTCTTCGCAGCTGAAAATACCAAGTCAAGATCCAGAGATCACAGTATACACAGCATATTCTCCAGTATCAAGTGGGCACTGGGGGAGCTTTGAAGATACGAGAATGAACGGGGATAAAAAGCAAGGAAGTTGGAAAGACACAAACGATAGAGAAACTGATGGTAGGAGAGAATATGATACAAGACTTGACGGGACATGGCAGAATGAAAGAAAAACAAACGACGACAGACAGAACGAAGCCAGAGACGAAGAGGAGAATGGATATAGAAGAAAATATGATTACGCAGTTAGAGAATATCCCCTCAAGTTGCATGCGATCCCATTGAAGGTTACTAGAGTTAAAATGCAACCAGGGTTTGTTGGAGCGGTTACGCTTAAGTGCGAAACTTCAATATATGATATCTACAAAGCAAGTAGTGATATCATCAAAATAAGAGAAGAGACTCCGCTTATTGCTCTCGTCATGGGACAGAGTTCGGCAGGTAAGATTTTCATTTAACACGACTACCAGTGATAGTATACAATATAATAAATATGTTATACACTATCACTGATATTATGGTATTGCCATCTGTCAACATACGCACAATATGCACACTATATAAACAGTGTTCCCACTAAGGTGTGCGCGTATATCCCAAAACGTGACCGCACACATTTTTCCATCTCCCCCACAGACCTCACACATAAATATTGCATAAAGATGTTTGATTTACCCAGAGTCTTACTAAATTTTGTTGTCAAAACAAAAAAATAATAATGTTTTGTTTTAAATAAATATGCGAATAGTAGATTGACTGACTGGACTTTAATGAGATAAAGCACTAAGTTATCGGGTTAAAATATTATACAATTATCATAAACTTCATTGATTTTTAGAGTATTTTTAGCAGCCTTATATGACGAATTGATTTATCAAGCGTCAGTGAGTAAGGTCAGTGACTACCCACCTTCATACTTGCACACATTTTTTGTTTTTGCTGAAGATTAACTGCACAAAGAAATTGATGGTCCGCACACACAATAGATAAATTAGAAGGAACGTTGTCTATAAATCGTGTAGCATGCGTAGGTGTAGTGTTGTGAAATGCAATTTTTTGTTCTGAAAAAAGTTGACGGAATGTTACATTTAGGAAGGTTTTTCTTAACATGTATGTAATTTATAAAATTTAGAAAGTGTCGTTTGACTTTGTGCCTAGAGAAGAATTTACCGTGATATATAGGTGCATCCTAATTTGTTTGTCTACGGTCATAGCAATTTCGTGTTAATAACAAATATCATAATATCCTTATTATTATGTGGCAACGATTGTTTGAAAAGCGAGTTTATGCTGTTACATCATGTTTATTCAAAAGCAAAACTTGTTCTATATGTTGTCTAAGGTAATCGGACATTGTAGTTTCAGACTGTTCTGTATAGCAAATAACGATATTAGACGTTCGGATTTCAAACGGATGCATAGTAAACTTTAGCAACTTATGGATGCATACATTAATAATTATGCTTGGGTATATTTATTGTACTCAAAGCTAAATAGTACCTCAATAGTAAAATGCCACGATTTTACATTATAAATTGTTAAACAAATATACTAGCAAAATATAAAAGTGCTGATAAGTTTTCAGTATTTTTATGTAAAAAAATCTTACACCCAGTAACAAAGGGTCATTTAGTTTGAATTGATATTTTCGAGTAATGTTTCGTTTTGCTTTAATAGAATGTGTTCAAACTTAGAAATCCAATAGCGTCAATCAAAAAAAAAAACACTTAATTAATTTGGTCACATTCCAAAAACGGTAACACCGGTGGTAATAATAAAAGAAATAAGTAAATGCTTTGATTAGTCTGTATAATGATTATTAATTCATGCTCAAATAGATATGACTCAAATCAAATCTATTATTGGATAGATCATTAGTATCAAAGCTATTATACTTGCGGGATCCAAAAAAGTTAACGTGTTACTTTATTGGATTTTTCATTGCTCCATTTCAAATGTATATTTAGATTCTAGAGAAATGGCTCAGAATAATCTTTATGAGAAAAGATGGATTGGATGATTGCTGAAAAATGAAATGAACAATATTATTAGTTAAATATTCTGCGATAATAATTTATAAATACGTCAATATTTTTGTAAACTAATAATTTTTAAAATTTATTAAAAAAAACGGAGATAAACAAAACGATCGAAAAATAAATTGAATGTATTTTTATGCCAAGTTTTCATAATAGATAAACATATAATAATTGACAAATAACATTCGAAAATGATTTTAGTCTATTTCATAGATTTCTAACCTTTTCCGCGACCCCGTTTTATAAAAGCCATGTGACCCGCGGCCCCGATGCAATTCAAAAAGGCATTTTTCTTTCAATAAGGTAATTTTTGTTGACTGTAGTTTCAGTTTTGTTGTTCAAATCCAAAATTGAAAAAAGTTGGCGATCCATAGGTTGGGAACCCGTGGTCTAATTCAAACAAAGAGCAGAAGAAAGACACTTAAAAAAAACCGCGTGCAATTAACTTTTCCGGTTCTAAGCTCAAGAAATGCGACCTTTCTTAAAAATCTATTTTAATATGGGTGATACAATGTTTATAATTAAGGTATTCTCATATTATTGTTTTTTGGACCTTTTGTAGTTTATATAAATACGCGATAACGCGATACCGAGATAAGCACCCGCGATAAGCAACCGTTCGTAAGATAGCTGGGCTAAACGCGTCAGTTGCAATTTCATATGTGTGCTGGGATGACGTATTTAAAACAAAAGATTTTTATAAAAAAAATGTATGAGGAATGATGCAGAGAGATATTATAAAGCCCTAAGACTATTTTGCTTAAAAATTCATAAGAATAAGGCCAATAATGAGGAAACCACTGGGGTCCCTAAACGACCCCCATCGACAGAGAAGTATTTTTCTAGTCTCCGAGCCGAGAGAGTTAATCAACACAAAGAAGTTTTTTTTCAGATGATTGCTTTTACAATATTACATATGAGCGATATATCATAACAACCAATAACAAAATATAACAGCATCAAAAGAGGAGTGAATATTTTTTGTTGGAAAAGGTATCTAACAATATAGCAAACATTTAAATTTCAGAGAAAACTCTAGTACGAACGACATCAAGTGGTATGGTATAATGCTGCATGTATTGGTATTTAGCTCGTTTCTATTTCACGACATAGGTGAAAATTCGATCGTTTCGACATTCAGATTTGACATACTCTTAAAAGGATTCTAGAACAAATCAAATTGGTTCAAATCAAAACAACAGTATTGTTTACGTAAAAGATTTCGTCTTATTGTTATTTCAGTATACATACTTTAAAAAATCAATGCTTTGAAATAGTGTTTTTAAGTTGTTTGGTTATTTAATAATCAATCGGGATATACAGTGGAACCTCTCATAACGTTCCAGAATCTTACTCGTTATGTGAAACACTCGTTATGCGAAACAATTTTTCCCATATAAAACAATGTAAAATACAATAATGCGTTCCAAGTAAAATTACATACTTATAAATTGTTTAGGAGCGTAACAACCTGGAATGCGATTTCGATTTGCAAAAAACGATAAAAAAATCGACTAGTTAATGCTCAGCTTATCTTTTATTGCGCCAGAACATGGTTTCTTTGCTACTTCTTCCTCCTCCACTATAAACTCTACTCCATAACATCGTGCTGTGAAAAACAATGCAACTTCATAAGCTTTTCGGTGGTTAGCTCTTGACTGTACTCTTTCACAAGCTCATCAATCCCGTTGTTATCCACCTCCAGTCCCATGGTATTGGCCAAAGATGCAATCTCGCTGATTTTAGACTCTAAAGGTACTTTTTCAAACCCCTCAAAATCACATTCGACAACGCTCCTTGGCAAAGCTTCTTCCAAGCTGAAGTGAGGGTTCTCTTGGTAACCCCTTCCCACGCCTTGTCAATCATTTTAAGGAAAGCAACGATGTGAAAGTGATCTTCCCAAAACTCTGCGTCACTCGTTATGCGAAATATCGCTTGTTAAGGGAGAATTTTTTTTCACAATCTGTTTTTTTCGTTATGTGAATTACTCGTTATACGAGCTGCTCGTTATGCGAGGTTCCACTGTATTTACGTTTTGCAAAAAACAAATGTTCTAAAATTTTACAGTGAGACTCGAAGTATCCGGTATTGGTATTTTGTCGATCCGGGATTGGCCGACAGCCCGGAATCTCGGATTCCTGTAGAACGTATTTATCACTAGTAATAATGCACAGACATCTCGTATCAATTTTGTTAGCCTATATACTAGTGATGGCGAATCTTTTTGGGTCCGCGTACCAAAAATCTTTAAATACTAATTATTGAATGTGTGGGGTGCCCAAGCAGTAAAAAAGTAACAAAGTAGTAGTAAATAACAAAAAATAAAAATGTTTTTTTTTCTGAATTTTATTAACAATCTTAAAAATTACAATTACAACAACAACAACATTTTAAAATTAATAAAACGGAATAAATTAATAATTCAAAGATTATTTAATCAAAATTTTAATTTTATTTTTAATTGTACATTTTTTTTTTGTTGAACTTTGAAATCGTTCGCGTGCTATTCAAACTCTTATACGTGCCACTTCGGGCACGCATGCCATAGGTTCGCCATCCCTGATTTATACTATATTGTTTCATAAGAAAATTGCTTATTTTCGTCTGTGCTTTTTTTCAATCACTGGAATCTAAATATACCGTTTAGAATATGGCTTGTTTAAATTTTCTTACTATGCCCTAAATTATGTCTATCAAACAATGGTGTCATAATAAACATTTTTTAATAGATATTAATGTTATAGGCTTATAATGCACAACCCTTAAGCTTAAGACACTGCTGAAGCTTTGTGTATTTTTAAAAATCTTTTTCCGCTCCCAGTATGGAGCATATGACCTCCTAATGAAGGTATCTTAACAGATTTTTTTATGCGAGAACTGTTTTTTAGTCAGTCAACCTCTCTTTTCCAAAAAGAGTAGTAGGGATAAAAGTATAAGACCAGGACAAGATCAGTGGTTAACCAATCGCTCTCGCTACGCCCAGTTATTAAGGATTGGAAAGGGTGGGAGGGAAATAAAGACATCACGAACACAGAACCTGCCTTCGAACAGAAATCGATCGAAAAAATGCTGTCCCTACTGGGACTATAACCCGTGCGATCTGGCATGGAAGCCAGCTACGCTAACCGCTGCGCCATAGAACCCAACATAACAACATACTCGTGTATAGTATGTTCAAAATTAGAGAAATCCTTCTGATAAACGTTTTTCTATTAAGTTCAATGACATTTGTGACGACGTACATATACTTTACGTCACTTGCAAAACCCGATTAAAACAAACGGTAAAAAATGTTTTAGCTTATATTAGCGTGTAGGAAACTATTAACCTAAGAGTTGTATGCAACTGCCAAAATTTAAATTAAGTTAATGAATGCGTTATAATATACAATAATCTTTTAAAAGGGCATATTGTTTTTATTATAAATAAAATACGATGGAAAAAAATACGTTTCTTTGAAACTAATAATTTAAGCGTAAAACACAAAAACGTCGTTGACTACTAACGTTGCAAAGTGGTCTAATCGGTTTTTGCTTTTAGACGCCTAATTTATTTCAAATTATCAACTGACGAGCAAAAAATTTGAAGGCATGAAAATGCTCGATTCGTTTAATTCTCGTATTGCGTGAACGTGATATAAATAGCGAGAAAATTTTCCTCCTAAAAGGTTTTCTTACTCCTTCCAAATTTAACTACTTAAAGTAGTTTGTATTCACAACCACTATACTGAGCAAAAATCCTTTATTTAAATAAACATCTGCTTATGTAACATGTAATAATATTTCATGGCGTGCGTGCAGGACTTCTGTTTGTTTTCAATTATAAGGTGGTCGTATTTCAATTTACAGGTGGTTGCCTCAGGTGTTTAGAAGAGCAGTGGTTCTCTATCGTCGGCTTGTCGTGGCTGCACACAGTTTGGAAAGTGCTTCTTTCAACGAGATGAAATGTTTTACACGGCTAATAAAGTTTTTGTACAATGCCAAGCAATGACATCTGACTATATTATACTGTGTGTATTGTGTTATTTTATATAAAATAAGATAAAATGTAATAATTGCAGGATATAGCATTAATCTAAAATGAATATGTGTACTATAAAAAAACGTATCTACTTATAGTTGTTCTATAATCGTTTCGTTTATTTCTAACATACAAAGCAAAAAATAGAACCAAAATTTATCTAAATATTACACAGAATATATGAAAATTACTTATTATCGTTTTATCGATTGCATATTTACTATGCGTACTTTTTGATCAACTTATATTTCTGACGGTCGCGACGCGTGTAATTGTTCTTTTATGAACAAATCAAACATCTTGGATTTTTCATGAATTTCCAATTTCAAGGATTCTGTGTAGTTGCCTAAGTGCAAGAAGTCACTAACTGGAAATTTTCTTGAAATCGAGTTAAATGTCACATTGTACCCAATTAAAGTCTATTCAATAAATGCAAAAAAAACACTTTTTAAAGTCTCTTTTGAGAGATTTCGAACGACACAAAATCACTATTTCAAAAAACTATTTTTTCAAAGGAACATAAAGCAGTGATATAATTGATAATTGAGATTCGGACTTTTTTTCAGTTAGTAACATCTTACACTAACTTGACATAATGTGATCTTATACTTAACAATAAAATATTATTTTTAGTAATACATACTAGTGTAGACACACATATTCATATTTAATTTATAATGAAAACTTATTTTTTAATTTGAATTACTTTATTTTTATAATTGTTTTACGCTATTTTGATTATTTTTATTTTGCAAAAACATATAAACTGTATTTTATTATTATATAGTGTATGCGTCAGTTAAAATAAATTAATGAATAATTATTTTTGAAAAAAAAATATGAACTCGGTAGTAAAAAGGGTAACACGTGCAGTCAATTTCAGTTGTGTTTTTTATATTTATTTTGCCCACATTGGGAAAGCAATGTTGTTTAATTTATCCACACTATAAAAAGTACCAAAAAATGGTGAAAACAACTGTATAATTGGAATTATAAAGTACTTTGATTCATTCATTCGTGATTTTTTAAATAAAAATATAATTTTAAAAATGTATACTTTCCGTTATAATAATAATTATTCATGATAAAAAAAGAGAAGAAATAATTCCTATTTTTAAATTTCTCAATTTTTTTCTAAAGTTAAATAATTAAAATTTAAATATGAGGGTAGTATAGTGTTTGTTTTATTTTAAATATTATTCTGTAATTTTTTTAACTTGATTGTGATTTTAAAAATTAAGTAGGTTTACATAAATAATAAGATATCGCTGAGAAGGAGTTTATAAACCAAAATATAATGCGTAGCCAGAATATAAAACAATATACAGCGAAACCCAGAATTATGAAGTGACTGAAAAAAAAGTAGAGAAAAATATTCCGTGAAAAGTTTTGTGGCATAGCATTTTATTTTTTAAGTGACATATTTTTTAGTTTGATTCCATGAACTTTTTAATACTCATTGAACTAAAACTTTTGAACATTACTAATTTATACACTTAAACGACCCATAATCGGCAAAAGAATTTAAGCGACACAATAAAGTAAATTGCGTTTTAAGCCAATATTTTTTTAAGCTTAAGGAGTCAGTGACAAAAATTTTAAAGCATTATCTCGTTCGCCTCATCTTTTTACAGTTTAGTGTTTTTACTTACTATCGTTTGTTCCGCAAGGACCACAGACGACAAAGCTGAAATTAGTTAGAATAATATCGTAATATCAGGATAGGCATTGATCACATATAACTGTATACTAACAACACTTAAAGATTTCCTTTTTCAAACTTAATTAAAAAAAAACCTTCTGTAAAATTTATAAATTGTCGGTTACGATTTTCAAAGGCTAATTATCTATCAGTCTTCAAAAACATTAACCGAAATGTAGAATCATGACGTAGGTGGGTGATAAGAGCAAATCGATGGCAAAAAAACGACTTTTATTAGAATATAATTGAAGTTTACTTTATAATTTAGTCATTATTCAAGACATGCAATAGTGTTGTAATAGCTGCGTTACTTACCTATATGAAAAACGTTTTTTTGAGAATTTACAACTGCATTATTTGATGAAAAATAATATGTTTTGTCATACACAAAAAACAATGAAATAAATCTACAAAAATCGTTTATTTAAATAAATACTGTAATTTCGGGGTAACACTGTATTATATATTTTTTTTGTACAAAATTTATTATGTTTTTGTATAGTTATAAACTTTAACTGAACATTAGTTATTGCTTATATGATAAATGGTTTCACTAAGATGCTTTTCATAATATTACATTTAGAAATGAAAACGATGTAGTATGTATGAAATTTTAGGTGATGTAATATTTAATGGTAATTTGACAGTTTACTATAATATATTGTCTTGTATATATTATATTTGTAATTATAATTGTGTTTTGGGTATAATAAGAAATTAATATATTGCTTCTTCTGGTTGCGTTAACCTAAATTAATATTGTATTAATTACTTTGGCAGTGTGATTAAATGTTAATTGTATTTTTATATAAGATATAAATGGCCTCATAAGAAAAAATACAAATTAATTTAGTGCAATATTCAGTTCGTTTTGTCATTTTAAATATTTACGAAAAATAACACCTTCTCTTGCCAAACAAAATATTTATATTACTTCGTATCAAACGATTTTGTTTAAATGTAATTTTATTATTTGCATGCTTCAAAACATACCCGCGTGTCTTTATTTTCACAGTTTTACTTTAATGTAAATTTTTTGGCAAGGATTGTTCAAAATAAAATAAAAATGTGGAAAAGTTTAACCTTATTTTCAACAATTCTTGTCCCAAAGATGTACATTTCAGTAAAATACGATATCTCATTAGTAGGTAAATCTAGATACACTCGTATGCTATTAAGCCTGTGAATTTTTCATTACAAAAAAATACACGCAAAAAAGTCATAATAATAATTTATTGATTATTTAAAATATGTTTTTTTTCACAATTAAAGCGATATTGTTTTTAGTGTATTATTTTCGGTGTTTTTACTTATTGAATGTTAAAAAGGTTTGGATTGGAAACAAAGTTTGTATGAATATTTGATAACATTTTAGGTTCCTGTGTAATTTTGAATTATTTTTAGCTCACGAAATGGTAACTTTCTACGAATAACAAAATGGCATTTACATTTATACATTTTGATATTTTACGTAATAGAAAATTGTTTGACATTAATTTTCGTTGTTTTTTCTTAGTATTCTGAAACAAGGAAGAAATGTTTTTGTTTATTACTTCTTCGTAATGGAGGTTTTCTTTTTGATATACACTTTATAAGCTTCTAAAAACATTTTATTTTTAAACATAATTTTTCACTACCAAGAATTGTCAGTCAATACGCAATATGCTTTGAAAGTCACTCAAATCATACAAAAAGTACTGGAAAGTTAAACGATGATTACAAAAAGAAAAAGTTTTATTAATTTATTTTTAAATTGTGTTTGATCTGTTAAAACAAAATATTATTTTAACACATTTTTTTAAATCAAGTTTTTAAGTGGTACATACGATTCAATGTTGTGAATTTATTGATCTGCTATGTTTTGAAAGGGTTACAACTAGAGAACCCAATCCTGGGATCCCGATCGACTTGGTGATCTCGTTGTCTTGGGATTGTCTTTTTACCGATCATAGGATTTCGGGTTTCATTATCGCATGTAGATGAATCAAATTTAAAATCTAAATACTTTCCGATTTCTCACTTTTTTTATACATGTATGTAGATACATATTTTTGTATAATACTTACATGATAAATACATATTTTTTTGTCTTACCCATATTCTGTAGGAATCATGGATAGCTCGAAAACATTTATTTTTTAGAGCTGGATAAGATTTTTTTTCAAATTTCAATTTGAGTTTACGAAATGTGTTTTGTGATGTTGCTTCTCTCCAAATTGATATCAAGCACTTGTCGTTAAAAAATAAAAACTCTGCCACATTGGCCGTTACCCAGATATTCTTTTTGGTAATAAAATTAGGGAAAAGAAAAGTAATAAAATTATTATAAATGATCACTCCCGGGATTAATAGATTGTGGATACCGGAATCCTGAGATCATAAGAATGGTACGGGATTGGACGCCCTAGTCACGATAACCCATGAAAAAATCAGTTAACGATTAATTGATACCTTTTGAATATTTTTACAAAAGTAGACGTAATTAATTTGCCAGGGGTATGTTTTTTTTAGAAAAAGTGGAAAAATAATTATTTTCTACTAAATTTAAATTTCTTCATATGTATTACCTTTTTATCGCGTTCAGGGAAAATTAAAACATTTTTTTAAATATATATATATATATGCTGTTTTCGATATGAATAAAATTGCGATATTGTACATATTTTTATAACAAATAAATGCAAGATTTTGTTTATTTGAAATCATAAAATGTTTGGAATAATTAAAATAATAATATTATGTATTGTATTCAAATAGTTAGAAATGTTTTAGACAGGGTGCCAAATTATTTACATATAAATAAATATACAACAAAATATATTATATAATAATATATAAAACGATGTGTTAGAAAAAATAAAAATTTATATCGTAAACAATAAAATAATAAAAACCTTTCTGTTTTTTGTCTTTTTGTATGGAAGTAAGCAGTTATATTTATTTGACAAATTATAATATATTATAGTACATGACAAAGATAATTATGAGAATTTTATCACGACAAGAATAGAGGTAACAATGGTGTGAAAGCGATGTGGGTTGTAGGTATTGAAACACTGGTATTACTGAAACCGGGAATTCGGTATTCATTGTGATTTTTCAAAACTAAAATACCGGTTTTAAAAATACAAATATATATATATACCAAAATCGAATTTTAAATGCATTAAAAAAACATTACATATTTTATTAAAAATGTTTACGATGAAGTGAAATATTTTAAATCTGCCAAGATTTGTATCAATATTGACAGGCTCCAGAATTTTTAGTCTTCTATAGTGTATTATTATTTTAAAATACCGTTAGCATTTAAAAAAAACACCCTTTTATAATTATGATATATTCTTAAATCACTATATTTTAAATCAAATTTCGAAATGTCGAAATAACGATTCGCCGTTTTTTGATTTGCTTCAACTTTTTTCGTAATACCGGTATAAATATTTTTAGTACCAGTATGTAATATGGAATACCAAAATACTGATAATTTTATATTCGTCCTATATGTATTGCAATCCCAAGTGAGTGGTTATGGGTAAAGCATTATGAACCATACGAAAATGAAAAAAAAAAAACAACAACAAATACACAAACATCAAAACGTGTATCGAACAATTTCTAAGCAATATGAATAGTCAAACCCTACTTTATCACAATGTTATATTGTGAAATATTTTCCCTCTCGAAGTGTTTCTTATTTAATATCGTTGAATAAGGGTTAAATCTGCCAGACTATCGAATACCTACAGAATTGTTTCGCATATTTGCTGTTTCATGCTATAGTTTGTTTCATATTGTTTTACGACCTGACATATGCGCGTAGTTTTACGAAAATGAAATGCGGGGCATGTGAAGTACTAGAGCCATACTCGCTTTATTGTTACTTTTTCATTTACTGTAAGACTGACCGAACATTTATACACAACTTCTAATATATATATTTTCGACGAAGTCTTTTGGTACCTCTATAAACGGTAATTTATCCTCAATACAAAATAAAACTTGATAACATTCCTGATTCGGCATTATGTTTTATTATACGTGATACGTTTTCGTATCGGAAATACACAATAGAAAAATAGAATTATTAATCAGTAATAAAAGTCTCTCTTGAGCAGCGGTCGGGGAACCGGGGTAAATAACCTCAAATGGGGTAAAAATGAAATTTTTGGGGGTAATAAAGAAATTTTTCTAATTTACTATTTTATAAACGAATGAAATGGACTGTACTCAAATTGCTCTTACATCAAAAAGCACCAATTTTGAAGTTATTGTATCAAACATGAAGCAACATCATTTCTCCAAAACCTGAAGAGGGAAAGTTTTCAATTAAATTTTGTTTGTTCCAATATAAGAATTTAATTTTGTTTGTCTATAACATACTTACAATTTAATGCAACTTTTTTTATTTTCCGTGTAAATTAATTCAATAAAAAATATTTAATTTAAATTTACATTGATTGTGTCCTTTTCAAAATGAGGGGGTAATATCGACTTACGCAAAAATATTTTGGGATAATGGTTAAAAAGGTTCCCCGACCGCTGCTCTAGAGTCAAGAAAGCGGACTATACAGCCTCTCATTACGTCCATAATATACAAAAGCGACGATGGACCTGGCTTGAACGTGTGCTGAGAATGCCTCAAGAGTCTGAACTCTGCCCATCTCTTCTACCAACCAGATGGATCCCGGCGTCGTAGAAGGCTACTGATGACTATCCACAGAATGTACTCAGAGGAACTATAGGACACTAGGATTATCTAGGAGGAAGCAAAAAGACTGGCGGGGGATAGAAAATCTTCGAGGAACTCTGTGGTGACCATATGTTCCGTATAATAACCAATATTGAAAGCCATGAAGTCCAATAATTAAAGGCTCTTAGCTTTTCGCCAAACTCAGTTCTGTAGTCAAAAGATCAAATCTCCGAATGAACACTTTAATACATTTGTTTTACTATTTATTACATACTACTTAATTCAATTTTTTATAAGTATCTTACTTATAATTTACTTACTACTGATTGATTGTATGTACTGGCATCTTCCTTCTTAATTTACCCTCTGTAAAAAAATGAAAAAGCAGCCTTAGAATAAGTTCTTGTCAATCTATTTTGTTTTTTTTTTCTTTTCCATTAAAGCGGCGATTCCTGTCATTCATTCAAGTGCTTTCACTCAGTGGCGGGCGATCAATGTGGTATTGGATCGATGCACCCCTTGTATATGCAGGGGCGGTTATATTTCATGAAATAATATTCAAACATAACATTTAGACCATTCACTCATTTAAATTCTTCATGTATTTACTGTCTATAACAAATATTTTAGAACATTTTATTTTATTTTATAGCCATTTTTTTAGCCAGTTCCAACGTCTCTCCATAACCACTGACGTGACGGGGCGCTGTCTTGTAAGTACCCAAATCTCCAAGTTCCTCACAAAATCAAACCACCTCACCATCATTATCCGACGCAAGCATCTGTTTTTGAATCTCAGTATACGGTTTTGATGAGTTTTTGCCAGGTGCCATGATTCACTACCGTAAATCAGTGCTGGTAGAATTCAAACGTTGAACAAATGGCATTTGGTTTTAATCGTGTACAGCTGTGTGTCCCTGACAGTCCGTATTGAGTTAAATGTGGATCTAGCCATTACTAGATGAGTGGCGAGCTCTTTTTTTGTGCTACTATCTTTCTGGATATGCATGTCAATATTTGTAAAGCTTTCGACCCTCTTGATGATCTATCTTGCGCTGGTGAGTATCCTATCAGAGTCATAGCAGGTTTGATCTTACTGGCATTAATTTTTAGACGAATGCGACCTGAGCTAGTTCTTAACCCGTCGATTATCGCCTGAATTTCCTCAATAGATATTTTGAACATGACATCATCATCGGCATACTCAAAGTCACACAGTCTCAGACTAGGACCAACAGGTACACCTCGATCAGGCAGAATTGACCTGCGAAATATGAAGTAAAATATAAAAATAAATAAAAAGCGCGCAGCCCTGTCTTACTCCGATTGTGACCTCGAACCATTCGGTATTTGATTCACCGATTCTTACACAACATGCACTATTCTCATGCCCTTTAATAACAAAACTGAGTGAAAGTCAGTGTTGCGAAAATGGGGGTAGTAGACTTTGTTAAAGAGGTCCACGAGCTGCCTAGTCAGATCAAATATATATTTTAAGCTCAAAGCTTATTGAAAAAAGTTGATTTGATGTTATTTTTATTTACATTCAATTCTTCTATGCAGTGTCGCAACAACTCCTATTGCCAAACTTGAACTGGTTTTGATTTGATAATTCATTTTTTTTCACAAGGGGTCCGAAAAACATTAAACACTTCGTAGGGGATGCGTGGTAACAAAAATGTTGCGGAACACTGTAGTAAGTGATATTTTCTCTCCTTCAGGTATTTCTCATCTTTTATGTTTGGTTAAATTGAAAATTTTTGAAACAATATTTACTATGTTATGACAACAACCAACGATAAAAAAATACGCAATATATTAAAAAAAAAACAAATGAACGATTATTACATACAAACATATTTTTCGAAATTGCGCAGAACTACGCAGAATTGATGTATTATTTGCTCGTTTTTTTTAAGAAAATATTTTCTTAAGCCATATTTTTGCGACATTGTTTTTTTAGTAAAATGAATGAGTGGTTTATTTTAAGCGACATTGGACGTGTTGGAATATATCGTCATAACGTTTCAATTTTCTTTGAAGTAAGAGAGGAAGAAAAACCAAAAGCTGGGCGCCCTTATTAACCTTCGATCATATAAGGCTTTTCAACATTTCTTTATTTTCTCATTATACAAATAAACATGATTTTTATTGCGTTTATTTATTTTCATTACGAAATGGGAGTGAAGTCAGTCTTTGAAGAGAGAGAAAAAAATACCTCAATCATATAAAATAAATATTGGGGTTGATAGGTGATTTTTTGACATACACCAAACAAATTTTATTGATTAACTACATATTTTATCATTTGCGGACTTGTTTTTAAACATTGCAGTAATGTTTTAATTCTAATTCTTTTCTTTGACCATATTCGTGCTTTCCTGATTCCTTGTCTTTCGCCGATTAATTTTCTTCCTCTCGTGGCATTGATAGTACCCAACGGTGACCTGAGATGTCAAAAGACTATGCAATCAGGATTGAGGCTCTCTTGAGACATTTTCAGCACGTAAAACAGCCTGTTCCAAGTTCTCTCTATGACCACTGACGTAACAGGACACTCTCTACCTATTGTCGTATAAACATATTTGATTATGTAGATTTTAAGTATTATATAATTCATAATTTATAAGTAAATAATAGGGAAAAAACATTAAACTATCGAATACTTTAGCCTCCATAGTATTAGAACAATATGTATATTATGTGAAAATTATATTTCATACATGCTACTTTCTAGCACATGTCTTTCGTAATTTTATTTTGGCGTTTTAATAATCAAATAAAATTATATTAAGGCTTAAAGTGGTAAAACATATTATATTTATAAATATTATGAACGAATAATATAAAATAATTCATTAAATATTCGGATATTTGATTACCAAAATAGTGCCGAAATATTCAAATACTTTATAAGAAACTGTAATTCATATCCATAGCATATATAACTTTAAACTAAATTTTGTTTTTATTAATATTGTGCTTAGTTAAGCATGTGTAATAATTTTTTGATATTTAATTATCCATCATTCTTTGGAGGTAGTGAATTTTTAGATACAATTGATTTAATTTTATGTGTATATCAATTCAGTTTATTACTCTTGTATTTAAAATTTAATGTGCAATACATTTGATGATAGAAATAATTTCAGGAGTTAGGCTGTAAAAGCCTGGATATCATCATTTAGGAAATAAAAGGCCGTGTTTATCTCCCAATATCACCATCATTACGGTTGACAATGACATCTAAAAGCCTGTTACTCTTAATATCCTTTTGGAGAAATCTTTTCCGTGAAAGCACTGGCTAAATGAACACTTTTAGGGTCAATAAAGATTAGTTCTCCAGAAACCAGCAGTAATAAAGCGAAGTTAATTTTAATAATAAGCTTTTTTAAATACGTAATTGGATACAATAATAATATTTTTCGATAAAAAAAGTAATGCAAACGTAATTAACATAACAACAATGTGATTTTTAAATACCGTAATCACTTTTATGGTAATTGGTAATCAGCCTAATTGAATTGAAATATTCTAGCCGTTGTTTATGACAATATTACTCTATCGTATATGATGAAAAAAAATATTAACCTTTAACGCATGTATAGTTAGAAAAAAATACGTACAATATTAAACAATTTCAATCAATAACTGTCACATTGAAGACCTGATACACTTAGTGGAAAAACTATTATATTAAAGTGGAACCACCGTTATCGGAATCTTCATTTTCTCTCGTAGATTTTTTTATTTTCCCATTGCTCACCAATAACATGTTCCGATTCCTCGAATTTAAGTATTATGGTTCCATCACACATATTATCCCGATTAACCGTTGTTTAATATTTCCCACTTCATTTATAAATTCTATCTTTCCTCGCATCTCGTTTTGCAAATTATTTAAACCTAAAACTTTAATGCACAGCATGAATATAACTTTAATTCTGGCTTTTAAACTAAGAAATAATTTAAGACGTTGAAAAAATCCAGGAGAATAACTAGAGCTGTAGAGTCGTGAAGAAATAAGACGACTCCGACTAAAGCTGAAAACACTACATTAATTATTTTTTAGGCTTAGTAGTGGCGCGCTTCTGCATCACTTTTGACCAAAGCAATTTGAATACACAATTGTATTATGGACTCTGTACGTTAGTACGACTCTGGTTAAAACAGTCCATCTCCACGACCCCAACATCGACTCTACAGCCCTGAGAAAAACTTGATGACATCACAAACAGAGTTGATTTAGAAAAATACGCGAGCTTAGGGGGTCTTTGCTAAAATTGAAGTAGCTGCAATCTGGCGAATTATTAAGAACTTCTAAATAAAAAATGCATATTCTCTAATCAATAATAAAAATAATTGAAATATTTAAATATGTTTTTAAAAACAAACATTTTTTGGTATTATGTATATGAAGCGCCTTGGGATTATCGGTTCCGCATTTTGCGTTTTTTTTATTGAGGTACCTTGAAAAACATACAATCGTGGTTTCACTGTACATATATTATATGTTAAATGTGTTGATTTTTTTTCCTTATTTTTTATATCACAGTAATGTGGAATATTGATTGTTTGTATTCAGTTATTAAACTGATATGTTTTTCATTAATAATGTATTTTTTATTTATGTCCACTCCTAATGTGCGTAAAGAAGTATTTCAACATTTTTTTCTACGATAACTGTTTCTTACTTTTTACCGAAGAAAGTAGGAAAAGAAAAAGTAGTGCCATGAAAAGACTTGTCGTTAGCTAATCGCTTTCGCTGCACCCTATTTTTATAAGAGGAAAAAAAATTTAGACATTACAAACATCCAAACTGAAATTGATAAATTGATTGAAAAAATTAACAAGTTTTGTCCCTATAATACCATTTTTAAACATCTTTGGTACATGAAGTAAAATGAAAAATTTTAGAGAAATTCAATAAACATAATTAATTGATTATTCCATCCGACAGTTATAAACTATCTGGCATGAAAAGGTGAAACATTTTTTTAGCCAGTCTAAATATTTCTCGGCCAATGAATTGCCCATAATTATAAAACAAAAACCTTTTTTGCCGATATGAAAAGAAAACTAGATAACTTTACACAATTAATGTTTCTGTTTATTTAGGTTCGAAACAATTGAATTCAAATTGTTTGTACAATACAAATATTATCAAACGATATATAATTGGAACAACCTTGGTCGCTTAGTGTAAATAATCTCCTTAGTTTAAATATTATTCAATGTAATTTTAATCTGTTATTTAGAGACATAATATTATAAATAAACGCTATATTATAACAATTTAAAATATTATAGATTTCATATTAGAGAAGAATGATTTTAAATTGAGTTTATTTTACCAGGATTCGTTGTTTTGCCATCATTATGTAATTCAAAGTATTTTATAATGAGACTATTTCATCAAAAATAAAGAAATTGCTAAGGCTTAATTTAATTAAAAATACAAGTTAGCTGTTGATTATCCGACCACCACTCGCTTATTGTGTAGTCGCCTTTCACAGTGCAATAACGATCTAGAAAAAAAAAACGAATTCACACTTCATATTCTTGGCCCGATACAGAGCTGCATGGTACATATCTTTTAACCATGCACTATTGAAGAAGATTGGATGCTTTTGGGTGAATAAGTGTTCACTGCGTGTAAGATCTGCAAAGCTTAAATCAACTATTTTAATAAAAAATATTTAAAATCATATAATAAACAGATATTTTGTATTAATTTCACAGCTGGCTGCGTGGTCGAGTGGTCACGTCGTTTGCTTAGGACACGGATGTCACGAGTTCGAATCCCAGTATGGACAGTGTTAATAGATTGATTCGTCAATCGAAATATTCATTTCTGTTCGTAGGTGATGTATAAGTGATGTTTCGAATAAACTCCTTCTACCAATGCCATCTAAAAAAAACGGGGAGTAGCGAAAACGATTAGCTAATCACTGGTCCCGTTCTATCTCTATCCTTTTAACTCTACCTTTGAAAAAAAGAGAGGTTAAGCAAATGAATACGAAGCAGTTCTTTTAGAAACTATTATGTTGAAATAAATATTATTAACATTCCTTATACTCCAAATTGGGAGCGGAAATGGTGTAATAAAATAAATGACTGTTTTCCCTTACCGCGTACGTTTTCATCGCATTTTTTTATTGTAAAATGCAGTATTGTTGATAACTTTCAGTGTGTTCACTGTCACTACTTGATGGAAAGGCAGTATTGTTTTAATTCCACTTTTAATTAATAAGATCAGGACCAGTGTCGCTAATGACTAGCACTGTCAACTGATATTATATTCTCTTATCGATATCATATTCTTTATCAGTTAATAATGCTTTTTAATTTTTTGAGTACAATATTGATGACTGATTTTATAATTCTTGTAAAACTAAACATTGCACGAAAGAAAAAACGTTGCTAAATTATTACCTCCCTTAAAGTGATAAAGTTGAAATCAGTGATATTATCCTTTCGTAATATAAGGGTGGTTTACAATAGGGGATCAATGTTTGAGGGAAACTGGTAAAGTGAGTATATGGTCGCCTAGAGCGGACTCCATCTCTTGCAGTAGGCATAATATGAATCAAAAATGAATGCCGTAAAAACTTCACTGGTCAACACAGTTTTTGGACTCGAGAATTGTAGCATGACGCCGTTTTGTCTATTGACAAAAATATTCTAAGATAAATATATTTTTAGTACTAACGCAGCATTCAACATAATGTATGATAAACTAAGAATTGCAATACCGGTGTTACCGACACCAGTATTTGTGATGCTGTTTCAATGCTTGTTTTGATGTTATAGAAATCATCACATATTTTGATAAAATTGTTCAAAATTAATTAAAATAAATCTTCAGAATATATTATCAATGTTGACAGATTTCAAAATTGATGACCCTTTTAATGGTTTTACTTTTTTTAATAATCTGTTAGTTTTTTTTTTTAATTACTCATTTATAATTTTGTGTACATTTTAACGACGGTATTTTAATAGAAATATCGTAAAACTGATTTTGATTTACTCGCCCAGTATCGATATCCCAATTGTGTTTTTTTAAACTGGTGTTGAAATTTGAAATTCTGGTATTTAATACGAAATACCGGTATTGATATATTTGTCCGATATTATCATCCTTAGTTGAGACTATCACTAAAGTAAATCATTCTTCCGTTTTTTAGTCTTTAAGTCAATTTATGATTAAATCATAAATTGTATTAGAAAAAGAGATTTTTCGTTATATTAATGATGTTTTATACAACATTAACGTTGAGTGGCAAAATAGTTGGCGTTGCCATCCAAATATCATTTTAATTGTTTTGTTAGTGAATTAATAAAACTTAAAGTTGAGAGAAAGTCTGTTTCATAGTATATGTAACAATTTATAAACAAGTTTCATTAATACTTCCTAGTAGACTGCGTATCGTTGACACGTAGGGTTATTCTAGTGAGAACCTTCGTCAATTTCTTCTCAACACCTAACAATGCGAAAAAGTGTATGTGGGATTCAAAACAAGAAACACATCATATGAACTGTGAAAAGAGTAACGAAAATATATTTTGTCACATCAAAAGAACCAAGTCAGGTTACGTAACAAATTGATAAGGAATTTTAACGCGTATTCCATATATCAAGGTCAATGCAGTGATCTTGGTGCAGAAGAAAAAAGAAACATAGGTGTAGTATAGGTACAGAAGAATGTTGATATAAAAGACATCGAATATAACGTAAAAAAATATCTGGTCAAAGAAACTGGATTTTGTTTGTTTTCTTACTTTATGTTAAATGTTTACATATGAATCGATTGCACAGTTCATAAGTCTGACAGCAGTAAGCTGCAACTTACCTATTTTGGGATAATAAGAAAAAAATATTTTAACATCTGTGAATAGGATTTATAATTTTGATTTTTCAAATTTTGTACATTCACACAAGCTTTTTCACTAACGACCCAGTTTTTGCCTTTCGAGTGTGAATGTAAACAATTTGAACTATTCAAATTTAATATTAAAATTCCACCAAGCACAATCAGTTGAAATCTTAAGTCATAAGTGTTCATATGTTAGGCAACGTTCTCTCTAATTTTTCTACTGTGTGTGCGGACCATAAACTTTTGTGTGCGGTAAATTTTCAGTAAAATAAAAAATGTGCGCAAATATGTCGATAGTTATTCTCTGACCTACTTACTGACACTAGATAAATTAATTCTTCATTTCAAGCCGCTAAATAAAAAAATGTAACTCTATTTTACAACATTTATATGTGTGGTCTCTGCGACGGACGGAAAAAAGTGTGCGGCCACATCTTGAGAGGTGTGCGCGCGCATACCTCTCACCCTTGGCGGGAACATTGATGTTAGGTTATTATGTTGGGTTTACTAATAAGACATTAAAAGATATTTGTGAAATGACCCAGACAATTCGAACATTTTGTAAAATTATTTTCAAATTAAACATTATTTTCTAATTTCTTGGCCCGATAAAGTGTAAAATTGTTGACAATGTTAGAAACTGGACTTTAAAATTGAAATATTTATGCAAAACCCTAAACGCTTTAAGAAAAATGCAAAATAATAAAGATGAACTGGGAATGTTCTACAAACTTTGAGCCATTGCAATGTTTATACCCAACGAAATTAAAACAATTCCGGTACCCCGGTATCAACTAGACGAGAAAAGTCATCACAAATATTAAAATTTTAAATTGAAAAAAAATACATATATTGATCATAACAAAAATTGAGTCCAAACCTTTTTATTTACAAGTGTTTATTGAATTAAATAAAACGATGAACGGGTTCATTTTGATCTTTGGACCAATAGCGATCGCGTTCGTGGATTTGACGGTATGAATTACTGGCGGCGGCACTGTTAGAACCGCCTGCGACATATATTATTACGGCTCGGAAAAATACGAAAAAAAATATTGAAAAGTTTATTTTCCGACTATGAATGAAGCGAAATAATTTATTTTACGACGCAAAATCATTTCAAGTGGAAATCTTACAAGATTTGGCCGCTCAGTAAAAAAATCGTTGCTTTTTTATAGTGGCCGACTGTTATAACTTTTGATGAAAAAATATGACGTAAAAGTTTTAATCAGTTAATAATTTCAAATTTCAGCCGTTTATTTTCATTATTCTTTTAATTCTTTCGCGAAAAAAAGAGTAGGTAATTACATCGACGGAATCATAACTTTACTTAAGTATATTAACTGCAAAGAATTATACTTTATTTGTATAATCTATTACTGTTCTGTAGCCGAGAGCTTAACATTTAATTTTTCTATTTGGGTGTGTGTTTATGGGCTCAAGTCCCAATACAATAAATTTTTCACCATTTTTTTTATTGATTTATAGATTTATGTGATTTGATTATAATACCATATACTCTACATACGAGTCGGAAATGATAAAACTATTTTTTACGAATGTGTTTTCAAAATATTATTTAATAATCCGACCTCTTTTAACCGATTGGTAAGGCGTATATAAACAATAAAAAAGGTGGAGCGACTGACACAAAACAGTGATCGTTAAAACACTGTTGAAATGCTTCATTGTAAAAAATATATTTATCCCTTCATCATCAATACGAAACAAACAAAAAAATATAATAGATTTGTAAAATATCGTTATTAAATATTTGATGTTAGTTTTACTAATAAAATGAAATACTGTAAAATTAAAAATTAAAAATTTTCTATTCTAAATGACATTATTATCGATTTTGTCAGTGATACGAAAATAATAAAGCGAACCCTTATTACGTCCATTAAAAAAGATGATGGTACTAGTATGGACATGTGCTGCGGATACCCCAAAAGATCACGAACCATGTCTGAATCTCATCGTCGTGGAAAACCAGTGATGATCCATAGGATATACTCGTAAGAGCTAAGGAACGGTTAGATGATCAGGGAGGAAGTAAAGATACTGTCTACAGTATGCCTCTGTATGTACTGTTTTTATGCCTCTAGGCATAAATAATCTTTGAGGATATGTGCGGAGAACAATAGCGAGTGGATATGGTAATAACATTTACCCAAATAGATAGCTGGCAGTAATAAAATATAATAATAGTTATGCCCATATTATTGTAGTTCTCACGCAAATGCTGAAACAAAAAATAATAACAAATTAAACGCAAAAAGTTTTTTAAAAACGATTAAAATATTTTTAAAAATTAGGTGTTCACTGGAGTCAAATTTTGAACACGAATTATCAGTAATAAGAGATCGAATGAAAAAAAGAATCAATTGAACATAAATTATTTTATAGACGGAACAATATTTTACAAAAACCTTCTCATCCCCTTCGTGTCGTCTCAACGACTACCCTCATTAAAAGGCATTTGTCATAATTTTGACCTGGCATTGATAAAGTAATCACTGCAAAGCTTTGATTGTTGACGCCTTGGGATATAAATTTGATTAATTATAACAATATTATTTTTCATTATTTTCCTTCTTGGATTAAAAAATTTAAAAGGTGAGCTTTAATATGTTATTTTTTTGTAATTTTTGTATAGCCTTCACTAAAGCACAAAGACTCTGTTTTTATTCTGCAGCACATTTGCTTGCTGTAAATTTAAAAGTATTGATTTCGGGATCGCTTTGTATGCAAAGAATTCTGGGGTGATTATCTTAATTCCTCGCATTTCTCAGTAAAAAATCAATCCTAAATATATTATAAAGGTCATCAACTCAAATCTGTAACTCACACGTAGTCATTTTCATAAAAGCAAAATAAAATGTTTTCAACCAATAGCAGTAGTAATTAAGTATAGATTAAGATTTTTGTACATTTTCATTTCATCTCTTGCACAATAACAATACATATCGACTGTGGAAAGGAAAAATGTAAGGTATTGTATATCTAAGATATTGCTACATTCTTTGAAGGTGAGGATTGTAATACTTGTCAAATATATCAAAACCAGTATAAACAGATTAACCGGTGGGTACAAAGTGACCCCATAAAAATTTGCGTAATATATGCATTGCATTGATTGAGGTTTTATTGTAGACTACAATAAATATCAACTAGATATTTAGCGAATGGTTGAAATAAGGAGAACTTTTCAATGCGTATGCACATCATAGGTACCGGAAAGTTAACCCTCCAAGGACGAGCGTGACCATATGGTCACAGTAAGCACCGTTGTCTATTGATCCCACTATTCACCCTTTTTCTACCTGAATACGTTGCTTTCACTCATATTTGGTTAGGAAGGGTACAGATTTGAGTTAGTCATCAGCCGCGGGGACAGAAACGGCCACCAAAAGCAGATGCGATTTTAATGAACTTTTTGAAACTTTGAACAAGTTGATATTTTTTATCAAAATATCAAATTATTTACAGTTATTTTGCTAATAAATTTGTATTGAAATTATGTTTATCTAAAAAGGTCAAATTGTAAATATTTTTAAAAATTTCACGTTAAGCTATATTTCAACCCCGAATATTTGCGTGCCCATACGGTCAGGCTCGTCCTTACTACTGCCCGTACACAATATTACACGGTAATAAAAGGATGAACATGACCATATAGTCATGCGGGGTTTCTATACAACGACTTGGCGTGTTTTTTAAAAAAAAATGTTAGGAATAAAAGTTATCCGTGATTTCAATGTGGCTTACAAAATAAATTTTTTATCGAAAAAAAGCTCTCTTGTCTGGAGGGTTAAAAAAGCAAATAAACACAGCAAATTGGAATTGCAATACCAGGCGAGAAAATTAAACTCGGTATTTAGATATTTTATTAAAAATACCGTCATTAAAAATTACATAATAATCACAAATGGGTGATTTTTGTAAATAACTAAATATTTCTCCTAATAATAATACAATTTTTAAAGGCCTAACACATCTGGTAACTACCAATTTTGATACAACTCTCAACAAATTTAATTTGACCATATTTCCGAGATAAAAATATCGGTATTGTTATATTTTTAAAATCAGTATTTTGGTATTGAAGAAACACCATCAATTCAGGGATCACGGTTTAGGTAATACTAACATTGCAATGCCAAGCTGTAGGCGTGAATTTATTAAAAATCTAATAAAAGAATCTAATAAATGACTGCATTAAGAAGGTCAATTATCAGGTCTGTACATATGATAAGAACCGGTTTAGCTCAGTTCATCAGTTTCATCAATTGAAAATGCTTGTTATATATTTAAATTAATTTTTAATTGTTTTCAATGAAATGTTTTTTTTTGAAAATATTACAGTAATTGATCATGCAAAATTTGCTTTCTATAAAATATAAGTATACTGTAAAAAGTAAAGTTTATTTACGTAGTTCCCTAATTAATTGTATCGAATAACTATGTCATATAATTTACTCCGAAAAACGTCACCACCTTATGTCCTGGAAGTGGTTCTTTCCAATATCCACTATGTTTTATATTTGTATAGGTATAGTAAATAATGATTTATTTGAATTGTCTGCAGACTCTTTGACTCCCAAAAACCTTTAGTTATACGACAGTGTCTTTCAAATATTCTCAAACGAAAGATGTATCAATACGTTTACGCTATAATTAAATGTCAAAATCTCAAAATATGTTTTTAAATATATATTTAATGTCTAAAAAAGAAAATACAAGGCTTCATTAATTCAAATGCTTCAAATTTGAAAACTAAACTACTTAATTCTGATTGAATAAAGATTCGCTGAAAAGCCTTTTTAAGGCAGAATAGCTTAATAATATAACATTTATAATATTATTTCTCGGTGTCAAAGTGTGATCCTTTTTCCAAACTTTTTAAAGTCTAAGAAAAAGTCAATTGAAGATAACATCGACTCTTTTGTTTTATAAAAGACCAAACCATCGAAAATATTTGTTGATATTTTGGAAACAAATCTGTTTTATAAATAAGAAAAACAGGTGATGTATTCATGTTTTTAAAACTATTAATTTATCAAAAAAATGAACAAGCGCTGCTTTAAAAATACAGTGTTTCTAAATATGACGATCGCACGAAGCGCCGGGATCCGGTAGCGCCGCAGGCTTCTCGTAGACTTTGGCGTAGATTCCGCGAGGGCTTTGCGCCGCAGACCGCTTGCAATTGACAACCGGATATACAGCAAACGACTTCGCAGGAAATGGGGACCCGAAAAATACTTTGTTCCACAAATTCGAAAGCTTTTATCTGCCATCATCTTTGCGTCGTATGCTCTTTGAGAAATTTGTCAAGCATTATGGTTGCGGAAAAAAAGTCTCATGTGATTCAAATCCGATGTTTTCAGCCGCGATTTCTCAAAGACACTACACTCAATTTTGCAAAAGATGTTTTTTTTTAACAATTGCTTTAATTATTTTTAATTTGACTACCAAAATTTCTTTTTTAGAACTATAAATGATCGAAGTTGAACCATATTATTCAATAGCCATACAAATTGACTCTGAAGAGAATCCCATCAAATATTTTTGATTGCGAAAACTGAACAGTCAATCAAACTATCTTTTTCGTAGATGATGATGATAAGGGTATCCAATACCGGGATCCCAGATCCCGAAATCCTGAGATCCCGTGCAATTCTGTGATCCCGAAATCCCGAGATTGCGATAGTACTAATCCCGGGATTTTGGGATTGAGAAAATGAAACACGGAAGGTCTTACGCAAGATTTTGGATTCGAAAATAGTTAGTAAAACTGAAAAAAGGTCACACGCTGATAATTTTGGAAAATCTGCAATTTCTAAAATCCCGAATTCAAATTTATACACGATTTTTCAATCAAAAATTGTCAATCCCGAAATCCCAGGATCAAAAAAAGGGTTCAGGATTGGATACCTTAGTGAGGATAGATAAATAATGCTTACAAAAGATTACAAAAACATTGAAACATTTTATAAAATTTACAGCGCTTTATTTGTTTGGGATTTAATATGTGAAAGGAAAGTTAGTGGATTATAACGAAGAAAAACGTTTAAAAATGTTAACCATTCGGCTACACGGCAAGTTATTATAAAGCATATTACAATAATTATATGGACAGGGATTTTAATTTATTAAAATTCACGTGTAAACATTATTAAGAATATATGATCTTATTTCTTTTCTTAAAGAAACTTTTAGGAAAAAAATTCAATCTCAAGATAGCCTGTGCTATATGAAAAGCCGTAAGAGGTCTTAGTGTACCTATAGAAACCCTTGTTATGCAATTTAATTAAATTGAACATTTTTCATCGGACCCTTTAATATAATGCGAGTAATATATTCGATTTCCTCGTGTCACTGTGCATGCAATGGCGACCCATTTTCCGGAAAATTCTGTCAAAAGCAACCCCTAACGTCAGACAGCTTTACTCTGCGAGGCTTTTACGTTCACTCTGCAGTGCTTTTGGAGATCCGCTTGAAAGGTTTGCCAGTTGTGGCCGAATAATTTGTGATAATCTTCCTTTAGGAAGCTATGTCAAAATAGTTACTGTGTCGATAAATAAACAATACTATTTTACCATTTAACATCAATTAGGATTATCTGTGTAAGGAAAATGATTCTGTTAATTAAAAAATACATACAGTGATTTACAATCAATATAAATTATATTCCATTAACAACATCGATCAAAATAAATGATACTTTATTATTAAAACATTAAGCAACTAACACTGCCAACATCATTGAATAAATTGTATTTTAAGTGTTTCTATTTCATTAACCCTCCAGAGACGAGAGCTTTTTTTCGATTAAAAAAATATTTGTTAAGCCATATTGAAGTCACGGATAACTTTTATTGCTAACAAAAACCACGCATGACTATATGGTCATGCTCATCCTTTTATTACCGCGTAATATTGTGTACGGACAGTTGTAAGGACAAAAGTGACCGTATGGGCTCGCAAACATTCGGGGTTGAAATATAGCTAAACGTGAATTTTTTTTAAATATTTACAATTTGACCTCTTTAGATCAAAATAGTTTCAATACAAATATATTAGCAAAATAACTGTAAATAAATTGATGTTTTGACAAAAAATAACTAACAGTTTCAAAAAGTCCATTAAAAAAAACGGAAATCCAAAAAATCGCATGTGCTTTTGGTGGCCGTTTCTGTCCCCGCGGCTGATGATTAACTGAAGTCTGTACCCTTCCTAACCAAATATGAGTGAAACCAACGATATTCAGGAAGAAAAGGAATGAATAGTGGGATCAATAGACAACGGTGTTTACTGTTACCATATGGTCACGCTCGTCCTTGGAGAGTTTATTCATTTCTATTTAATTCATTTTTTTCAACTGATTTATCGATTTTTGTTCGAAAGCATGAATTTCGGTAATGTTTGAAAATTCCTTACCACCATTTTTACTCTTAAATAACGGTGAAGTGGAAACAATGAGCCAACACACGGTATTTTTCCAGCCTAATCCTACTATACCTAATAATTTGTAAAAAACTAGAGGTTGAGCAAATAAGTAAAAATAAGTTCTAGTACAACATCTATTGAGATTCTTCCATTAAGAAGCTAAATGCTTCACTGAATATGAACGCATATAACTTATTTTTTTATATAACACTATATGCCTGACTTCACTTCTAATGAGCTCAAATCTTCTTAAATTTAACGTTAATCGTAAAATGAGTATTTCAGTTTTTGTATTGTTTTATTTTTTCAAATGCATTAAAGAAACTTCAATTTAAAGATTCACATGGAAAGAAGTTCTATAAACTATAAAAAACTTCTTGCAAGGTTGTATGTATCATAACTTGAATAATACATTTAAGTTTATCTACTTTCTCGTATGTTTTATTCATTCTCAGACTATTTTTAATTGATTGCGTTGATAATAATGTATACAAAGGAAAATTATTTTCACTCCTAACTTACAGTAAAATTTCTCATGTTATTTTTTATTCAAAAAACTGTGGCCTGACTGTATCGACAAACCCTGCTTTTAGGATACTCGTCCTACAAAAATGTCATACAATATCGACTTACTCTTAAGTCTCGAGGAACATCTGTGCATAATTTTTAACTAAATTTGATGCAAGTGTTTGTTGACAGCGTACATGTTAAAAAAGCAAAATATGTGATATTATGTAACTAAGATTTAGTATTGAATAAAAAAAGGAAATCTATTATAAAACATTACTAACAAATCTCACTATGTATCAAAATATCAGTTATTTTAAAATTAACCATCTACCAACAGTTTTTTTTGATAAATTATCGAGTCATACAATAGATAAAACAATTGAGTTATTTATTTCGCTTTTTATCTGCTCTATTGAACAATCAAGGATTGAATTTTTCAAATACATTTTTGGGTCGATTTGCAGATTTATTTTTACCTATGGCGCAATAATCTTTTTCTAATCTTTTTATCTCACCATTAAAACATCCTCAATTTACACATTATGAACAAAGTGTTCGAATGTAAATTGCTTGGCCTGTTTACAGCTGTGGGCTGCCAATACGTTAACAAGGGGCTCGCTTAATCTCTAAGCAATTTTTATTGTTCTGAGGAAGGAGTGAATTTTCTTCTCGCTCCTATGCAATTACATACAATACTTAAATAAGCAATCGATTTTTACTTAATACAAGTATAATATGTAACAATATGCAATTTACCGGTAACTTATCAATGTAAATATCTAAAAATGTAATTTTCTGTATACTGAAGCTGTCATTGATAATATATAAATTTGAAATTGCAGTTAAAAACTAATTGGATATGAGTAGGGATTCTGAAATCTCGGGTTTTTCAAAGTCCCGGGACACGAGACGTGATAAAGTCAAAGTCCCGGGACTTCCCGGGACTTGGGACTTTTAATTCCCCTTCAATAAAATTATAAATTTATTAAAATTAAATATTTGTATGTATGTACTAAAAAGGGATGATAACGGTAAATCTATTGAAAAAATATCAATGAATTGGGTAAAATTATGACCGTTACTTCACAAATCACAATACAGCTTTTATACCTTTTTTGTCATATTGAGACATTGATAACTTTGTACAATAGTGAAAAACATTTGTAAATAAAACAACATCAGGTATGAACATTTAATTATAATATTTTGTAATTTGTTTTTGCTACAGTTATATTTTTTATACGATTATGAATTGATTAAAACAATTTTCTAATTACATACATGGAGATATCTTTCTCCCAAACGTTTTTAGTATTTTGTTTCAATTAAAAAAAAAAAAGAGTTTTTCAGTCAATTTCATTGTTAGAATGGTTTTTTCGAAATTAAAATGTACAATTTGGCTGTCTTAAGTCCCGGGACATTTAACAGCAAAGTCCCGGAACTTAAGACAGCAGAAAATCTTAAAAGTCCCGGGACGTCTCGACACAGAATCCTTAGATATGAGTATATTGTTTTCTCATAAGTTAACAAAGGGATCGCCGGCCTCAGTAAAATTCAACAAGAGGATCGCGCGAGCTCCTTCGAGCCCCTTCCAGCCCACCCCTCCTGTTTATGTTTTGAATTAAAAATAACCGTTGTTATAAAATATTAGTTTAATAGCGAAGAATTTAAGAATGTGTCGATGATCAGTTCAGACAAAGATCGTGAAAGCTGTAAACATCCACTTTGAAAAGCCCATGACCTGCGTATAGTTCTACCAACAAAGAAAGTGATTCTTTTTGTACATTAAAATATATCTTTTTACATATTTTTACCATTTAAGTTTTGTGCGCAATTAAATTTACAGTTGCCATTTACACGAACTAATTGATACCGAAAAATACTTCACAAGAAAGATTTTTAGCGATAGATTATCGAGATAATTGTGTTTGAATTTCAACAGCTCAATTAATATTATAATGAGTAATCTATTCAAACTTGAAATACGAGAAATGGTCCTTAAGTATTTTTCAAATCGTTTGCAAAACGAAAATATCGTTTCATCCTCCGTAGAAAGATCAAAAGAAACGAATTAAGAAAGTTTAATTAAAACTTGGACTGAGTGTTTAGAAAATTGTTATTTCAATTAAGCATAAAAAGAACGTAAGATCGTAGCCTTTTTAAAAATATTCATTATCTATTTTTTATTTTTAATCTTGTCTGTTTCTCATCTGCAAAAAAATACGTAGACTACTTACAAAGTTTATCATAGCATACGTTACTAGTCAAGGATTGTTGCTCATTCAATCAACGCTTCTCCGTTTAAAAGAGAAAAAATAAAAGAATATGAATCAAACCAGTTTTGCCTATAACTATCATTATCAACTGATTAAAACGACTTTGATTTTTAATTAAAAATGTAAAAATAGTACAAAAAGTGTTTCATTTTTCAAACAATGCATTTCCATTAAAAATTGAAAATGAACACATTTAAAATGACATAAACAATTGTTATCTACTCGTTCTCGTTATGTTTTGTTATTTAAGGTCGTATGGGTTGGAAGAATTTTTTGAAAATAAAATCCATTTGTGCCTTTGAACATAAATCCATAAATCGAGTTTGAAAGTGTCTCGTGGAAACGTCTGCCAAGCAGAACGAACGTTAAATAGTGTTTAACTCTCGGCGACAAAGCTGACACTAAGTTTAGTCTTTATACAATACTTTACAAAAAAGATTATCAAACGTCAATTATTTTATTAAGTTTTCAAATTTTCCGATGAATAGTTTAAATTCAAAACAATCTCTGTATTTAACCCGTAACATGCCATCCTAAAAAATCACGTTCCTTGCCATGATTTTTTAATTAATGTTTTAAAAACCCCAGACTGCTTATCGTTCATTGAAACACTAAAATCACATTTAATAAGTGCACTATTGTAATTATAATTTGAATTAGGATGTTAGAGTGAATTATATGATGCATTGTGTATCTCTTAGAAGCCAGTATATATAGCTGAGCTAAATTTACGTTTAACCCGTAACATGCCATCCTAAAAAATCACGTTCCTTGCCATGATGGCATCTCAGTTTCACTGTTTATTGTCGGTATTTAAACCTAAGTTAGAAGCTAAAAAATAATTTTAAAAATGTATATATGCTAGAATACCTAAAATGATAAATACTTATTGAAAATATTAAGAGAAATATTGAATGATTTAATAGCTCAACTATTTACGATTGCATCATGGGCATGGAGGTGTTAAGTCCGCTAAAACGGAAGGTAACAAAATTTAAATAATTCTATTCAAGATTGACTAAATTAAATAGTAACACATCTTTTTGTTTATAAAATGTCTTTAAATACAATAATATAACAGCATAATTTATAAGAAGAAGAAAAAACATTATACAACTTATAAAAGCCTTATTTTTAATATAAAATATTAATTATGTATATAATATGTATCTAATATTAAATATGCTTTTTATGTTTGTAAAGATAAAACAACGTTGGAACGTTCGCGGTGTTGAAGGGTTCAATCCTCAGTTTGTTCATGAATTGTTTACGTATAAAAACCAGTGTTCAGATAAAATTGAAAGATTCTAAATGCTCAACAGTTTTACAAAATATTTATTCAACAGGTAGTAAATAAATTTCATAAAAAAACACACCCAGAGAGCCGTTTGTCAGAAAAATGTAAATCACATTGTATAAGGGATTGTAATACTTTTGTAAATGAAGCCGAAATATCGGTTATTCTGATAAACAATATTCAGGGAATAATTATTCAATTTCTGCTCATCTGGAAATCGTTGGATATGTAAAAGTTTTTTCTACAGCTGGACTTATTCTCACGAATATTAGATTAAAATTGGCAAATTGTATCATTTATGAACGAGCTTTTTAAATTTCATGCTTACTTTTAAAATACATTTGATATAAGTTTGATAAAAAATATATTTGCATACAGTTTAACACCAATACAATACGCTTTTACAGTGATTATTCTTGTTTTTATTTTACAATTAAATATTTATTTACTGTCAAGTGATTTATCACTTGAAAAATACATCGGGACTTATGTCACAGTGGTAAGCGTTGTGAGTTTACATGCCGAATATCACGAGTTCGAGTCCCAGTACGAACATCATTATTTCGAACGAATGAGCGTAGCGACAGCGGTTAGTTAACCACTAATCCTGTCCTAGCCTTATCATTATATACCCACTACTCTCTTGAAAAAGAGAGGTTGAGTGATCGATTAACAAACAGTTCTCGTAGAAAAAAATGTGTTGAGATACCTCCAATAGGAGGTCATTTGCTTTACATTGGGAGTTGACATGGATAAGAAAAAAATACATGTATAAAAATTAAACAGTAATTATCAGTGTGCAGTAATTCGTGTGCAGTAAGAAGACATTGTTCACAAATATATCAAACTACCAGCTATACTATTTTTGTGATTTCGGTTCTGATTGTTGATTTAATATACATAAACTACCAGTATTTATATCAACAATAGCGGTACCAACGTATTCGTTCGGTATTGGAATCCGTACCTCTTACGCTGTAAATAATAACGATAGAAATAGCTATACATTTTACATGACATTGCAAAATTCAAGATAGCAATATTCCATAGTAGCCAAAATATAGTCAATAGGTGAGTTGAGAATAAAACAGTCTAGTGACGTCATCTGTACTGGGTGTCGAAGTGGACAGTATAGTCGACGCCGCTCCGTAACGCGATAAGACGCCTACTGATGCAAGGCGGGCGTCGAGGTGTTGCGTCGGCCGGAACCTCACGTTTCAACGAGGGGGTTTTAAGTTGTGTTGATTTTAAGAATTAAATTTATTTTTGCGCTAATCACTAAAAAACACCCGCTTATAAAGTGTTAAGATCAATACCGGTTTCACTCATTAAGAGAAAAATGAAACAAACGACACCGAATAACCTATTATTAAAATGCTTAAGACTTCTCACAGAAAAATACAACTTATAATAATTGTTATTGATAATTAAAAGTATATGTCAAGTTCATACGTGCACTTTAATACCTGAAGATGCCGAAAACGAAACCCGGGTCGTTAGTGACGAAACTTGTGTGAATGTTCATATTTTGAACGATTAAAATTTAATATTGAAATTCCACCAAGCACCTTCAGTCGAAAACTTTAATTATATAAAAGTATATAGTAAAAAAATCCCATTTGCTAATTTCGGTAGTGATTATTTTAAAATTACTTTTGAATTCATCATATTTCAAAAACATTTTATACCAAGCAATTAATATATCTTTTACAAAATGATTATTATACTTTGTTAATGGATTTTGTATAAGTACGAAGGCATCAATTTATATTCTCATCAGTTGAAAATGCCTGCGATTAGCGAAACGGTTCTGAATTTAATAAATAAATTATTAAATTTGTACAACAAGCGTTTTTTTAATATGGATAGAGGAAAACCCGTGTTATGATCGCCACTAAGTGCCCGATTTTGAAAACCATATTCTGCAAATTTTCACAAAAAGTCTAAGGGCTTTAAAATATCTCTCTGCATCATTCCTCATACATTTTTTAAATAAAAATCCGTGGATTTTTTAGTAAATAATCATATTTTAAGTTGCTCGTAAAAAATACGTCATTCCAGTGCAAATATTAATTTGCAACTGACGCGTTCAGCCTTGTTATCTTACGAACGATCGCTGATAAGCGGGCGCTTATCTCGTTATCGCATTATCGTATTTATATAAACTACAAAAGGTCCAAAAAACTATGATATAAGAATACCTTAATTATAAACATTTTATCACCCATATTAAAATAGATATTTAAGAAAATGTGGCTATTGGGGTCGCATTTCTTGAGCATAGAACCGGAAAAGTTAATTGTGTCGATTTTTGAGATCTAGAAATGTTAATGGGCGTGTGTTTTCAGTATAACTTTGTGCTGATATCAATTGACTGAAAAAATCTAAATATTTGGCGAATTGTCAATTTATTATAAGCCGTTATGTTATGCATATCAATACCCTAGTTACAGAGTGCAACATGACGTAACTATGCTGCATTAGAATCGAATGCAGCTTAATAACATTTTGGTTGCTCTTTGGGACTGATTTTCATACTTAACACAATACTGCAAATTTCAGAATTTTTCTAGTCTGAAACTAGGGTGTGGATATGTATTTAAAAAAATCAAATAATTAGACAAAATATCATGGCAATGTATCAAAGGATATCTATTCAATGGAAAGAAACATAAAATTTTGTACTAAGACAACCATTATTTTATCCGTAGTCAAGTTGTTAACGTCATTGGATTCGGTCGCGAAGCTAATGGATTCAAATCCCGGTACGAGCCACTGATATTTCAATAGTTTATGAATTTTTGTTTGAAGCCATTGATATTTAGTTTTCTAACTACTTATATGAACCTAAAAACGGGATATTTCGAAAACAATAAGCTTATAACTAGTCCTGTTCGAGTCTTATCTTTCTATCCCTACTTTCTCAAAAAAGATTAACAATCAGTTTTTATGCAAACAAGTCTGTTGAGATAAAATCCACCAATTAGAAGCGGACAAAATTACAAAAATACTATTTTGTTTTTTAGTAAAATTAAAAACTTAATTGGTAAAGTATAATTTATTGTTAATGTACATCGCTTACGATAAATCTTCTTTATTTTTTTATATATAATAAATGGTATGTATAACATAGTTCTAAAAAAGACAGCTTTTCCCATTTGACTAAGAAACTATCTTTATTATTGGATAGCGAAACAAATACGAAACAAACCTTTTGTTATGCAAAATGCAAGAGGCCCTTAGGAAAATGTGGGAAAACATAACAGCAGATAAAAATGGGAGACAGGGTTGATTTGATATTTGAAAAATCGCAAGCTTGCATTTTTCCCTAACTATTAAAGAATTCTTTCTGTCGCATATATAGCCCGAGGAATTTTCATGCTAAATAAAGATTACCAAAATACCCTTGCTTCCGCATGGTTTTATGGAAAAACTTTGGGCTTAATAGCGCAAATAAAAAATTCAACCTTCATCTCTTATGAAATAAGTCGCAAAACATTTAATTGTGGACTTGATTTCAAGTAAATCTTTGTTTGGTATTCGTTTATTAACCAGGCTAGTCCTGTTGTTAAGTGTCCAATGCTTTTGGAGTTTATCGAGTCAGTTGTGGCGTAAAGCAGTGCTTCCCAACCTTTTTCATTCCACGGCCTTTTAAATATGAAAAAAAATATCTGCGGCCCTCTTCACTGGCGTAAAGGACTCAAATTGCAATTAATGATTTTTTCAAAAGAGTTGACCTTCGTGATTTTAAATTTACTGTAAATTTTATTGTAAATTTACAAAAACAACACTAGCATAACTCATTGGGTTGGTACTACAACGAAATTTGTAAGGTAATGTCGTAACGGGTTTTTTAGTGTGTATAGGTGTTCATCTAAATAAAAAGGTACTATTGTAATATCACAACTTTTTAGCACTGAATCAAATGTTGGCGTATTTTAATGAGCAGCGAACGTGTTAACAATAGGTTTTCATAAAATAACTATGCCTTTATTTGGGAACGGATATGGTTTAAGAAAATATGTTTTTATAATACATTAATTCAGTAAAATATATTGTTAAGTGTTATTTTCTTTATGGATAATAAGTAAAAAGATACTTTTAGTTAAAATTAATTATACACTTACTATTATATATTTCCTGCCAATTTGATTTCGCCTAATCTGCATCGACACATACATACATTTAAAAAAAAGTGAATAAAATAATGTAGCAAACAGCTTGATGCTTCATGTCGACGATTAAGTTGTTTGTACTCGTAAAGAAAAAAATGTTTAAACCTTCCGATGCATCAATATACGTTATTTAGATGAAAGTAAATTTGTTTGATAAAATATATTTTCAACTATACTCAGTTTTAATATGATTATAAGCATAATAAAAAATGTTTAGCGAGAACTAGTTAAGTGCGTATTAAAATTATTGTTTTTTTTTTCTAAGTCATTATTTTAGGGCAAGATAACATTTCACAGGAGAGATGAAAACATCACAGTCATTACACGCTTTGTAACGAAGTCAAATTGATCGACTGATCGCATTTAAATTGTAGAAAAACCATTAAACGTTCACTAAAATCAGCTGCAGCGACCTGCGTAATATGGTTTATAGCATACGCCTAAAGGTAAGTTAGTATCTTTTTAAAAAATATTATGTAGCTTGGGTAAATCAGATATCGAAGAAAAAGTATTTTTTTTTACCTTTTAAAAGATTTCATCATTCATTCATACATTCAAAAGTTGGTTTCAAATACTTTGATGAATAACAAACAAGATAAGATAAAATTTGTGAAGGATACGGGTCCACGTGTGTTTTGATAAAGACTTAACCGAAACAGTTGATCGATGTATTTTATATATTTATGAATTGTATTCGGTTTCTTTAGTTTAAATGAATGAATAGAATTATATAAAAAAAACGTATATATATATTTATCAACCACGTTCGATCCTAATATGAGTTATATTAACTTCTATTGGGGTATCTCAACAGTTGGTCAATCTCTTTTTTTTCGAAAAGAGTTGGATTCGAAAGATATACTGACAATATTTGTAGTGGTTAGCTTATCGCACTCACTGCGCCAAGATTTTTAGAAATAGGATGAAGGGAAGAGAGTTTTAGATATCACATATAACCATGCCTTCTAACATGATTCGAATCAGTGAGCACCGCGAGTTAAGGCAACGAAGTTAACGACTCGACCGCGGACCTGACAATAAGCGTAGATAGAAATAATTTAATATGAACCCATTAAAGAATTTAATTAAGCATAAACACTCTTAACCTGAACGGATTGTTACTTAGTTACTCAACTTCTCTTTAACGAATACAGTAAGGATAGAAAGGTTTGACTAGTATAAGACTAGTTATTATTAGCTCATCGCGTTTGCTACACTTTATTTTGACAAGATGACATAGATGGTGGGAAAGAATTTTAAGCATCACAGGTATTCATGAGCCTTCGAACAGATATTTACTAGGTATAATTAAATGTTTAAAACTTTTTACTGCTATAGAAATTGAAATAAAACTGTATTTTGTAATTCATATTTCATTTGGTTGATATGCTTAAAATATATAGAATCTTTGTAAGCAGCGTTTTCTAAACTTTTTTCCCCGTGACCCGGTTATTTTAATATTTCTCTTTCATGACCCACTAAATTTGTTATGGCCCATACTACCGGCCTATAGGTAAAATAGAACAGTATTTTTATGTTCATACTGTCTTTATATGTTATAATACAAAGTAATGTACTCTGATAAACCTATATAGAAAACAAACGTACCAATAATTTATTATTGAGAGGTATTACGAAATTATATAGTAAATATACAGATTTGTTTTAGAAAATTAGTGACCCGACATTTTGCTTTCTGCGACCCATCATTTGGGAAACGCTAATCTGGAAGTTTTCTTTTTATAATTTTAAGATTAAATTAATGAATAACTCATAAGTTGAACCAGTCTATTTGATAAAAAAATCTACTTAAGTCTTCTGTCAAAAATATAATATTAAAGATATTACAATCATAGATCACATTTTTTGAGTTGAGTAATAAAGACCTTAAGATTTCTGGCGAATATGCACTTCACAACAATATTCTTCTCCCTCTAGCCGGATGTAAATAATGGGTTAAGCAGGGATGTCAATCAAACCTTTTCATGCTAAGATTATCATTGTAGTAAAAAAAGGTCTACTGGTAGCGTATGCCTTTCGCATTTACCATCTTCCACTCGAATTTTTTTATCTTATGCAATTACTTTGTCCTAGATATGAACTGAAAGGTCACCGATGTCAACTTATTTACTATTGATATTTTTTCACCCTCCAACAACAGATAATTTTGTTTATGGTATTTTTATAACAAACTCACACAACTATTTTAATTCAACGCAAAAATTGCTTATCAAAATACTTTATTCAACAAAAAACAGCTAAGTGATAACTTTTGTTTAGGAATTCTCAATACCAGTATTACAATACGGTATTTTTTAAGTATCAGAATATTGAATTTGAATCGTTCAAACTATATACATTCTCACAGATTTTCACAGACCCGGGTCGTTAGTGACAAAATCTGTGAGTATGTATATAGTTTGAACGATTCAAATTTAATATTGAAATTCCACCAAGCTCCTTCAGTCGAAATCTTAAATTATATCAAAATATTGGATTTAAATATGTAAATTTATCAATATTTTGTTTTAATAGAGCTAACCAAAGTCAAAATTTTAATTAACCCTATCATAGTTTAACAGAACTGTTCGCTATGATTTAAAATACTTTAATTCTACTACGAGCTGTGTACAAAATTCAAAAACCTTTTAATGATGTATTTTTATTTTAAGAAACCGTAAGATATTTATTAAATTCAACCTTTGATGATTATATAATATTTTTTAGTGACGGTATTTAACATGCAATTTCGAATTACCGATTTCGATTTACTCCCATGGTATTTGCGGTATTATATATGAAATTCTTAATCGCCAGTTTTGATAAATTCTTCCGTTATTACAATCCCTACCTGTCCTATAAAAATACTTACGTCTAAAATATGACTTAACGAAGTCATTAAAACCATAATGTAAGATTCCTATTTATATATCGACTGTGGAAAGGAAAAAAGGACGTAACCCACACATTGAAAATTTTACAAGAGGCACAAAAAACATGTTTTGATGATTTTCGGTTATACGCAAATTAAGAAATAAACACAACCTTGAAGTGCACGGAGACTTCTAAACTGGTCTTAAATTGACATAATCTATATATTATCTATATATTAATAGTCGATAATGTCCGTCCGTCTGAATGATTGTCCGCGATTTTCCCTCCCCCTCCTCCGCCCCAGCCCCGCTGTCACCATTTTTTTATTCATACCAAATACATACTTTTTTCGTTTGTATATGGTCGCGATTTTGCCTTTTCGATGACGTCAAGAAAGACGGTCCTCCTCCCCCCCCCCCATCCTGCCCCGCTGTCGCCATTAATTAATACACTGTTATTTGACGAAACAAATCAAATGGCTGAAAAATTGAATTCTCATACAAAAAAGCGCCGCGGCCGTGGTTCGAACCATCGCTTCTGGATTATGAGTTGAAATCGTTACCGCTCGGGCAAACGAACAACTGTCAGCATCGATCTGATTTAATTATATATATTAAGCACACATTTAAATTATTCTAAAAATTCCAAAATACGCATACTTCACATGCATACATACATAAACAGTTGAATTATCAAATGGCTGAAAAATTGAATTCTCATACAAAAAAGCGTCGCGACCGTCGATCGATCCCATAATTATGAATTATCAGCCGAGCTCTTTGTCAACTGAGCTAACGTCACAATTATCAAAATGAAGAAAATATATAATATATATTAAATTTCGTTTGAAAATGGAACCTTTCGTTTTTTATTTAAAAAACAGCATGCATATTATATGTTTTATTTTTCGAGCCTTTCTCAATTCTACTGTACCCTAAAGGTAAGGCGCTCGACTGATAATCTGTGGGAAGTTGGTTCGAATCTAGCCTAGAGCGCTTTTTTTGGGTTTATATAACATTTTTTTTTTTGAAAACTATTTTTTTAAATCACAGTACATCTTGAGCGTATGAAAATAAATGCTACCAAAATAACAAAATCCGATTGACTAGCGAAATATGTTTTTCAAAAAATAAATATAAGACGCAATTATTTCAAGATTTGTTTTTAATCTAGGTACATACGTGGTATAGTTAGTTGTTGGCGAAAGCATAATTTCAGTATGTGTAATAAAATAACTTCAGTAAAAATCATTATATATATTTTAAAAAATAAGTTCTGTTTGGAGAATCAGTCAACATTTTGATAAATTTGTTTTGATAAAATGTGCAATTAATTTATACCATTTTGCATGTGAAAAATGATTATTAGCAAACTTAAACATTATTTCAAAAATTAAGTAATTTACAATTTAAAACTGCAGGGCTGTCGATATATGCGCCGAGGTCGATTTATGCTACTATGAAAAATGATTGTTAGCAAACTTGAACATTATTCCAAGGATTTAATATTTTACGAAGTTTCTGTCACTACGAAAAAAAATGTTAGCAAACTTAAACATTATTCCAAAAATTAGGTAATTTACGAGGTATATTTCTGCTAATAGGAAAAATAATTGTTAGCAAACTCAACATTATTCCAAAAATTAAATAATTTACAATTTAAATACAACAGGGCATGCTGTTGATATATGCCCCGAGATATATTTATTTTATTTTTAGTATTTCTGGCTTATTCAATAAATAGGTTTGTAATTTTCTGACTTCTTAAAAATGCAACAAAAATCCCCCCGTTGAGGTCAACGGGCTTACAGCTAGTCTATATATTAATACTCGATAATGTCCGAATGATTGCATGATTGTCCGCGTTTTTCCCCTCCCCCTGCCCCTTCCTACCCCCTCCCTCCTCACCAGCTCCGCTGACGCAATATTTTTATTCATACTAAAGACATATTTTCCCAATACACTGTTTATTATTTGACGAAACAAATCGCTGAAAAAATTTCATACAAAAAAACTCCACGACCGTCGATCGAACCATCGCCTGTAGATTATGAGTTGAGATCGTTACCGCTCGGGCAAACACACAACTGTCAAAATCGATCTAATTTAAATATTATATATTAAGCACACATTTAAATTATTCTAAAAATTCCAAAATACGCATACTTCACATGCATACATAAACAGTTGAATTATTCGTTGACTATTTTTGCTACTATGAAAAATGGTTGTTAGCAAACTTAAACATTATTCCAAAAATTAAATAATTTACGAGGTCTATTTTTGCTACTATGAAAAATGGTTGTTAGCAAACTTAAACATTATTCCAAAAATTCAATAATTTACGAGGTCTATTTCTGCTAATAGGAAAAATAATTGTTAGCAAACTTAAACATTATTCCAAAAATTAAGTAATTTACAAGGACTATTTTTGCTACTATGAAAAATGGTTGTTAGCAAACTTAAACATTATTCCAAAAATTAAGTAATTTACAAGGACTATTTTTGCTACTATGAAAAATGGTTGTTAGCAAACTTAAACATTATTCCAAAAATTCAATAATTTACGAGGTCTATTTCTGCTAATAGGAAAAATAATTGTTAGCAAACTTAAACATTATTCCAAAAATTAAGTAATTTACAAGGACTATTTTTGCTACTATGAAAAATGGTTGTTAGCAAACTTAAACATTATTCCAAAAATTAAATAATTTACGAGGTCTATTTCTGCTAATAGGAAAAATAATTGTTAGCAAACTTAAAAATTATACCAAAAATAAAATAATTTACGAAATTTCTGCTTCTAAGAAAAATGGTTGTTAGCAAACATAAACATTATTCCAAAGATTAAATAATTTACAAAATTTCTGCTTCTAGGAAAAATGATTGTTAGCAAACTTAAACATTATTCCAAAAATTCAATAACTTACGAAATTTCTGCTATTACGAAAAATAGTTGTTAGCAAACTAGAACATTATTCCAAAAATAAATAATTTACAATTTAAATACTGCAGGGCAGGGCTGTCGATATACGCCCCGAGATATTTCTTTTACCATCAGAATTTCTGGATTATTCAATAAATAGGTTAGTAATTTATTTTTCACGCCAGTAACTTTTCTGACTACTTAAAAATGCAACAAAAATCCCTCCGTTGAGGTCAACGGGCTTACAGCTAGTCTATATATTAATAGTCGTTAATGTCCGTCCGTCCGTCCGTCTGTCCGTCCGTCTGTAAATTGTCCCCGATTTCCCCTTCCCCTCCTCCGCCCCAGCCACGCTGTCAACATTTTTTTATTCATACTAAAGAGATACTTTTTTCGTTTGTATATTATGGTCGCGATTTCGCCTTTTCGATGACGTCAAGAAAGACGGTCCCCCTCCCCCCCATCCTGCCCCGCTGTCGTCATTAATTCATTTCTTCATTTTTCTCTGACGTCATGAGTGAATTTTTGAAATCATGACATTTTTATTTTATTATGTGTAAAAACAATTAATTTTCAAAAAATATTCTTTCAAGCTGTGGGATTCGATACCATGCCCCAATTTTCATGCGCGACGTTCGGACACCCAACACACTGCTCCACCAGTCCAGTTGATGGTTACGAAAAAAAAACTCTATTTAAAGTTTTAGTTAACTAATAATGACATCTGTGGGTGAAATCTTGCACTAAACGAATTTGACCGTTCTGCAGCGTTTTGAGAGGCTATATAAGGCTGCTCAATTAAATATAATAATTTAATATATAATAATTTGATTAACTATTTATTTATATATATACGAAAAATGGTTGTTAGCAAGCTTAAACATTATTCCAAATATTAAATAATTTACGAGGTCTATTTCTGCTAATACGAAAAATAGTTGTTAGCAAACTTAAACATTATTCCAAAAATTAAGTAAATAACAAGGACTATTTTTGCTACTATGAAAAATGGTTGTTAGCAAACTTAAACATTATTCCAAAAATTAAATAATTTACGAGGTCTATTTCTGCTAATAGGAAAAATAATTGTTAGCAAACTTAAACATTATTCCAAAAAATAAGTAATTTACAAGGACTATTTTTGCTACTATGAAAAATGGTTGTTAGCAAACTTAAACATTATTCCAAAAATTCAATAATTTACGAGGTCTATTTCTGCTAATACGAAAAATAATTGTTAGCAAACTTAAACATTATTCCAAAAATTAAGTAATTTACAAGGACTATTTTTGCTACTATGAAAAATGGTTGTTAGCAAACTTAAACATTATTCCAAAAATTCAATAATTTACGAGGTCTATTTCTGCTAATAGGAAAAATAATTGTTAGCAAACTTAAAAATTATACCAAAAATAAAATAATTTACGAAATTTCTGCTTCTAAGAAAAATGGTTGTTAGCAAACATAAACATTATTCCAAAGATTAAATAATTTACAAAATTTCTGCTTCTAGGAAAAATGATTGTTAGCAAACTTAAACATTATTCCAAAAATTCAATAACTTACGAGGTCTATTTCTGCTAATAGGAAAAATAATTGTTAGCAAACTTAAAAATTATACCAAAAATAAAATAATTTACGAAATTTCTGCTTCTAAGAAAAATGGTTGTTAGCAAACTTAAACATTGTTCCAAAAATTAAGTAATTTACAAGGACTTAATTTTGCTACTATGAAAAATGGTTGTTAGCAAACTTAAACATTATTCCAAAAATTAAATAATTTACGAGGTCTATTTCTGCTAATAGGAAAAATAATTGTTAGCAAACTTAAACATTATTCCAAAAATTAATTAATTTACAAGGACTATTTTTGCTACTATGAAAAATGGTTGTTAGCAAACTTAAACATTATTCCAAAAATTCAATAATTTACGAGGTCTATTTCTGCTAATAGGAAAAATAATTGTTAGCAAACTTAAACATTATTCCAAAAATTAACTAATTTACAAGGACTATTTTTGCTACTATGAAAAATGGTTGTTAGCAAACTTAAACATTATTCCAAAAATTCAATAATTTACGAGGTCTATTTCTGCTAATAGGAAAAATAATTGTTAGCAAACTTAAACATTATTCCAAAAATTAACTAATTTACAAGGACTATTTTTGCTACTATGAAAAATGGTTGTTAGCAAACTTAAACATTATTCCAAAAATTAAATAATTTACGAGGTCTATTTCTGCTAATAGGAAAAATAATTGTTAGCAAACTTAAAAATTATACCAAAAATAAAATAATTTACGAAATTTCTGCTTTTAAGAAAAATGGTTGTTAGCAAACATAAACATTATTCCAAAAATTAAATAATTTACAAAATTTCTGCTTCTAGGAAAAATGGTTGTTAGCAAACTTAAACATTATTCCAAAAATTCAATAACTTACGAAATTTCTACTATTACGAAAAATAGTTGTTAGCAAACTAGAACATTATTTCAAAAATAAATAATTTACAATTTAAATACTGCAGGGCAGGGCTGTCGATATACGCCCCGAGATATTTCTTATACTATCAGAATTTTTGGATTATTCAATAAATAGGTTAGTAATTTATTTTTCACGCCAGTAACTTTTCTGACTACTTAAAAATGCAACAAAAATCCCTCCGTTGAGGTCAACGGGCTTACAGCTAGTCTAATATTAATTTAAGAAGTTTTCTAGAAAACACCCTTTTTTCAATATTTTTTCTTGGTTTCAATTATCTTAAGCCCATCTTTTTTTAAACTTAAAAGCTAAATTTGAATACTAATTCGGCATTTGCAGCTTACATCCTTTTGATAGAACGTGTATCAAGTTGAATACATTATGATTATCGAAAAAAGTTGTTTTCAAAAAACTGTGGGTTACGTCCTTTTTCCTTTCCAAAGTCGATATGCATTGCAAAATTAATATTCAATCAGAACTTTAAGAGTTAGACCGTTAATGTAATGCGAAATAGTGAATGAAATATACTTTTAAATAGTTTTCGTTGACAGTTCTATCCAAGACGGCCGAATAAAGTTTTGTATATACGTAGTAAATATTATTAAAATTGCTTTTGTCAAACAACGAAGCGAACACAATTATTTATATAGTTAGATAAAAAGATATTGCTAAGATCGCTACACATTTAAGAGAAAGGTTGTAAAAACTTCAGTTACTGTATTAAAATAATTGAAAAAAAAACTTTTTGGCAAATATACTTTACTTACAAGTGAAGAATTTTGAAAATTTGTTACTTTGAAAAATTATATTTTGAAAATTTTTCCACTCATTAATAACGCTGTTGTTAATGTTGTTAAGTTGTTAATATAGGACGCACCGTTAGCGTACTTATGCACGACTATTTAAAAAAAAAAAATTAAAACACCATATTTGACAGTTTCTTCAATAGGACTATCTGAATAAAGCTAAAGATTTTCAACCATTTTTTTTTATATTGGAATGCTGCCTTGAAACACAGCCATAGTCCAAACGTAGAAAAAAACCAAGATAACTAACTTGATTTATTTTTCAACCGTTCCGTGGTTACATGTTCAAAGAAAACGGATGTTTGTGATGTCCAAAAATTTGCCTCCACCCTTCCAATACTAAAATAATCTGTTCTAGACCTATCCTTCTACCCCTAATAGCATTGAAAAATATTTTTTGAGCAACTGAGTAACATACGGTTCTCGTAGAGAAACTTCCGTTGAAATACCTCTATTAGGGAGCGAACATGAATTGAAAAGATTGCTTCACGTTGCTTAAAATCAATTAATTATAAAACACATATTGTTTTGTTATAAAACACAAATATATGAACGAATAATAACGCATTTTGCAGAAAAAAACTGACTTGAGGCAAGAATGTTACATTAAACTAACTATTTACGACATTTTCTTCTGAGACAGATTTGTAAAAAAGTAATCAAGAGTAGAATTGTCGAATAAGGCGTTGAATTTCCAATAGGAAACATTTTTCTTTGTAAGAAATAGTTATATATAAAAGAAATGTCTCTTTTTTACTGTATATTTATAAACCTACGTTATATATATGTTATGTTTGTATTGTCAGTCTCCGTAGTCGACTAGTTAACGTCGTGGGTCTTGATTGCATTATTAACAAACTGCAGGTAGCTTAGAGTTTATATTTAAAGTTATGAATGTCTACAATATCAAAAACTGTATCCCAACGACTCCATTGCGCCAGAATATGTAATCTCCAGTCCTTGCTCTCTTCCAAAAAACATATTGATCAACTGGCTAACCAATTTATTGTTTTCTGTCCAAAGGAATATATATGTGTGGTGTCATAATTTCACTCTCACCCATCTAAAATGATGCTTGTGAAAACCTTTTATGTATCATTTACAAACTGTTAGATGCTATTGCAGGTTGTCGTTGTGACCGTTTCTTCCTTTTTATTGTTTCATAAATCTTCATTGCTTGTAGAATCTTAAAATAACGATTATAAATACTGTGATTAGCTTTTTTTCTATGTGAGTATGTAAGTTAACTTCAATTTCTCTAAAGAAAGATAGAAAAGAGAAAATTGGTATTTTTAAAATGTAGCATTTGTAGATAACGTTGAAAAGGAATCGTTTGATGATAGCAAACAGAGTAAATTGTGAAATATTAAAAACGTATTTACATTATACGAGAAGTGTTACAAACTAAGCTTAAGAAAGCTAAAGAAAAGAAAAAAAAATGCATGGAAGGACAATGTTATAGTGAATTAAGATCAAACCAGATAAACCCTTACAAAATGTTTATTTTTCAAGAAATACCCAAAGCTATCAACATTAAATATTCTTTTTTTTTTTTGTTACTTTTACTGCTACAATATTAAGACTTATTGGATGCTACTGAATTGAAATAAGGAAAATTTGATATTTTTGCAAAATTAAATATAATACACATAATTTTCTCATCCTTATAATATTCTACACAAGTATTCAGTGTCTACTTTAGTGTTTTAGAAATTTCGATAATATACGCCAATATCGCTGTTTCCGATGTGGGTGGGCTAAGAGAGTTTCCACATTCCATAGAGCGTAATTTGATTATTCTGCAGAAATCTTTATTTACAGATAAGCAAACAGATTTGGAATTGTCGTGGGAACTCTAACCACTTGCGCTCCCTTCTCCGTGGGTGGGGTGGGTCGTAGAGCATCGACGCTGAGGTACACTTGTCTACGGTCTGCGAAATTCGTGAAGCTTTGTAGAACGAATAATATTTTTTAATAAAACTTGTTATATAACTATCAAATTTTACATTAATTTATTTCCCAAAGTTTAAGTACACACCCAACTTATTTTTGGACGCGTTCCACTTAGCACAGTATAAAAAATGATAGATTACATAGGAAAATTAAAAATTGGTTTGAAATTCAACCGTGCTATTTGAAAAAAAAACAATATTTTTTCATCACGTAAAAAAAAGGTAACAGTAAAAAATATTTTTTAATTTTAATCTTTCTAATAGTCGATTCGATAAGACTAAAACGTTTGCGAACATAATATGTGATCTTAACAAGTCCAAAAAAATAGCTCGTTTCTTTCAATTATTTTGCGTTTTTGACTAAGACTTCTTATTTTCGCTCTCTATTTTTTTTATTTATAAAACATAATTGTTTTATAAAAAAAAACTGTTTCTGATTATTTTTATTTTTAGTTAATAAAGAAAACCATTTCAAAAGAAGTGTAGCAATGTGCTAAAATGAGTGTCTAAATTGAGATTGTTTCAAAAAAATAATTTATGCTGTTCATTTGAAATGTTATACAATCATAAACTTATCAATATAGGAAAATGATGTAACGATAGAAAAATATTTTGTTTACACTTTTTACTCCTTATATAATATAACTGTTAATAAAGAATTTTAGCGAAATTTGTTCAACTACAACTACTGAATATTCATTCGCTTAACCCTTATTTTTTGAACAAGGTAAATATATAATAATAAAGTTCGTAAAAGAAAAGTTGTAAGGCATTGGAAAAACTTCAAACATGCAAGTCTTTGCTCATATATCAGCAATTTATTGATGAAATTGTCCGTTGGAAGTGTCAAGCTCGTGGACACCACAACTTAATAGGACACACGCCTACTACTGGCCTTCCATCACACCCTCGAAAATAGTTTCTAAAGTCAAACATTATTTTTTTTTAAATGAATCTAGTAGAGTTTTCAATTCTCCTATTTTCATGAAATATTTTTATATGTTGCACTGAAATACTACTAGAGAAAAACCAATTAATTAATTATATTACGTTTCAAAATACGGTGAAATAGTCAGTAAAATATCTTCGTTTTTATTTATTTCAAAGAAACGAAAAACTTCAGCTCTAAAGATATCAAGCTACTCTATAAAAACAAACAAAAACTTCTGCAGTCAGATATTTTTAGTATTTGTAGAAAAATTTTGAAAGCTTCGAACGCCTCTTTCGCAAAATGACAAATTCAGGTTTACGACATTACTTTACTGTGGTCGAGAAATGTTAACATGTTTTTAACTCCTTAGTAAAATAAGTTAAGTTATTGTTCCAAATAAGGATAGGAGGCGATAAGCTCGCGTAGGAGTGAAAACATCATTAAATTGCGATTTATTTGTATCGAATGTTCTGTTTTGTACTCATGGGGAATGTACTGATTTAATAAAGAAAATTTTCCTACGTCGATTCGGGACATTCCCGTGCTTGAGTGGAGAGCAAAGCCTGTTTCTGTACGTCACTTCAAACATTCCGATTGATTCTTATTAGTAAGGATTTCACTTTAATGCTCTCGGCATCGAATGATTTTTCTCGGTCTTTATTTTCAATCTGGCGTTGCGCCGAAAAAAAATCTAAGTAATCTAGATTCCTAAAGATAAAACTATATTTTATATTATTATAAATAGTTTTTTGTTGAACAACCCTACAATAATCCATTTTCAAAGAGTATGCTTATTTCTTTAATATAATCAGTTTTATTACACTTGTTCTCAGTAAGAAGGAGAACAGTTAACGTGTTTACCACAGCATCATACCTTACAAGTATATATACCGTGCTATGTTTAATTAATTATGATCAGAACTTTTTTTGATTAAGCTTTTAAGCATAATCAACTGATAAATTTCTAACGATTAGTTAAAAATAAACACTGAGCAAAGTCTAACCTAGTGATAAGAATTTCACTTAATTAACTAGAGTTTATTTTATATTTTATATTAAAATAAACTTCCACAAAGTTACCGCCGAATTCATCGAAATCAATGGAGTTTTTTTTAATTCGTGTACACTCATAACGTGAAGCATATGATCTCTTAATGGCTTAAATTTTCAACGAGATCTGTATATTACCCAGATGCTCAATCTCTCTATTTTTTGAAGAGGTTTGAGATAGAAAAGATAGAGATAGTTCAGGATTAGCGGTAGGCTAATCGCTCTCGCTACGCCCCGTTATTTTAGTATTGAAAAGATGGAAGGGAATATTTAGTCATCAGAAACATCCATGGCTTCGAACAGAATTCGATAAATTGATTGAAAAAATGAGACTCAAACTCGTGGAATCCCGCATGAAATATGTGCCATGTACTCGATATTTTTTAATTTACAAATATTCGAACATACATCGATAAATCGATTGAAATTTTTTTGTTTGTACTGGAATTCGAATCTGTAAAGTCTGACATGGAAACTAATAACGTTGAATACTGTGCCATGGACCTGATAAGATTATATTTATCACTTTAGTATAAAGCAAAAAGTCTAGAATAATCACTGCTTATTTAAGGTTTAACGTTGAAGTTTCAGGAGATATGTCCGATGTTAACTGTTATTTATACTCATTGGTTGGTGATTGAAAAACTATTGAATACCATAGAAATATTGTTAATCAGTATACCATTCTTATTGCTGCAATGTTTTATTATGATTTATTTATTCTTTTATTTTTAGGCATTTAAGCAATAAATACATACATTTTTGTAGTAGGATTAGATATAACATTTAATACAAGTGAAAATCGATGGGTCAGAAAAAACTCACACCATCTTGTGTCCGGAAATATTAAGCATAAAATTTATTAACTATTCTTGGTGCATCGTGACGTAAAAAACAAAATATTCCATTCCGTGTCTCAATCATATAAATAAATGACTAAATTTATTTAACTTCCAATAAATTCGACGCAAGTTTCTCTCCCTGTCCTACTGCAATATGTATTTCTAGTCTCTCGAGTAAACAAAGGGGAAATGAAGAAAAAATTCTCCCGCCCTTCAACATCTTATGTTGATTCTCTCTCCGAATTTTATGTGTCTTAATTCACTCCTGTTTTGTGGTTTTCGATGATTCAGGGCCGGGTTAAGTTTTTGTAAAGAATGTTTTTTTGTATTAAACTCATATTAAGATTTGTAATTTAAGTTTGAAAACACACACTTTTATTAAACTTCTGATCGAAAAAACAGTATGATTTTGATACTTAAATTAAAATGCCGATTTCTAGAACTCTTTTACAATCCACAACAGACTAAATGTCGCTTAGATGTGGTAAATAATAACATTGATGATAATTTGTAGCGACGTCATATGGGTCTATTAAAGGTAAAGAGAGCCAAGTGATATTTTAGAAAAAAAAAGTTAGATGCGTTATAATATTCTACACGTCTTAAAGTTTCTTAAAAGTGACGTCACCTCAGTTTAAACATATTGCAATAGTGTTATCTCCGTAAATAAATAATATGCAATCCACCAAAGCACCAAGTAAGGACGTGATAGTACTTAAAAGTCTAGGACTTTTCGTTCCATTTCACAAAAACGATGATTGAGAGATCTTGAGGAGGTCTTTATCAAAATGTATGTATTTTACAAACAGGTGCATTTTCTTCTCGAATAACCACTTTTTATCAATTATCGACGATTGGTAAATGTTGCTTTATTTTGATGTCTTGGTTTATAAGCAGAACTTTTCTTTTTCAGTAGTGATGTGATTGGTCTTGATTCAGTCATAACTTGAAAGCTTTGAGTAATCCGATAATATTGAAGATAGTGCTGTCAATATTCATTGCAATATCTTATTACCTCGCGAAAAGGCGGTGCTGGATCAGAATTAGCCATATGCTGTTGATACTCTAATTGAATCTGAACCTTGCATTATATTAAATTTACTGAACTTTTTGTTACTTCAGGCCAGTAAAAAATCTTATTACTACTTGATGTAAAAAATTTTGACTGAAAAAGGTGCTGGATAGAATTGTAATACTGAAATTTAAATCGTTCTAATCTAGTACATTTTTATTAGTTTTGTCACTAACAACTCGGGCTTTGCTTTAATTACTTTTAAATTTACTAATGTGAACATATTGTCATTCTTATATTATTGTGTTATATAAATACGACAAAAAATATTTAATACAGTTTAAGTTCACTCATGAACTTGAATGACTGAAAATGCTGAACGACCAAACCGACATAATTATTGATAAAACATATATATGGAAATGATAAATATTTAAGACATATATGAACATTCAAAATGCAGAACAATCTGGCTTTAAGCAATGTCATATAGTTGGATAATACTTCTAGATATTAACTTAAAAATAATGATCAATGAGAGATGTTTGGGATAGATTAAATGGTTACCAATTCGCGCTTTTGGATAAAAATTTTCTTACAAATTACAGTAAGGAGTTTCAGCCCTTAAACTATCAACCAAGTAGGACAATGTTACACAAAAAAAAGTGTCTGCCACTTAATAAAAACTAAGCTTAGTAACAAAACATTATTTGACATAATTTGAGAATAGGACAAACACTGGAGAGTGACAACGACTCGTCGTATAACGATGAGGATATATGTTTCGAATTGTCAGTTGTATAGAATATATAAACGGTTTTAATTAAATTTAGTTATAAAATTGTTTATTTTGAAATATATAAAGAAAGCAAAACACGTTCACAACTTTTTTGAAGCTGTTAATGTGAAACCTATATTAACGTCAAAATACATTTGGAAATGATAATAAACACTTAAAAATGTAAAGCTCCGGGTAAAGAAGTACCCTCTGACAGTTTTTAATAACGAAATTTTACGGATTCTTAAAAACGGATATTAAATTTAACGCGGCTTTTAAAAGTCTCGAAAAGCTCAGCTCTTAAATCTTCAGGTAGATATATCTACGGCCTTTCTCGAAAGTTCAGATTTTTTTATTTTTTAGGTCAGTATTGACACGTATCAAGTAATATTAGATTTAGTTTTCAATTTAATTTTAAAGCTTTAAACCAATGCTTTAGAAATTTATTAACAGTAATCATAAATTAAAACCAGCAAAATAATTAAAAGAAATATACCGTTTTTGCATCTTAATTAAACCATTATTTTTGAAATATTGAAAAAATATATTCATGACACTTTATTTGGAGCTATGTTTTTATTGATGAGACAATCCTGTTTTTTAGATCTGGAAAAAATATACCTTTGTTTGGTCGAGAACCTGTCGTCAAGGATTCATTACTTTTGCATGATCTTTCCAACTATCAATCGACTGTCTGTGTTGTCTAGTGTGAATTGCCAAAAACCATTATGTATTCACACAATCTGCAATTTTACATAACCTAGATTTATTAAATTAAGTGTCAACTTTTTTGCTTTACAAACTATTACCAATATCAACAAGAAGCTATTCAATGTGGTGAAAATCGTTCCTTATTTTATTTAAAGGATATTTCGGCAAAACACCATTGTCAGAAAAATAACGAGTTATATTATGGCAATACTAATTCAATCAATTTAACTTATATTAATTAAATCAATATTTCGGTAAATACCATTGCAAAATACAAATAAAGTGATGTTTAAAATAAATATACCTTTCAAGATAGTAGCAATGCTAATAATTTGTGTTAAAACTGAGCACGTTTGTTTCATTGCACATTCACGAGCAGTATTCGAAAAGGGGACTGTTTTCTTTTACGGGTGAACTTTGAACAGGAAATATTTCTGAATATATGGAACATTAACTGGAATATTTTGCGATAAATGGATATATAAAGCAAGAAGGTACTTACTTGTGTAAATAATCATTTTAAAAAAACGTATGGTTTTTAGAATTCCAGTTAACGAGTTAAAATTGAAAAAAAAATAGTTTAAATATGTTTTTAAAAATAAGCTTGCATATATTTTGGTATGCCTGTATATTTTTTAATATCTTTTTTCAAAGTATCTAAGTGTCTTTGTTTTTTTTTCAATATTAACAGAGATTTAGTACGGCAGTGCTTGTTTTAATTCAAATTATTATTCATCATCTAGAAATTGGTTGTATTGAAAAACTTATCTCATAAAGAGAGATAAACCTTATTACTAAACTTTTATTAAATATTCCAAGAATGTTCCCATCCAGATAATGGAAGATATATTTAACTCGAAAGTTTGTTTTATATTTCCTTTCGATGGATCACCCAATATAACGTTTTAAATAAATACATAATGATTTATTTCGTAATTCAGTTAGGGACTGAAAAAAATAAAGTACTCACTCTTAATTTCGAATTAAATTTGATTACTTTGTTACTCCACTTGTTGTTTTACAATATTTGACAAGTGTTTTGCGTCTGTCAAAAGCATCAGCAGACATAACATGTTAAGGTTAACGAATAAACTAAAAAATGAATATTATTCTTATGTTATAAATTACAAAATAAAAGTGGGTTTTTTTACCTTAACAAACGTTTAATTACTATTTATCTCTGAAAACTCCACGTAATTCATTCTTAGCCTTTTATTATTTATTAGATGCCGTATTTCAACATTTTTATTTATTTTAAAATTTTCTATCAAATGATTCGCAAACTCTAACAAATTATTTATATTTTAACATCTCACGTATTTTTAAATTCTTAAATTAAAGTTTCTACATGTTTGCCCTACACAATCACATTGACAGATAAGGCGATAGATACCGCTCCGAGAAAACATACTATTCATTTTTTAAATCACATGACAAAAAACTTCTGAATAAAGACGTTGTTTTGTATTGAACGCTTATGGTCAGTACTCATCAAGAGTTTTCAAATTGTTTGTTTTTTGTCAAGATTTTAGTAAAAAAATATAAAGTGAGATATCCTATAGATATAATATATGCAGTTCAGTAACATACATTAATGTATTCCTCATACAAATTGCATATATTGAAAAAAATGTTTATACCTTCTCCGACATCACTCCATCGTTAGAAGTTAGTACTATTAGCAAAGCTGTCGTCGTGGAATCGTTTACATTTTTTTTAGATTTCAGAATTATCAGCCGTTATCTGGTTAATGAAAATCACAATTGATTTCATCTAAAAAATATCACACTATGTTGCATTTATTATTAGTAACTTAATTTTATAAAACTAATAACAATTTCAAGACGCTTTGAAAAAACGTTATATTATCTCCATTCAGAAATTAATTTACTAACAGGGATTTGCAAATAAACTCTTCATTTACTCTTAGTAAAATCTAAACAATACAATTATTATACGTGTTTATGCAATTGAAGTAGGACAAGGCAATAAATTTGATTAAATTTAATGATAAACTTACTGACAAAGTAGTAAATAAGTTTTAACGCTTTTTATTTGCAGTGTATTCGATTAAACATATTCTTTACTTTCCTATCATAGTTTGGTTGAATTTAACATTCAAAACCTGGACTTTTAATTAAATTTTATATATCTTAAAGTTTGACAGGGAAATTCTTACTATTTTTTTTGTTAGTATATATGCAAACAATAATATGAAAATAGTTTTTAGCACTTTTCCGATCCTGCCCCCCGTTAAAATGGCACTAAACGGAGTCTGGACAGAAGAAATCCCCACTCAATTTGGCTAAAAGCAGTGGCGGCCGAACTGCCCGCACTGCCCACTGGACAAGGACGTCACAAGGGGGGAGGTGCTTACACTCTTATATTGTCATTCCAAATAAATAGAAAGGGTGTATTTCGGCTCTTATTAAAAACATGTTTGTATTTATGATGTTTGACAACACCAGAAAAATTTCGTCTTAGGCTGCTATATACACATATAATTTTAGTTTTACCAAAAATTTCGAGAAGTAAAATAAAATTATACCAAAATCCGAGATTTAACTACTACACGTATTACAAACGGCTTATATGATTCAAGAACGTAATTTCACATTTTTTAAAAATGATCTTTATGTTCCTGATGATTATCACAAAAATCGAGGACATAAATTGATTTGATTTCTCCTAAATTATGTAACCGAACTGCACACGGTGATACCAATTTATTTTTTTCAATATTACTTAATGATATTGCCAGTGATATCAAAAAACTCGAGGAAGATAAATAGATATTGTTTTTTTTATATTATAATAGAAAAAGTTTAAATTCTGTACATTTCCATTAAATTTGTCACTAACAACCTGCGTTTTGTCTTTTGGTGTCTTGACAGTTCTTGAATAAGATTTATATAAGTGTACAACATATAACGGTTCAAATTTTATGTTAAACATAGTTTCATTAAGCACCCTCACCAGATATATTAAAATATATTATACTTTTTGTTGTAACAACATTATTATATTTCCAGTGTACAATTTTGATTTCATAAATTCCTTGGGGGAAGGTTAGAGTGAATGATGGATATAGTCAGGAAATTGTTAAAAAATTAGAACCAAATAATTGATTATTATTATACATAAACATGCCCGTTGCTCATATGTACACGTTTGTGTACAGGGTAATAAAGTATGACCTAACATATAGGTTTCTTTAAAAAAATATTATACCTTCAATTGGTACCAAGACTTTTTAATATTTTTTTTTTTTTTTTGAATGTATGTACACATCTTTACGTTGTTAATCAATGACATTTTTTTAAAATGTGTTACTTAGAGATGGATTTTAGTCAATTTATATTCTACAGGTACTCGCAAAGTACTAGTGTATTTTTAACATAATCAGTGATTACTTGCAATACTTTAAATGTGTGCAAAAGAAAAAAAGCGTTACGATGAATTAAAAATTGAAAGATGAATTGAATATGCCTTAATAACAACAATACATAATGGGAGTAAAAGGCAAAATAAAATCAGTAAGTTTCATATTATTAAAACATATCATTTTACATATAAATTCATATTAATGCAAATCTTGTTTAGTGTTAGTTGTCCTGAAAAGTCGATTTATCGATTTAATATTTTTTCCTTTCGCACACCGATATATAATATTAAAAAAAGAAAAAAATATCTTAGGCATCCATTTCGTAGATCCCAAATAAAAAACTTGTTTTTTTTTTAAATATTTTTATTCCAATATATTTATCATGATATAGGTGCTAAGCCGAGCTTTTATCTTATGACAACAAAATTCAACAACTTACAAAGTCACCTTTTCTCATTTTAATGTATTTAATATTAAAAGTAACACGTATTTTCATGTTTATTTGTTTTATAACGATTGAACAGATCATAGTAGTTTTTGAAGTGTCTGTATTTACTTTCAATTTTACTAGATATTATTCTAATCAAAAATACTAACATGTTATGTCAAAAATCTTGTAATTGAAGTAGGTATGTATTAAAAATTATTCAATTTTTAATAAAAAAAAAATGTTTTTTTAGTTATGTCAAGATACTCCCCTCTTCACATTATGGCAGCAGTAATATTCTTCAGTAAATATGTCAGTCAAATAGAAGTTCTTCGTTTTTCCAGGGCCGAGCGGAAATAGAAAGTCATTATGTACGACAAACAGAGCTCTCTTTTCGTCATTTTTATTAGAATTTTCCATTAGAAACCTGTCAAAAAAGAAGTCACTAGATGACTATATTTATGGTTTTTCAATATTATTTTTGAACAATTATTTTGTTATAATTTAAGATTTCGACTGAAGGTGCTTGGTGGAATTTCAATATTAAATTTGAATCATTCAAATTATGTACACTCCCACAGATTTTGTCACTAACGACCCGGGTTTCGCCTTTCGGCATCTTCAGGCGTTCAAGCGCACGGATGAACTTGAACTGACGCTTAGTAAATGGATGTTTCGTGTTTATATATTAAATAAATGTATCACTGAGTCTAAAGCCATCGCTGGCGAAAAAGGGTAAGCTCATGGGAATTCCCAAAGATTTGAGTAGTGAGTGGTTTTTAGAATTATATTTATTTGTTTGTCGGCAAAGGTTTTATGATATTATTTATGATATTATTTATATAGGGTATAGAAGCGGAGACCCAGGAAGGCCTAATATCTCGTTCAAAATCGGAAGACTATGTAACTGTGCCCTATTAATTTCTAAAATTTCCTGGAAAAAGAGCTTATGACTGTCCGTATTTGGGTGTAACATTTTTATCCCCTGTTCCTGATTGAACACGTGTCCTTCCGAAATTAAGTGATTAGCAAAAGTAGACGTGTCCTTTTTCAGTCTAAAGGCTGCCATATGCTCTAATACCCTGATTTTTAAAGTCCTCTCTGTTTTGCCGATATAAAATTTATTACAACAAGAGCATTGTAATCTATAAATTCCAGATTTATTTAGGTAATGTATTTTATCTTTATTGTTAACTAATAATTTGCCTAAAGAGCTTTTACAGTAAAAGGCTGGTCTAACACTATCAGCTAGTTGTTTTTTAATTTTAAGACTAGTATTTCCTAAATAAATGATTCTACGCCAATACCTAGTATGATCTATGTCCTTTGACAATGTACCTTGAAATAACATTTTTTCTGCAAGTTTAGTTTGTTTTTTTGATAAAAGATTGTCTATAAGAGACATATCGTATCCATTGTTGATGGCGATTTGTTTGATGATTTTTAATTCGATATTAAAGTTCTTTTCATTCAAAGGAACACTCACAAGTCTATGAATTTCTGAATGAAAAGCGGCTAGTTTATAAGAAAATGGGTGCATTGAATCCTTATGTATCACTGTATCCGAAAACGTAGGCTTCCGAAATATTTTAAATTCGTGAGAACCGTTTTCAACTCAGTGATAGACGTTTAGACTCAGTGATACATTTATTTAATATATAAACACGAAACATCCATTTACTAAGCGTCAGTTCAAGTTCATCCGTGCGCTTGAACGCCTGAAGATGCCGAAAGGCGAAACCCGGGTCGTTAGTGACAAAATCTGTGGGAGTGTACATAATTTGAATGATTCAAATTTAATATTGAAATTCCACCAAGCACCTTCAGTCGAAATCTTAAATTATATCAATATTGCTAGTACAGCAAGATTGGCTGAACTCTATAGTAAATTAGTGTTAAAGTTTCGTGTTGTTAGTCAAAATTTGTGGTTTAATAACAGTTGTATTAAGAATAAAGTGATCCCGAAATTCATATCGAGAAATGTGAAAATTATCAACGTTTCGAAGCCTGCAGTTAAAGCTTTGCAAAAAGCTAAAGCAGCGTGGTTACAAGCAGAGACAGGTCAGTGTTATGCAGCTCGTGATAATATAAGCCAATACCTTAAAGTAATTCATTGTTTGCTCGCACAGAAACTCCATCCCATACAATTTGATACATTGGACCGAGATGTTAGATATAAAGTGTCAGAAATTATACAACTTAAATATGAAAAACAGGCTTATAAATTAAAGAAACTAATTGAAGAGAATAATAATAAATTACTTAAAAAATCACAGTTGATAATAAACAAGGAAACACCAATCACATTTTTTGATAGAGTGGTTAACCTTACTAACGTAACTTTAAAAAAAGACGAGCAAAACCTTTTATCAAAAGGTCTTAAATACTGCCCACCCTTGCAGAATAGAAAATCTGACTTTGAAAACCTCGCGATAGACTTAGAAATTGCATTACATAAAAATCTAACTAGTAAGCATATATGCTCTCGAATTATTAAAAGGGATTATTTATCGAGTGTTAAAGATAGAAATAAATTCAATGATGAGTTAGTCACTCTTAAGAATATTAAAGCTAAAATTAAAGAAAATGATATCATTGTCACAAAAGCGGATAAAGGAAGTACCACAGTTCTGTTAACGCGTGATCATTACGTTGATAAAATTAATAATTTTCTCGATAGTAACAATATAGTCCAACTTAAAAAAGACCCTACAGTAAAATTTAACAAAGATGTCAAAGATGTCATAAATAGTTGTAATATTACCATCAGCCCTAAAGATATATATTATTTGTCTACACGGAATCCGCTAGCTCCCAAATTTTACGGATTACCGAAACTTCACAAACCTTCAATCCCAATTCGCCCTGTAGTGTCATATATTAATGCCCCAGCCTATACATTATCGAAAAAAGCTAACACCCTCATTCGTAAACATAGTGGATTCAAGCCGACATATAGTGTAAAAAATTCATTAGAATTAGTTGAAAAACTTAAAAATCAAATCATTCCTTGCAACTCAAAATTAATTTCCTTTGACGTGGTCAGTTTATTTACTAATGTACCAGTCAACAAATGCAAAAGGATTATCGAAGATACCTTAAATGCACGTAGAGTCAACCCAATAGTAACAAAAGAGTTACTAAATATATTAGATGTTTGCGTTGGCCAGAATTATTTCCAATTTAACAATAAAATTTATAAACAAACAGAAGGCCTTGCGATGGGGAACTGTCTGTCGCCGTTGTTAGCTGAATTTTATATGAACTATTTAGAAGATAAAATTTTTAGAAACAAAACAGAAGCCAAACCTATAGTCTATTGGTTCCGATATGTAGACGATATTATTTGCTTGTTTAATGGAACGGATAGACAAATAACTAACTTTCATAACTTTATAAATTCATTAGATAAAAATATTAAATTCACGTTAGAAGTCGGAGGCAAGAATATTAACTTTCTTGACCTAAATATTAATATTGAAAACGGTTCTCACGAATTTAAAATATTTCGGAAGCCTACGTTTTCGGATACAGTGATA
>CM062833.1:11861217-11945357 GCA_031772345.1 Himalopsyche anomala | reverse complement strand
ATATGAGGTGGGGCGGGATCAAAGCTTAATCTAAAAAAATCAAATATTTTTACAGTATATTATCATGTAAAGTTTATTCTTCGTGTACACAAAAAAGCCTTAAATGGAGTTTGTCGTTATTAATTTTAGACACCTCGTTTGATAGTTAATGTTAAAAATTCTATTTCAAACAAAAGCTTAAAAATATGATTCCTCCATTTTTTTCATTAAAAAACTTCTCTAAAAGAGTTTCACAATTGAATAAATGTGGTTTTATAACCAATCAAAATTTGGAGGAAAATCATTTTTTCTTTACTTGAACCTTTTTAATGCTCTCCGTCAAATGAAACACAATATTTTTTGACATTTGGATTATGTCAATATATGTATATGAAAATAAGTAAAGTTCTACACGTAATGTGAAACATACATATATTTTATAACACTCACATACAAGCCAAAGCTTCATTTGATTTTTTTTTGAAATATTGAAAGGTATCTTACTTTTCTCAATAATTGTGTAACACATAAAAATTCAACAAAGATTTACTTTATACTTGTATTTCTGACGGTTATTTTTTCGTCAGAATAAACACAAATAGCTTAATTTTAAAATGAAATCAATAAAATAAGAATACATTGAAAATATCAAATTCAAAGATTTTTCGAGTATTTATAGACACAGTAGCTCAGAGGCTTGCCAATTTTTTATCACTTTTTGTATTCTTTCTTTATTATTGCTCTCATAAAATTATGTATACACATTTTACCATAAAAGCTTGTATTTATTATCCAACATAGTTTTGTTACAGTTATAAATACATCTACTCTCAGATAATAAACATGATCCAAAAGACGAAAATATAATTGGAAAATTTATTACCTTGCTCGTATTTCGGCACAGGGTTTCTAATTGAAAGTAAGATATGATTATAATACAATATTTTTGTAATAGAATATTTACTTCAAACCATAAATTATTCAAAGACAATATCCGTAGTCGAGTAGTCAACACAATTGGCTTCGATTGCTGGGCTCATGGGTTCAAATCACAGTATGTACAGATTTTTTAATCAATTTATGGATTTTTTTATGATGTCTCGAATTTTCTCCGACTACATATCCGACCCTCAAAAAATTGTGCATAGTAAGAGCGGTTAGCTTATCAATAGTCCTGTCTAAGCCTCGTTTTACTATGTCTACGGGTTACTCCTTTTTAAAAAGTGAGTTTGAGTAAATTAGTAACAAGAAGTTCTTATAGAAAAACATCCGCGGTGATAAACTCTATTGTGGGTTTATTGGCTGCAATTTTGATGTTGGCATGTCCTTAAAAATTAAATATTAATGTTTAAAATATTTTTTTTTCTCACTTCAACATTATATTTAACAATTCTTTGTTAAATTAACAGGTGCCTGCTCTGTGTGAAGCTAACTATTAAAAAAAAGATACTGATTTAAATGGAGCGTCCTTCCCTTTTACAAGCACAACCAGCGGTTTAACAAGCTTTAAATCGGCTTGCTGAAATAGCAAATATATATGTTTATATATTTATTACATTTCCATTTGGTCTTAAACACCAGTCAAGTAGAACCGAGTTTTTCTACACAAGTTGTTATCGTGTCTTGAATTTTTAGCATAGATGAGTTCTCTCAGACCTCTTCCATTGGTGAATGTTGGAACTTTTGGCACTCTGTACTCTTTCTATTTAAGGCGTTTGTCGTCATCACACATTCCATCCACAAATATGTAAACCTTTGTCAACTATTTTAGCAAGAGGTATTGCGACAAGAGTATATTTCCCCCTTTAATAAATGACGTAACTGATATTGACCACATTACAGTTTGTACTAAATTAATGTGGCAGGAACTATTTAAATACTTTACTTGATATCGTGTTTTAAAGACATATAAGTGAATAAAAATATTTAAACTACGATTAAATACATTCTGTGATTAATCGTTGTTACATTTTTTGGTAAAGTTTTGTGATGAAATTATGTTTACATTTTCTTTTTAATAATATTGAAAATTAGTAAATTTTAAACTCTTCGTAGCCACATCCACTATATCTATACCTGAAACAAGAAGTTGTCGGACAGATCAATTAAAAATGCTTTGAAATATAATATTGGTCATATAGAGGGGAAATGAGCCAACTTTAAAAATGGTAAAACTTTTTTCTTGAACTCTTGGAGATCATACTATTTCAATGTGTATAAACTGAGGTTACTTCACTTTTACGATACTTTAAGACGTGTAGAATATTAAAACGCAACTAACTTTTTTTTCTAAAATGCCACTTGACTTACTTCACCTCTAGTGGACCCATATAATATAATGCTTTAAAATACTTTCTGATAATTCACTGCTGTCATCCATCTTATGAAAATATTCTATTATCATCTAATATCTTTAAACTGTAAGTGGAAATGGTTTTTAAATGTATAATGTAAGATAAGTTTATTCATAATGGTTAAGATAAATGGTAATTATATTTGCAGCTTGTACTCGATGCAAAATTTGATTCACAAATAAAACAATTTTATTATTGTTTGATTGGAACAATACGCCAAACAATAGTCTTAGATCAAAGGGAATTGTGGCCAATTAATTAGCGATTAACAAAGTTAATACTGCCTAACAAGCTTGCCAATTGCCATGGAGTTTGGCTACAAGCTACAAAGCCACGTTTACAATAATCTTGTTAGAGCAAGTATTAAAAATAACCGAATACACGATTGTTTTTATTATTTATCGTCTCTCGAAATAAAAACGTACATTTTTAAATCATTTCTGTCAACAAATTAGATAATGGGAACTCATAAAAGGGATGAGATATGTCATCAGAATTATATATACACTTCTTATTAAGATATTTTACACAAATTTTGTTTATGACTAGCGAAAATTAAACCTGAAATTAATCTTATATTCGCCATTATTTCCAGTATTATATTACCACCAATCTAACGGTATTTTATTTTATTAATATTCAACTGTTATTTACAAATAGGTGACACATTCAACCTTGCTTGCGTCTTTTCTGTTTAAAGGTAAATAAATATTATCGATGTCACGTTTTAACGTTTGCTGATTTTTAATAGTTTGAAGCAGGGCTGTGGAGTCGTGAAAAATGAGTGGCTCGAACTTAAAATAAATAAATAAATAATGAAGTGTATTCAAACAAAATAGTACAAAGTTTCATGCTTGGCTGACTACAGATGATCTGATGGTGTACCTATATATAAGTTAAAACGAAAATTTTGAAAAAAAACCTCGGAGTCGTCTTTTTTTTACACGACTCTACAGCCCTGGTTTGAACGGGAAAAATAAATTTTCCCAGTCACATATTCTTTCGTTGTGTTAAGGGTAATTTATCTGAGGAACTTTTGTTTCTTCATGCAAACTGTAGAATTAGCCTATCAATTTATATATAAATGGTTGAAAAAGAGTTGTAATATTTTTCAACAGTATTGCTTGCGATATTAGTATATTTCACGTGAACGCGAATAAGTTTATAGAGTTGATGTTATCAAAATTTTCTCAGTAGACTTTCTTGGTAATTTATATTTGACCGTTTTTTATGTATTTCTGTCACAAATCAAAATCAACAATCTTTTATTTGTGTAATACGTTTGATATAAATATACATACTAAATTGAATTAATCACCATTTGGATCGTTGTCTGTGTGTTCTAGTAGGAGATATAATCGAGGTAATTCCTTGCTAAATCAAAGAATCAATCCAAGCGAAGGTGGTACAAGGTGGTGGTTTCATGCCAAAGCTTTGTAAACTACCACTATTAATGCGCTGCTTGTCCTGCATGATTAATTTCTGTTAAGCCCGTGACATTACATATTACCTGCCGAGTAAAGCTTTGGGCTACAAATTATGGATACATACAATCATAATATTACCTGCAATACGACTTAACTTATATTATATATTGAGTGCGTAAAATTCTCGCACGCAGTACAACATCTATTGGCCGTACACTATGAATATTGGACAAATTGTTGTTAAAGTTAATTTGAGAATATAACCAACGCTTTGACTTTTGGTTTCTCTGTACGTGTTTATTTTTTACGGGCAACGGTGGATCACTTCCAAGCTTTTCCAAATTAACGATTATTAGGTGTATTTTATTTTATATGTGATGCGGAATATTGATGAAGTATTTTTAAATTTCCAGGCGTGAACAAATCGTATTGCTTAATACGATGCGTCTTACCTGGATACCGCTGTTGCGGTTTTTTCAATCTTTTCGTTCAACGCTGGTTTGGCAACTAAATAAGATGGTCTCCCCAAACAGACAACAAAATTGGCGTGACTTGTACTTACCCTATTATCTTAAATAGTCAAAACATTATGAAAAAGATGAAGATTATATTAAGAGTGAGATATACCAGCTACAACTTATTTTGCGTTTCTTTTTCTTATTATTCACTCCAGCTCGAAGGTGGGTAAAATGACGCTTTTGCTAAATAGGTGATTAATAAGAATATAATTATAGACATACTATAAAAGCTATAAGTGTATTGAAACAAAAATATTTTAATCTTTTGTTCAATTCTGTTTATAATGCTCATCCTATTTTGAAATCTTTTATTTTAATATTAATTTCGTTGTTTCAACCACACCGTAATCGATATTAAAATTTATAATACCAGTATTTAATATAAAATACCAAAATAGGGGAATGGGTATATTCTACCGAAAATGTAAAAAAGAACACTTTATACAGTTTTTTGTATTATACTGTCATCTGACATAACCTCAAAAATTTCAACGGCTTGTTGTCATTGTCGCTCTCTTTTTGTTCAACATGCCTTACATAAATTCAACTGTTATGTAATTTGTAAGTTGACTAGCCTGAGCCGTAATATTATTTCAATTCAGTCTAGCGCACGTCAATGAGTTTATACACTAACTAATTAATTTATACATTGACTATCCAACGTAAATTTGAATATTAAATATATAAACTTTAACTAAAACTGCTAGTTAATATGCTAGATGTTTTACACTTTAACAGTCACAAATACATGTAATATATCGCCGCAATGTCTGATTGCCCGCATACCTAAATAACAATACGCGAAAGCTTAACTTTACCTGGTGCCGCTCGAATATTCAATCAAAAATCCTATTTTCAATTATCACAGCATAATAGGAGAGGGGAATCCCCTGATTACTCAATAATGACACTCAATACAAACGTGTCCATGCCAGATTTAGCAAAACCACTATCTACAATTAATTGTTGTTGTCCCAATACTGTAAATTGGTTTTGTGGTGTGCTAATTAGTTAGAGTGGCGTGTTGCCAACTTCTAGAACACAAGATTCGAATTACAATTGCCACTCTATAACGTATCTGCCAATAATTATGCATTGAAAACATAACAGTGATCAAATTTTGTCATATGATATGAGATGAAATGTTTATTAACAAAACATGAACGTCTTAAGCATAAATATTACAGATAAATAATAAGGACGAATCCAACAAAGTAATTATGATGTTAATTTAGCGAATAAATACTGTTTTTTTTAAACCATATATGTAAAGCGTAGTTTCCCAAGCTTATTGTACAATGGAACACTTTGGAAATTTTAAAATGTTACGGGATACATTTTTTTAGGTTGGCTAATTCATAATTGTAAAAATATTTAAAAAAAATATCATTGATACGAATAAATATTTTTTATTACGATATAAACAAAAAAAAACTGATTTTACAACCTAAATATGGCAAAGGTCCCATTTTTATCTCAATATTATCTATATATCGACTGTGGAAAGGAAAAATTTCCAAATCTCCATTTGATAGATACTATTTCAAAATTTAATAAGGTATGAATGTCCAATAAAAGCTGAAAAAATAAATAAAAACTTAATATCATTATTGATGTATTTGATTTTTCTAATGTTTGATATTTTTTTCAAAAATAAATAGTGCGTTTTGGTTGAGATATGAACTTTTAATGAAAAAAAATAGGAGGTCCCTGCTCAAGCACGCCACTGGCTCCCTGTTCATTTTTTATAAACAAAATTTATCACAATATGATAATAAGGAATGCTTTTCCCAACTGAGATGATTTTAAAATCCTATTAACCTAGATTTTATCAATTAAACGACTTTTTGTAAGTAAGCAATTTAATATTTTCTTTTAATTATAGGTGTCTCTGCAGACCGTGACACTTACCCATAAGCAAAATGTCCTCAAATGTTGCAAACAACAGAAACACATACCAAAGTCATACCACTGGAAAGAAATATAAGGTGTCTTTAATGCTTTTGTAGGTACATCCGTTTAATTTTTAAAATTATTATTTTATTTAAAATTGATGGGAGAAGCAAATTACCCATTTAAGAACATTGGTAATTAAAAATAAACAATCTATTTTCAAATTGAAATTACTTGAAACCTTGAAAACTTTAATCTCGCCCTCGTTTTAGTTTGTGTATTTAATTAAGGCTGCGGTGAAATTCATTTGAAATCCAATTTTCCACCCCATCCTGCAATTATTTGTTCTCTGAATCTACTGGCCTCACTACTTTTGTACAAACACGGATCGAAATCGGTATAAAAGTTTTAATATTTATTTTTCCCACCGTCCTTGGTGTCGAGCACGTTCCATCGAAAAATTAATATGATCGGTATTTTTTTTAATAACTGATTGACTAACAATATTTCCACTGTCAAATATTGATAACCATTTCATGTTTCAGGCATTTTTGCCTCTGCTTGTATTTAGGTGTCTACGTCTTCAATTAGTTGTAAATCAAATAAAGAGCTTCTATTATTTGTATAATATAATATTTCCAATACGGTGCATGAGGATTTTGAGTCAGTATATTATAAGAGTAAATAGTAACCCCATGTCTTTGCTACACAATAGAACGATGATCAGACGGAGTGATTGTGTGTGTGCTTACATGTCCTGAGCGTTAAAAGTTCACTAAACAACAGTTATCTAACATAAGCACTCTCTAAATGAGCATGCACTGATTTACTTATAAATATGTATAGATAAATGAGTCGATTAACATCTTTTTCTTCTTTTTTGACCATATTCGCTCCCTGTGTGGGGTATATGGCCATCACGTGGCTTCTCGATGTTTTTCTGTCTCCCGCCAATTGATTTGCATCTTCCCATGACATGCCAGCATCCCTTAGTTCGGCCGAGTACATCCTATGGATAGTACCCGACAGTCGTCCGGGACGCCGGAATCTTACCGGTCAAAAGAAGAGGCAGGCAGAATTAAGGCTTTTCGGCAGCATCCGTAGTACGTGACCCAGCCAGTTTCAACATCTCTCAGTAACCACTGACGTGACGGGGCGCTGTCTTGTCCATTTCCTTATCTCCGAATTCCTTACAAAATCAAGCCACTCCTACCCCATTATCCGACGCAAGCATATATTCTCGGAGCGTAAAATACAGATTTTCTGAGACTTCGTCATGTGCCATGATTCGCTACCGTAAAACAGTGCTGTTAGAATACAAGCGTTGAGCAAATAGCATGGTTTTATTGTGTTCAGCTATGGGTCCCAGACATTGAGTTGAATGTGGCTCCAGCCATTCCTAGGCGAACGGCAAGCTTCTTTTTTGTACCAACGTCTTCCGGGATATGTTTGCCGAGGTATGTCAAAAACTGATTTAAATGACGTTCAATCAATCGAAAAAGTAATCACAAAAAAAAACAATGTTCGTAGGTCTTTGAAACATCATGTGATATTATGCTTTTTGATTTTAGTCGAAATTTGAAATTATATATGGTAAAATTGTTACTTACAAAGTTGCAATTATAAACGGTGATTGTCGATTTAAAATCATCAATATTTTGTCGTAAAAAAATATTGTCAGATGACATAACAGTGCTCGACAAGGCAAACTGCCCATGGTCTCTCATATAATGTTTAAAAACAGTAAGTATCCGGCTCAAGCCGTAATGGCCAATTAGAGCGAGTCGTGTAAAAAGTTTGCTAGCTACAAATGAGGCACACGACAGGAATAGAATATTGCCAAAGTCCGAAGCCACATATAAGCACCTACGCGTATACCCGCCGCCGACCGACACGGTCAATTGCCTCGGACATCGCCGTACTTGAACAGGGCTGGGCAGATTGCAAAAAATATTATCATTTACTTTATATACGTTCATTATTGTAAAACTTGTGAAGGAACTAAGGAAGTCGTTGTATAGAAACCCCGCATGACTATATGGTCATACTCATCCTTTTATTATCGTGTAATATTGTGTACGGACAGTAGTAAGGACGAGCCTGACCGTATGGGCACGCAAACATTTGGGGTTGAAATATAGCTAAACGTGAAATTTTTAAAAATATTTACAATTTGACCTCTTTAGATCAACATATTTTCAATACAAATATATTATTAAAATAACTGTAAATAATTTGATGTTTTGATAAAAAAATAACTAACAGTTTCAAAAAGTTCATAAAAAAACAGAAATTCAAAAAATCGCATGTAATTTTGGTGTCCGTTTCTGTCCCCGCGGCTGATGACTGACTGAAGTCTGTACCCTTCTTAACCAAATATGAGTGAAAGCAACGATATTCAGGTAGAAAAAGGATGAATAGTGGGATCAATAGACAACGGTGTTTACTGTGACCATATGGTCACGCTCGTCCTTGGAGGGTTAAATTGCATCATGTAATCTAGTCCAAAAAAAAATGCTTGTCAATAAAAGAATTGAGCAATATTTATTCCAAAATATAAGTTCAAAACCAGTTGTTCTAAGCATTAATACCATTATTATATTTATGTTTATTTTTCATATAAAAACTTAAATTCTTTTTCTATTTTTTATTTATATAGCACATACATTTAAGGGCACGAATTTTGAAGTAAGTGTGTTATAATAATTTTTAAGTGAACAAATATATTCTAGGGTACAATTATAGAATATCTTTCTTATCTGTGACACAATTCTTGTCTTAAATATTTAGATATTTTGCATATTATTGCAAGCCAAACTGATATTGTCAGTAAGAAATATTGATTCCATTTTTGACAAAAAGGTTTTTTCTTAGTGGCAGCCCTTATTAAAATCTATACAACTGTAGTGGTCTAGGTTGTACTAGATATTACGTTAGAAGTGTGCGACGTAGGTTTAGCTGTCCGGCAACTGGCGATAGCACAGCCCTGACTGCAAAGCTTCGCTAAGTCCTGCGGAGAGAAGCGACTTAGTACTGGACTTAATACTGTTCCAATAGACTAGTGCGTCGATTTTTAGTCTAGGATATGAAACAATAATTATTGTTTTTTTTTATATATTAAAATGAAGAAGTCCATATTAGAAATGTGTGATAAAGAAGTTATTGTTGTTGTTTGACCATTAAATATTATGATAAAATTTAAGATTCACATAGCATAAAATTAAAATCTTTACAACTCTCAGCTCATTCAATATTAAACGTTTGTTTTTTAGTATTTTATTGACAAGTAACCTTTATTGATTTTCACATAGAACCTTGTAGTATTCGGGTCGCGTTATGTAACCTCAATTAATTTTCTCCATTCAGCTCGGTCCACCATCTCCTTACGCTAGTTGCTGACTTTCTGCAACACCAGCGTGATATGAGTTTATATTAACATATCTGATGGTTTGGGACTTACTACAGAGGTTATTAAGCTCATGGTTGTGCCGACGTCACCAGATGCCATCCGCTCAGAAAGGGATGAAAATCTTTCTCAAGATCTTTCGCTCAACCACTTTTAGCTTCTGAAGCCTTCAGAGCTTAGTGTACAGACCTTTCAATTAGATTTAAGCACACCAAGTTAAATTGTTCATTTTAAAAAAGTGCTCTTTATCATTTTTCAATATTATTATTTAGTTTTTCAGGTTTTTTTCTAATCAGCTTGATTAATAAATCAGCGCAATTGTCAAATATGGTATAGTCCAGCTGAGCTTAGCGAGGTAATCGCTTCGGAAAGTAGGATAATAAAATGTGAAGCGAGCTGTACAGCACTAGCTGGTAAGTAACACTGTTTGTTCATACATTAAATAAACCTATTATCTCTGTAAACTAACACTTCAGTAAAATCTGGCGGACGCGACCTGTTATATTAATGTCTTTAAAAAAATCCGAAAGAAGCACTATTTTAATAGATAAATAGTGGTGAATTGACATGACTTAAGTTTGACTCCAAATTTCTAGACCAGGATGGGGAACCTTTTCTTCTCTAAAGGCCGCAGAAAACATTGACTAGGGAATCTTTGTCCGGAAACAAGAATTTACGATCAGAATATGTCAGGAATTTACGAATTTACATACATTTACAGAATTACAGGATTGGCCAGACGGCCGCAGGTTCCCCATGCCTGTTCTAGACCAACCAATTCATAACTGGACGTGGTTATTGGTCATTTACTGTAAATACATGCTGATTTGTTTGTGTCTTAAGTAAATTACGAGGCATTCTAAGATTTCATGATATTCTTTTGTAAGAAAATGGAACTCAATTCATAAAAGCGTTTTATTTTTAATTAAATATTTAATTTAACATTCTTCACGCTGCAGCGCATGCAACCAAGCCTTGATTAATTATTAGGACATCTTTGGCAAAAAATTTACACAAATAACATTTTTACACTGCGGAATACACTCTGTAAGTGAGCTGTAAGCAGTGCGTTGAGTAGCAAAGGAAATTAAAAAGGTTTATTTTAAAGTAAATCTTTTTTGAAAGTACATACATATCTACAGTTTAATCTGCTGTCTTCTAGGCGGCTAAAATGAATTAATGAATTCACGCCTTCAAATACACAGAAGCGAATGATAAATAGTTCAACTAAATAACACTAATTAACGAATTGCTTTAACTTTGTTGTTCATTTGTATATTTTAATTGAAATAAAAAGAGTTATGTACTCTTGTCAGTGTCACTATTTATCAAGAATTTTGTAGATGTTTTTTGTTTGTCGAAGTATCTGCATATTCCATGTCGTAAAAACACGATTCAATGAGAAATTTATTGAAATGTTTGCTTATTTATCGTTGACAGTTTTCACACTGTTAAAATTATACAGTATTTTTACATTGAGTCGGTTATTAATTTTACGTCAAGAGTATATTAATAGAGTTTTATTAATATGCGCGGTATCTGCTGCGTTGTAATATGTGGATGGCTAAGAGGAGAAATTCTACAAAAAAAAGCCTAGGTGAAGCCCGCGTTTTTTGATTTTTTAATGTACATTACCCTAAACTCGTACAAACCTGACAATGGTGTTTACTCTACAACAGGTTAAATTATATTTAAAAAAATGTTCGATAACATGTTAAGAAATATTATTTTGAAACGCATTTTGTTAGACGAGAAATTCATTTAAAATAGGTAACATAAGGTAAATATAATTTTTGCATTGAAATTTTCTGTGCCAGTAAGTAAATGTAAGCTTATAAAAATAGTCCTTAATTTTTAACTGTTTGTTTACTTTTACACTTTAATACATAGCAAAAAATTCTTGAATATTTTCTCTATTACTAGTGGTAAACACTTAAAAAGCTTCTGATGCTGATCTGTTAGACGGAACGTCAGCGTCGTGTACCATGAGAAGATTGGAGTAAGTTATTAAAATACAGTGATAATATAATCATCTTTAGATGACCAGAGAGTCGATAAAGTTTGTGACAAGAGTAGTCTGTAAGATGGGGCTATTTATATACATACTCAGTTAAAATTATATCAGAAATGATTAATTATTGTAAATGTTTTTAAATGGACAGTGTACCGTTTTCACAACCATTTTCATCACATTTAATTTAAGGTAATTGTCATTTCCAATAATGATACCTATACCTTAGTTTAAATTAAATTAAATTCCTAAGAGATGATTCTAGCTTGGTTTGACTTAGTTGGATTGGTTGTATCTTGGTCAAAATTGTATACCTCTAAAAATGAAATATAAGCTCTTTTTTAACCACGTTTATTTCCAATATTGAGGGCATGGGCTTCTTATAAAGTTTATCTCAACAAAAGTTATTATTTCAAATCTGCTTGTTACTCAGCTGCTTAAGCTTATTTTTTTAAATAGTAGGGATAGAATGATAGGGTAAGGACATGACAAGTGGTTAGTTACTCTTGCTGGGACCTGTTTAAGCGATTAAGTGGATGACAAAGAATTATTAGCATCGCAGACATGTCTTCAAACAGAAACTCACTGATCGATTGAAATATATTATAAAATAGCTTAAGTGAAGGTCGAATCTAATCAAATAAAACAACGCATAGTTTTTTCATATATGTGGACGTTACCAAATAATCTTCAAAGACTTTCTCTGGGGAAATTTCTAGTCACCAAATGAAATACACTTAACGTTTTACGCTTAAGAATGAATCCCATAAGTAGGCTGTGTTGAATAGAACTTATAGAGCCTAGAGAATGGTATAAATATTTTTTTATAGTTTTAATAAACATGAATGCAAGACATTTATTTTTCATAGTTTCTCCGCATATAATAATGTTTGAATTTATTGAATATGATGCATTAGCTGCAAACTACTTATAATGACTGTAATATTTAAAGTTCTTCGGGATCTTACATTGCTGTCATGATTTGACAATATTTTAAGTACATTACCATTAAAAATGGTTTTATACCTTATATTAAAATTATATTTGTATTAAACCAGAAAGAAATGATATTGACAAGCATTATGCGTTGTTTTATAGAAAGTAAAACCAATTCAAACTTTCGTGGCTAAGACGTTCATCACAATAACATAACTGAAAAAATCTAACTCAATTGAGAATTTTACGAAAAACAAATTATCAAAACACATTCTGGCACTTATTTGTATTGTAGATCTCTCGTCGAATTTTCTCTACACACATAATTTGTTGTGTACTTTTTAGAAGAACATATATTAATGAATCATTATCAAAAATAGCAAATGACATTTTTCACAATGTATTGTATAATATTAACCTAAACTGCTTTCAGGTAAAGTGAGGAAAAATAATTGTTAATTTTTGCTAATTTTCATGATTCTTTAGACGTATCTTTGCATTAATTGTTTTGGAAGAGGTCTGAAACTTTTTAATTTCAGTTTAATCAACTAAGTGGTTTTGTACTAATAACCCTATATCAATCTATTTTTTATTAGTTGAAAATGCTCGTTAGGAAAGAAGCTGGTACTAATCTTAAGAAATTAATTAATTTGGAATAGTTTAAAAATATTGTTTTTACTGTAAAAATATAATAAAATAAATATAAGCTACAATAAAGACATGTTTAGTTTAGCAATACATTGACGACACCTGTTAGCGATGATGACTTATTGATAAATTGTGTATTATATTATTTAAAAAAGCTTTTACTGAAATTTTAACCTATGCTTTTTTAATTTTGCAATGTTGACTATTAGTTGATTACGTTATAAATGTGTTGTTTTAGGTATCATGAACTTGCTTTTGCGTAAAAATGCAAATCAAAAAATCCCAGTATCAAATTTTTGCTGTAAAGTTAAAATGAACAGCAAACATTTTCGCAAATAATGTATTCAAACGCATCTGAACACGAGCACTTTATGCAAAATTTTGCCGTTTTTTTTTCCTTTTTGTACAGCAGTACTTTTCGTTGCTTATAAATATTTAAACCAAAAAATGCAGATGTCGGTGAAAATCTTTCGGACTTGAGATTTTCTTTTTACTTACGACGAAATTAATTTATTCACACATGGTCGACCTAACGTTACTTGTCAATTTTTATAACACAGCAAAATATTCCAGAGCTTTTTTAACAATGTTGAGTATATATTATATTATAAACTCCTAGCAGCTCTAATGGATCATCACAAACAAAGTTGTTTTTAGAAGACTACCTGTTTTACATCGCTTAGACTGAGTGTATCAACGTAGGACAGCACAGATCTTATATTATACGAAGAAGCACAGACCTAACATATGTACGTGCGACGCAGACATGCAACAATCCTGCCGTACGTCGGCACAGATTCCTGCGTGACGTTTTCACATGTGAGCTAGGGCCTTAAATCCCAGGATTGTCTTAGTACTAATCCTTTAGATTTCGGGATTCACTATTAAAAGTGAAAAATACGTGATATCTGCTAAAAAAAATTTTTGCGCAAAATGAGACTGGTAGCAGTAACTTTTTTAAAGAAACAAAAAATGTCTCATATTTTTCAAAGATTGTGAATTCTTTAAATTCCCAGGTGTAAAAAGTCATGGAGTTAAAAAAAAAAAAGCCTATGTGTGATGGCTGCGTTAGTGCATCCGACGTCTTCTGCATTTAATATTTTTTATTTAAATTGGCAACAGTTTTATTTCTAAATTATGTTTTATTTCTGGTGGGAAAGTGTTGAGTACGTTGTTATAGTAAAGGTAGCCAATGGCTTCACTTTTTTAATGGTTGCGAAAACGTCAAGCTTTGTGAAGGGCAAACAAAAATTGAATTTCCAAAACGAAACATTTCTTGTGTGTCTCGTTTTTTTATTCTGTCAACAATTTTCGTAGCTACTCAGGTACGCTACGTTTAATACAAATATGTGTTATAAAAGAGTATGTACTTGTATTCGAATACAACTGAAAATATTTCTGAAAAGAGTTTCGTTTGAAAAGCAATCTTATAGCGATAATGTGTTAAAAGGAATGAAAATTCTCAACTTGTCAATTGAAAAACAAATAATTTATGTTTCCATCGCCTAAGAAACGCTCCAAAATGCTCTTCAAACGAGAATAAATCTTTATATGGAACAAAGCGATTGAATCAAAAAGAAAAATATCCACATTGAGTGTTTTGAAAGCAAAATATTTTAACAAAACAAAAATTCAAACACACATGATCGTAAAACCAATGAAACATTTAATATGACTTGGCAATGCCGATGATAAACGGTTTTCAAAGTGATTTTCTTTTTTTTTCAAATGTGAAAATTATAGAACCCAGGTAAGAATTAAATGTAAAAAATAAAATTGATAGAAACACTGGACGTTAATTGAGATATATGGAACTACCATTATGTACCTCAATCAGTGAAAAATAAATTAAAAGGTTTTCTCGTTTCAAATGTGATACTTCCACTAATCGCCGTAATCCTTCTTATAATTAACGATAGTGTTTTCTAAGGCTTATACAAAACTTAATTTTGAAAAAAACCCATTTTCAAATTCCAATATTTTTTAATACTCGGTTTTAACCGGTTGTCGAAGTTTCACAAAAAAATGATGAACTTAAATAAGTATTGTTAATTTATTCATATAATGTTTAAAAAAACAGTTTTTTTTACGAAAAAATCTTTCGACAGTGAACTAATTATCCCTACTCATTACTCGATAACTGCACTGCATTCAAGACAAACTATTCGACAAAAAACAAAATATGTTAACCTAAATATTATGTGATATTTAAACCTATTCAATAATGTATAGTCAATATTAAACATTATGTTTCATCTCGTTTTTTTTATTATCAAAGTGGTTCCATGTTAAAATATATATTTTTTTAAATGGAATAATAAAAAAAAATATTAATATTAATTCAACTAATTTCAACCACCTTGCTATTTTCGAAAAACCGGTTTTTAAATATCACAAATTTGGCCAAAACCCGGAGTTTTAAGCACAGTTTTAAAAAACCGACAAGCCTTTATAATTTACCACTCTTTTACGAAGACAATGTTTAATAAACTTAAGAAATTAAATTTAATTAAAAATACACAATGCTTTTAATCTAACTGAATTTCTACAGTATGTTTTTAATCCAATCTCGATCCAAATCCAAAACTCTTTCAATAATTTAAGTTAAAAACTACGTAAGGGTTGATACTGACATAGTGATCAATTGCTGTAGTATTTATTTTTTAATCAAATACCTTTTTTATAGTGGTTATACGCTTGACTATTTTTTCTTTTATTAAACAACCTGTTTGTAGAGCAACAAATTCTACCAGCTCCATATTTACTGCTTGATCTGAAAATCGTCTAACTTCACCAGTAGAACATATAAAAATTAATACCTTAGCCATCATGCAGTTAAAAAAAATTAAAATGCAATTTTTAAATTAATGCGTTTTACTTAAACGTGATAGCCCACAATTGAAAAGGTTCAGAACATTTTCGTGCATGATGAATAATTAAGTTTGTAAACATACATATAGCATCGTTTGACTTGAAATTCAGCAAACATTTTGTACGCTAAGTGACCGGTGACCACGTTTTCAATGGCTGAATAACTCAGAACAGGCCCTCGAAGCTCTAAGTGCCATCTATTTGCGTAGAAGGTCTACGATAGAGCTTTGTTTAAAAGCTTCCTTGAGTCTGATAAAGTCCACCCCCTGTTGCAGCCTAAGGTTACAATGTTTTATATGTTAATCAATTAAGTAAAAATTGTCTATGTATTTTTTTTTTTTTTGTAAAATGTAACAAATATCTACTTAATTTATAAATATTTATCAAAAAAGTTAAATTAATGTATTTTCACGTGTATGAAAAACACAATAAATACTTATAGAAGAACGATCATTATCAGTTTTAATTCTTTTTTTCTTGATGCCTCCTTAATTGAAAGACGGTAGTCATAATTTTCACTGTTTTTCTATAGTGACTTAATAGTTTCGTCACTTATACCCAAGACTCTGAGCCATTGAAAGGTGCTGCGTTACCCATGTCAGTTTGTCTTAAAAGCTCCCCAACGGAGACATTATCAGCCAAAAAGGGCTTCAATATAAATAGATACATTTCAATAGGATTACGTATCGTTTAATTAAGTTATTTTTAAGTAAGCTATTTTCAGCATTTAAATCCATATATATATGTATTAATTTTTTAATATGCTCACAATTGTTTACATAGATACGTGTCTTGGTACTGAAAAATATACATTTTATCATATATGCTTCATATAATCTCAACTCTAATGTTTCACATTTCAGCTTTTTAAAAGCTGACAATTTAATTATTGTACACAGTTCAACTGCTTTAGCAAGGTATTTTCAATGTTTATGTAAACATTTTCAATCTTTCGTCTACTACGGCCAATATTTTTTTTTAATTATTATGTAAAGTCAATACATATTTTTATTTGTCTTATTTTATTTACTGAATTGACAATAGTTTCATTTTGAAAGTCCTGTTTACTGTCAACTCTTGGGTGGAAAAGTTATTTTTGTACACATTTATGTATAGAAATTGGAACGTTAATATTTCTCCTACGTTATTTATATAATATTTTTTCAAATTTTAATCACATTTTGATTTTAAATTGTCAAATATTTTTTTAATTATTTTATTCTAATAGTGAACATCTAATGCTTGATTTCATATGCCTATCGTGTAGTATATAAATACTTGTCAATACTTGTTGTTTTTTCCACTAAATTGAACGTCTAAATCTTTCTCGGAAAGACCGCAAACCCCCACTTCGCTTGACACAAAACCAAATCCGAAGTCAATTTCGTTAAAAGCTTCCACTATGTCGTCCGCAACTATTTATTTGTGAGAGACTTATTTTTACTCATCGCCCCATTTTCAAACATTTTTATTTTATTTATTTCATTCCCATCTCGTGACTGCGTGTCCTTCAAGATAAAATATAGTTTTTCACTCTAAATTTAATGAAATACACTCTAACAGAATAACTTAAAAGTGAACAAGTCGGCTATAAATTTTGTTTATATCTTATTTCCTCAGTGAAACAGATAACCATCTATTTAAAGTGAAACGATTAATCATAAAAACGTACTGTTAGTTACACAGTCATGTGGAATCAAATTTAAATGTGAGACGAAAAAAATGGTTTTATAATATAATACTTTCAGTTTCAGTCAAAAATCCAGGAAATTTCGGAATTGCCATTTTAAACCTTTTTTTTTAGCCGTCGCGAAACTTTCTCAAATTTTCTCAATACCGAAATCCCGAGATTGGTACTATCACATTCCCGGAATTTTGGGATCACAAAAATATACAGGATCCCGGTATATGAGGCCCTAGTTGCCAACGACATTTTTGTGATATAAGATTTGGTATACAGATCGCTTACATAATTCAATTATTTCAGATACTCTATAATGACTAAAATGTCAATAGGCAAATACAATATATGGCTTTTCAGAATTTGAAGGCGCTATTACAAGAACTGTAGAAAATATTTTTTGTAACTCACTGTTGTGTTTTCAATAAAAATTTCCTATATTGTATAAAAATAAATAAAGTATTTTAAAACTATCTTTATTTAATAGTGATTTATTTTATTTATGGCCATTTTAATTTTTGAAATTCAAGTGCAAGAAGTATAACCTATTGATGAAATAAATGCTTTAAAATACAAAAAAACAAAGAATAATGTTGAAATATTAGTATAATTTAAGATTTCGACTGAAGGTGCTTGGTGGAATTTCAATATTAAATTTGAATCATTCAAATTATGTACACTCCCACAGATTTTGTCACTAACGACCCGGGTTTCGCCTTTCGGCATCTTCAGGCGTTCAAGCGCACGGATGAACTTGAACTGACAGTTCAAGTTCAAGTTCAGTCAAGTTCAGTCAGTTCAAGTTCATCCGTGCGCTTGAACGCCTGAAGATGCCGAAAGGCGAAACCCGGGTCGTTAGTGACAAAATCTGTGGGAGTGTACATAATTTGAATGATTCAAAAAAATGAAATATTAGTACATGAAAATAATATATCTGATTTATCTGAAATGAAAATAACTAAGCTTTTTGTAGTTTTTTCAATGGGAACAACTGAATTCCTATTTAAACAGGTATCTACTACTTCTCACTACAGTTTTGTTGTCTTTATTGTGTGTATTCCATAGTTCACACTGTGTTGAGCGCTTTCATATTATGACTGTCAGGAGTGTCTTAAGAGGAGTTCCAAAAGTGTACTTAAATATGTCGTCACCTTTCTGGCGGCAGTTTCTAAGAAAAAAAAACTGACAAAAATGAGTTAGATTTGTAGACAAAAAGATTCTTTGATATTAATTCTTTGTCTGGGAAAAATCAGTCAGAGCATTGATTATACCAGTTTGTCAAAAATAGCATTAATTTTAATAGGGTAAAAATTTCAGCCTATTTCAGTTCTACAGTTTTTTTATATTTTATGCGTTGATAGCTATTTCGGCTTTCGCCATCGTCAGAACTATGCTTAAACGTAAATTTTGCTCAGCTATATATACTGGCTTCTAAGAGATACACAATGCATCATATAATTCACTCTAACATCCTAATTCAAATTATAATTACAATATTGCACTTATTAAATGTGATTCTAGTGTTTCAAAGAACGATAAGCAGTCTGGGATTTTTTAATTAATGTTTTAAAAACCCCAGACTGCTTATCGTTCTTTGAAACACTAAAATCACATTTAATAAGTGCACTTTTGTAATTATAATTTGAATTAGGATGTTAGAGTGAATAATATGATGCATTGGGGTTAGGAGCCAGTATATATAGCTGAGCAAAATTTACGTTTAACCCGTAACATGCCATCTTAAAAAATCACGTTCCCTGCCATGATGGCATCTCAGTTTCACTGTTTATTGACAGTATTTAAACCTAAATTAGCAGCTAAAAAATAATTTTAAAAATGTATATATGCTAGAATACCTAAAATGATAAATACTTATTGACAATGTTAAGAGAAATATTGAATGACTTAATGGCTCAACTATTTACGATTGCATCATGGGCATGGAGGTGTTTTAAGCATAGTTCTGACGATGGCGAAAACCGAAATAGCTATCAATGCATAAAATATAAAAAACTGTAGAACTAAAATACGTCGAAATTTTTTACCCTATTATAATGGAGTCCTACCAAGTAAATGCCAAATCAATAAATAGCATTAATTTGTGTGGGCTATTGCCCTTGTCTATTAATTTTAAGCTTTTATTTGTGTCAGATCGGTAGAAATGAATATATATTTTCATGTTATAATTATCTATGTAACATACAATATCGATGCTAATGACTTTATTGTAGAAGTTGAAAATTTTTCGCTGTTTAGTCAGAACTGTTATTTACGAAATTCTTCCAGAACAGTGACAATATATAGTTTTTATTGGAAAACTTTTATGAATTGATGATTTATTATTTATATTGATTCAAAGAAGACATGGTGATCATTCAATAAATGCTTTACTTTACAGCTACATAAAGCAATCCAACACTTGTATTAAACATTTTTAATACAGTAAAATATTCTGCATTCCTATTTTCTTATAAATATTTCAACATCGGAAGATTTAAATATTCGGGTTTGATTATGCAAATAACAGTACGTTATCATTGTATGCCGCAGCGTAATATTTGAGCGCAATAGTAATGTGGGTTTGCAATCTCAGAAGAGCAAACGTAATCTTATTTATGACTTGCAATTTTATGGAAGTGAGTTTCATAACGATTTCATTAATAAACAAAATAAAATTATGATAAAACCTAACGATATTGATAAAAAACGGAAAATTTTGCGCCCTTAGTTTTAAAATATGACAAGCTAAAAATGGCCTTCTAAGATGATTGAATGTAAACGTTCATACAGTTTTAACACTCACGGCTCGGTGACTAGAAAAATACCTCTCTTCCGATGGGGGTAATTTAGGGACCCCAGTGGTTTCCTCATTATTGGCCTTATTCTTTTGACTAAACTTGTTTATTTTTTTAATTATATACTCTTAGTTGCATGCCATGTTGTTACTTTAGTACATTTGGTATAACTAAATATGTTATGTCTATATTTTTATTTTGCCCAAAATTGCACATTCTTTTCAAGACACTCCTTCTTCAAGTAACGGTGTAGAAAACTATGCACTGCATTAGTAATTATTTTAAGTTACAATAATGATTTTTCCAACCCTTTTGCACTTTCAGCTCAACGAGTCAATTTTTTGTCTTGTGGTAGTCTAAAACTAGATTTGAAAATTGTACATAGCATCATCTTGTGTAGGGGTTGTGTTTATTTACTTCAAAAATATCCTCATATGTGAACAGTCCATAAATTGATTATAATATCAATTTATGATAGTACAAAACGAAGACCACAAAGCTGGAAAAAGTACAGGATGTAAGAAAAGCTCTTGGCTTCAACTATCTATCGTTTTTCTTTCAGAAAAAAAATGTTAAGCTAATAAAAAATAGTTGTCCTAGAACAACTTCTGTTGAATTTTTTTTATTTATATTTATTTTACATAACATTACAAAATAATGACAAATTACTTTTAAAATGTAAAAACAGGGTTTAATCTAACATTTAAAAGTAGTAGAAATTTGTTTTAAAAATTAGCAAAGAATTCAACTGATTAAACTCCGACAAATTTTACTTCAATACATAAACAAAATAACATTCGTCGAAACTCACTTACTTCCACGTGGAATATTTCAACATTTGAAACCATTGTTAAAAACTGTTAAAGTTTTCCTTAGTGGCATCTCTATTGGCATGCTGGATCTACACTTTGGGAGAACAAACAATTGATTGACTCTGGAGGCGGAATGGTTAGAAAAAAGGTACACTGGACAGCTTTTGATATCTTGATTAAAAAAAGAAGAGTAGGATCTTAACCACATAATTAATCAATCTTCATTTGTCATCAAAATTGCTGGGTGTCAAGCCGGGAGAAATTGGATTGATAGGGTATAGTGTTTATTAATATACCGTAAAGGCCGAAAAATTGCAGTATGCATCACGAAAGGTAATCGTTTTTTTTTTATTTTGAGTGCGTCTGTCCAATAAATAAATTGCAATCGCGCGATGTATATGTATGTACAAATAGACTAGTCTAAAGAAGTTTCTATTCTGTTTCTTACACTCATTTGTTTTATTTTTCTAGACTCGATTCTCTTCACATCTCTTGTATCGACTGCAGTACCGCATCTGGGCAGGGCCGTTAATTTGACAAAAAAAATGTAGAAAGCTTTAGATTTAGTTTGAAGACTGTTGCCTATTTGATTAATTAAGCAGATTTGAGAGAGAGATAAAAAATATATTAAAGATCTAAATGGTTTCAAACAAGGACATGTCACATTGATTTAGTTTTGTTTTAATTTCCTGATATAGAGTTTTAACCTTTTGGGCTAGTGGATAATTGTCTTATTAATTTAGTTTGTATATTTTTTATAAATGACATACTATTTTTATTATGATTATTCCATGCCCGCTCCCAATGTGGAGCATATGGCATATTAATGAAAGTCTTTCTACGAGAACTGTTTGTTACTCAGTCGATTAACCTATCTTTTATAAAGAGAGTAGTAGGGATAGAAGGATAAGGATATGACAGGACTGATGGTAAAAAAATCGCTCTCGCTAGGCTATTATTAAAGAATTGGAAAGGTGAGAGTTAAAAGTAACCCAGTAAACTGTAAATCATATACATTGTACAATCTAGAAAATATATTGTATCAATATTAATAATACTGTTTAAAGCCAGCCAGCCAGAATGGCATGTATAGGATATATGTCAATTTGTTTCACTGTTTAGGAATAGATTTTGAGACGAACAAAAAAATACAGATTGATACATCTGTGCAAATGAAATTAACTACATTATGTCAATTGAGCCCAAATTGAAATATTAAAACAGTGCAGACACTATTTCCATTGATATTAACACTTGTAGATTGACCAAATCAACGATCATAACAAATAACAGTAGAATACCTGTGATTTCTAACATAATTTCACGTGGAAGCTTTTAACATCCGTTGGGAAGTTTTGTCATTTTGAACATTGTACATAGTGTAGTTTACCTCCCATGTTCTGGTATGTGTTTTCTGTTGCATAGTATAAATAAAGGGAGTATTAGTTTATCAATACTTATAGGTGCAATATACATCCAAATACGTTTCTGTCGTCGGTTCTTGTAATATGGCAACGTCCACTGAGCACTTTTTCTGATGCATAGAAGGGGGTGTCTTGTTATCGCGAACCGATAATGGATGTTGGCAACACATATCGTATGGATTTATGGGATGTCCCCTTACTATATGTTGTAGATTATAATAAAAATACAATTCATTACGATCAACTGAATTTAAAGATAAATATTTTCAATAGTCAATATTGTCTTGATTTATTTGTTAAGTGTTAATCTGTGAAATATAGTAATATTTTTTATCGAAATAATGTTGTTAAATATTTTTTGTTATATTACTGATCATACAATATGCAGCAAGAAAAAACCAATTGTGAATGAGATGAGTGTTCTAAAATTTAATAACCTGTTATACATCAGTAAACTTAAGAACTATGTTTTAGTAAAGATGCTACTACTTTTACTAAGCTTAGTAGTAAAAGTTGTCGAACTAAAACAATATTTTATATTTATTATTATTCATAAAATAACATAATTATTTAAGACAGTAATAAGGTCAGTAAGTGTATGAAATTAATATATGGAAATCCTACATATTCTCTGATCCTGAAATAAAATACGACGCTGAATATCAGGTATCAAAAAGTTTCCGAAATTTTATTACGTTTTTAATATCCCAATGATATACTATCCGTTAAAACTTGTTGTTCAAATAAATAAATTTTAAAAAATAATACAATATATTACAAAGAAATACGGAGAAATATTTCAAAAACAATCATAGTATATATATACGTATTAAATAATTCAAATTACTTGACTTTCTTGACTCTGAAATTCTTATTCTTCTTTGATCACATTTGCTCCCTTTTTGGAGCACATTTCCTCCTTGCAGCACCTCCATGTTTCCCTGTATTCTTCCAATTGCATTTTTTCCCCTCATGACTTCCTCAGTATCTTTCAGTTCCGTCAAGTACACTATATGGAAAGTAACCGACGGTCTTCTAGGTCTCCGTAATTCCACTGGTCGGATAGTAAAATGTACCAGGATAAATATTTCTTTCAGCTTATACGATGCCAAAATCAGAATTCTGTCATTGTTAAGAATACCAATCGTAATGTTCCTGATTGTTTTCTGAGAAATTGTGGACATGTATTGTTAATTTTTTCAACGTGTAGAGCAAGCCTGTCATTGAAGTAATCTTCGTCAGAGCTAATCAGTTAGCTTCCTTGCCAATTTCTATTTAATTTTTTAAATTATAATATGTTGTTTTTTTACATTTAAAAAGTAATAAACCTATTACTATTCTAATGTATTGCCATATACAAGTATACAATATATATGTATATACATATACAAATAAAACAATTAAATAAATGCCTTTCTATTATTAATTTAATATATATTTTTTAAACAATCATTTGAAATGGTTTGATTGAAGATAAAAATGACCATGAATTATTACGCACATATTTGTAATCTTCACAGTAGAACTAATAGTTTCTCAGACTAAAGACTTTGTACCGATTATGAAGGTGCCCATAACATGGGTTACAGTGGTTACACGATCAGATTTGTTTGATAATTATTTGTACACTTCAACACTTTTTTTTGTTGATACACAGACTGTATGTTACCATTATTATTATTTAATGTTTGTTACTCTACCGGTTGCGTGGTAGAATGGTCGTTAGTTTTGGTTACGGAGATCACGAATTCGATTTCCGATACGGACATTCTTATAAAATATTTTTTCAATCGATTTACGAATTTCTATTCGAAGGCATAGATGTAATCGATGTCTTAAAGTTCTGTTCTAGTATCTAAAAGCACAAAATTTACTGCTTTATAAAATGTTCCAAGCTTAAATAAAACCTGGCAATCTTATAACCAAATGCCATTTGTTCAACGCTTGCATTCTACCAATGTTTCTTTATGGTAACGAATCGTGGCACCTGACAAATATTAGCATTAGTTGCAACGGTAAGGTGGTTTGATTTCATATTGAATGGAGAACCTTAATTCTGCCTGCCTCTTCTTCAGGCCGGTGAGATTCCGGCGTCCTGAACAACCGTCGGGTACTATTCATTGGATTTATTCGACAGAACGATGAGATGCTGGCATTTCATGGGAGGAAGAAAGGCAATTGGCGGGTGACAAGAAAAAATGGATCGCCGCGTGGTGGTCATATTATCCATAAAAAAAATGGTCAAAGAAAAAAGAAAATCTTTCTGATGTATATTAATAACATTGTTCAGTTTAATCCAATTCAAGATTTCGACTGAAGGTGCTTGGTGGAATTTCAATATTAAATTTGAATCATTCAAATTATGTACACTCCCACAGATTTTGCCGCAAAATGCCGAAAGGCGAAACCCGAGTCGTTAGTGACAAAATCTGTGGGAGTGTACATAATTTGAATGATTCAAATTTAATCCAATTCATTTTTTGAAAGACGCATTGTCACCTTACTTTCTCGTGCCCAATAACATCACGTGTTGTATATATAATCCAAGACAAACATTGTGAATACTCTATAGATGCAATGTAGTGGGAAAACTATTTGCAATATCATTTATCAACTTAGCACACGATAAACTTTACTGCATCGCAAATTGGTTGCATTGAATTTTGATGCAGCCAATAATACAATTTGGTTCACTTTGTTTACAAAGAGACGTTAAAAGCATAACCAAAGATGGATATTTAAATATTTTCAAGCTAAACGTGGTATATGATGTAAATACTATGAAACATACAATATTCTACATATTTTTCAATCCATGCCCGCTCCCAACATGAAGAATATCTAACATTTTTTTTCGACGTCAAATGCTTGTTATTCAGTTGCTTGTTTTTCGAAGAGAAGGTGAATAAAAAGGTAAGGTTGGAAAAAACGGTTCGTCCTGGAACTTCCCGGAAGCCAACAACGATGCCCACTGAGCAACGCACATTTTTACTACTTCACTTTTACGATACTTTAAAACGTGTGGAATATATCAACGCATTTTACATTTTTTTTCTTCTTAAAATACCACTTGGCTCACTTCACCTCTAATGGGTCAAATTGTTTTATGTGATTTTATCCAAAGAGCATGGATAATTATAACGATAAACTTTTCGTTACTAAATTAGTAGTAGTTATTAGAAATTATTACAAGTCAAACCTGTATATATTTACGTTTACTGATTGATTTTTAACAGGTTTCTTTTCTTTTAGTCTTTTCGGAGTTGTATGAATATGTATTTTCTGAACATAACATTCAAATAAAGTTGTATTGATTATAAATATGTTGAAAAAATATAATAAAACAATCTATCAGTTACATTATTTAATAAATAATGTATAAGCTCCACTGCATAATTCATGTAATCAGCCAAATATCCATTTTGAGTAGGATAGATTTGCTTGGAAAAGAAAATTCTTCTTATTCTTTAATATTTACCACAATACTTTTCTTACATTGCCGTCGTTCTGGAAAAAAAACGTTAAACAAAAAATTGTTAAGACGCATATTATGTTATATTATATTGAGACATATTATGTTATAAAATATTGAGACGTTTTATGACAAATTAAGTTCACTCTTGAACTTCAATATAAAAACTTCAATAGAAAACTAGGCAGTTATTGTCAAACTTCAAGCTATTGTCAACGTACAAGATAGCGCTCCGTCACGTCAGTGGTTATGGAGAGACGTTGGAACTGGCTGGGTTACGTGCTGCGGATGCCTCCGGAAAGCCTTAATCCTGCTTGCCTCTTCTTTAGACCAGTGGGATTCTGGTGCCCTGTACGTCCGTCGGGTACTATCCATAGGATGTACTCGGTGGAACTGAGGGATGCTGGCATGTCATGAGAAAAAAACAAAGCAAATATGGTCAAAGAAGAAAAGAAGAAGAAGAATATTTTTTTAAACACATCTATGAAAAAAATAAGACGACGTTGAAAGATAATTACCAAATTTATCCGAGCATAGACAAACTATGTTACCCTATCATATTTGACTTGTACGATAAATTAATTCGACTGTGTATTGTAATATGGCTGTTAATTAATATTACTATAAAATTGTGTTTAAATTAAACTAATACTTTTATAAGAAATTTATCGTTATCTTATAGATGAGGAAAATTGCATTCATTCAATTTTCGCACATTGATTAATTACATTTTCCAATCTCTTTGAAATGTATTCAAGCTATTGCCAATTCGGTCAATAAATCTGAATAAATATATAAACATTATAGTTCCTAAGAGAAGAGAACTATACATAAATAATGATTAGATCCATCAAGATTATTATATTATATATAGTTAATTCATCTGTTTTTGTTATGCAAGCCACGACATATGATTTAGTGATCCTTTGTCAGATATTTTTATCCGATATCGAGATACTGTGGCACAAACACCACCCACTACTTTCATCTGCGTCCTATACTTCTCAATCTTTGAAATCGTCCAAAGTAATAAGTTAAGTATTCGGTTCCACAACAATTATTATTGTTATAAAGCTGAAAACTTTTGAGACATCACGTTGTCGTCAGGACTAGGGATTCCAACTCGGATATCCGGATATCCGATATCCGGATATATCCGGCCTTTTTTAACTATTCGATATCCGGATATTTGGGGAAATATCCGGATAATATTCGTTATAATTTTAAATGAAATACATATTTTACAAAATCGACGAAAGATGATATGAATACTGGGGTATTTATGTACTACCTGGGAGAAACGATTACTTAGGAGTAGTGTTTTTTTTTACTTTCCCCAAACTTATATATTAATATCTTATCTTGTTATCTTAATACTTAAAAGTTTGACGAATCAGCTCGGACTCGAGGCAAAAAAAAACCTTTAATGCTGAAATTTCATTCATTGAAGAAATGCTGCAAATTTCCAATATTTTAATATGATGGAATAGTATTGAAATGTGTATTTTCTCTATCTAATGAATTGCAGAAGTGGGAAAAGATTTAGTCAGGATCAGTTGATCATGAAACTTTGATCGTGAAGCATCTTCATTTGCGTGCGAGTTCTACAATTCATTACTGAAAACCAAGCAATCGAGACTGTCTTCATGTTAACAAAAGCAGCCTGTAATTCCTTGTTTATTAAAATATGTTAAAAAATATTTTGTTTTAAATTTTAATAATTTTGTATAAAATTTTAGCCATGTCAAGACGCTCGGAGTATGGACTCATTTTATGAGAAAATATGATAATTTGCAGTCAGCGGTAATAAATAAATGTGGGAAAATTATTGGATGCAAAGGATCTTCAACGACTCCTATGATAAATCATCTAAAATCTCATAATATTACTATTGTTTAAAACACTTCTAACAATAAAACCAACATCAACAGCAACGGAACGAGTATTTTCAACAGCAGGGAAAATTAAAACTAAATTAAAATCAAATTTAAAATATGGTAATTTAATGCTATCTTATTTTTAAAATATGAATAAATGACTAATATTACGAATGTACTCGTTTTTAATGTATTATTTTAGTACATACATTTATATATGTAGTAATGTTTTGTTATGTTCATACTAACTGAAACTATCCGGATATCCGGATATATCCGGATAGTTTCAATTTTACTATTCGATATCCGGATAGTTGAAAATGACGAATAGTTGGAATCCCTAGTCAGAAAAAATGATACTAAATTCACTCGATTTGTTGTGCTATTAGATCTATCAGGTCCTTAATTCTTTTTTAATATCATGTTTGCTTCCAATGTGGACCATATGATCTCCTAATAGAGTTATCTCAACAAGAGTTTTTCTTAGTTTGTTTGTTACTTAGTCGCTCAACCTCTCTTTTTTCAAAGAGATTAGTAGGGATAGAAGGCATTGGGCAGAACAGGACTAGTAGTTGGGTAATCACTCTCGCTACCCCCTGTTATTTTATAATTGGAATGGTGGAGAGGTGAAAGTCACAAACATACATGCATACAAACAGAAATCGAAAAATGAATTGACAAAATGTTGTTCGTTTAAACCTGTGAGGTCCGACATGAAAGCCAATGACGTTCACCGCTGCATCATGGATACGTCATGTTTTGAAAAACATTTTTAAACCTAAATTATATTTGACTCCTCAGACACTTGAATTTCACTTTCTGAGATTTTACTTATTCTACAGAAAATCTGAGTAAAAGAGAATGATTTTTAATTTAGATCTTTGATAAGAGGTGATAAATACAAGCAATAACGATAGAAAATCTTTTTAAGGGATGCCAATTATAAAAACTCTACCAGCCAAAAATTTGTTATTGCCTAGATTCCCTCCGGCAACTTTTAATGTTGTCTATTAGTCACTCCTCTAAAAAACACATCATTATTTATGGTTCTGAAGCTTAGCAACACATTGGTTGGAGATGGATAGTTTTTTCTTCTAGGTTTTTTGACTCTGTTTTATTTGCAATTTTCGACTTCATCAAACAAATGTGAAACTAAACAGTTGAAATAAATATTCGTATGTATGTATAATGTTATGTTCTTCGCAGTTTTGGAAGCTCGGCTTAAATGTGACGTCCCACCACAGGGTGGTTGAAAACGACCGAAGTTGCGAAAACTTTTTTATTTCGCGTTACACTTTGCTGGAAGCGTTATGAAATATTCAATATGGGGACATAAACCGCCAAGGCGATAAAAATATTTACATAATACAGAGTCCGCAGAAGAATGCAGGGAATACCTAATACAAGCCGTACAGGGTGCCTGTTTTGTTTTATATTACATCCTGATGTCTTGTCGCTTTAACAGCACGTATTCATTACCGCTTCCCATATCCAAATTATTTTTAATGAAAAAGAAAAACACGAGAGCTGTATACGAAATTTCAAGAAGTTTCACGTTACAGTACCAACTTTTTTCTCTACAGAGTTTCCCTAAGTAATTCCTGGATCAAGGTTAACATTTTTTTTAAATATCAATAATTTTTTTTCGATTTCAAGCTGTGTTCCTTTGCGGAAGTATAAGCAACTTTTTTTCGTTTTATACATCTGTGTAATCAAATATGTTTTGTTATACATTTTTTTAAGGGTTTGCTTGTCAAATTTATATGCACATAAATGAATGTTTGTTTGTTTGTTTGTCCCGTATGTGTTCCTATACCGTTCATTCGATTGCAACAAAACTTTGGTGAGTTGTTGTGCAGACGCCCGCAAAGGTTTTTGAATTAGTTTAGCTAAAGGTGGGCTGCCAATACGTTAACAACAGGACTCGCTTTATATCAAAGCAATTCTCGGTGTTCTAGAAGTGAGTTTTTTTATCACTCTTATGCAATTATATGCAATAATTTATTTTTAATCCAAAAGCACTTCAATAAACACATTTAAACACTTTATTTCTTTGAGTGTCATTGCAACGCATACTGGGTACTTGCCAGTATTAAATAGACGTGAAATTGTTTTAAAAGACTTTTATTTATTTAATTATAATGCCTTTTCACCAACTGTTGACAGTGAATGCCTTCAAAGTGATTATCATTATGGTAAAGTATTTTTTTAATCTTTCTGTAATAAAATAACAGTGGCCCTCGGTTAAGTCCCTCTGTTAAAGTTGTGCGTAAAGAAGCTAGGTTACTCACGCACTCCTGACGAAACTGTTGTCTACCCATGGGCTTTGTCAACATTGTCACTCGTAAAGTACAAAACTTACGAAAGAATATGATCGTCAAGTACTATTTTGTCATTCGGTGTGCAATACCGTTTTACTAAAACGTATTTTTGATGTTATTCGATGTGACATCTTTTTATCTGAGAATAAAAAATATATTTGAAGTTTACTTGTTACACTAATTTCATTGTATTGCATTTACACATTAATTAAACATTTTTTTAATTTTTCCTGCACAAATAATCTTTTTTGACTCTATCGCAATGTATTAATGTAACCCAAAAGATAATCATTCATTTTTTATCAAATGATCAGAACACTGGCGGCTGGTCAATGTGGCATTGGATCAATGCACCCCTTGTATATGCAGGAGAGGTTATATTTCATGATATAATATTCAAACATAAAATTTACACCATTTACTCATTTTTAATTTTTCATGCGTTTATTGTCTATAATAAATATTTTGGAACATTTTATTTTATTTTATTTTAGACAATAAATACATAAAGAATTAAAAATGAGTGAATGGTGTAAATGTTATGTTTGAATCTTATTTCATGAAATATAACCGCCCCTGGATATACAAGGGCCGCATTGATCAAATGCTACATTGACCGGCCGACACTGGATCAGTACCGTCAACAGAGATCTTGTTGATAATTTATAGATATCATATTAACGCAGTAGTAATTTAATTCAGCTCAATTATGGCTTTTAAAATTTGATAATATTCCTTTTTTTTCTCTTGTAAAATGACTGTTTTTAAACAAAAAGATAATTTCAAATCTATACGTCACGCAAAATGAATTAAATCATAAAAAATAGTTTTTTTTTAATAATAATACAACACTTTTATTTAAATTCCACCAAGAATCGGCAGTAAATAACATAAAAATTGACCGTGAAAAGGAAAAAGAATGTTACACACACATAAAAAAAAAATTACAGGAGGCACAAAAAACGTGTTTCAAAGATTTTGGGCCACAGACAAATTATGAAATATACACAACCTTGAGGTGCGCGGAGACTTGCAAAATGGTATTTAATTGAAGTAATCTGATATTAATTAAATAAATTGTTTAAAAATAACCGTTTTGTAATTCTTTTTTCTTCCTTGTATTTTTCACATACTGTTTTTTTTCAAACTTAAAAGCTAAATTTAGATACTAATGTGGAATTTGCAGCTCAAATCCTTTTGATAGAGCCTTTATCATATTGGATATATTGTGATAATCGCAAAAAAGTGGTTTTTAAATAAAACTTGGGTTATGTTCTTTTTCCATTCCACAGTCGAAAAGATATTTTAGTTTCTATGTGTATAGCATATGTCGGGTCCTATAGCACAGTGGTAAGCGTTGTAGGCTTCTGTGCCGTACCTCACGGGTTCAAGTCCCAGTACGAACAGCGTTTTTTCGACTGATTTATCGATTTCTATTCAAAAGTATGGATATTTGTGATGTCTTAATTTCCCTCCCACCTTTTCCATCCTTCAACAACTGGGCGTAAGGAGAGCGATTAGTTAATCACTAGTCCTGTCTTAGCCTTGTTCTTCTATCCCTACTATTTTCTTTGGAAAAAGAGAGGTTGAGCGACTGACTAACAAACAGTTCTCGTAGAAAAAACTGTTGAGATACCTCCATTAGGAGGTGTATGCTCCATATATATATATATATTTATTTATTTATTTACTGTTAAAAAATAAAAGTACAGTACATGACATAACAGCTGACGCCAATTCGCCATGTACTTGACAAATATAAAGAGACAAAATATAAAATAAAACTACATAATACATCAAAATCAACACACAAAATCAAGAAATAAAATAGTAAAATTTAACAAACAGTTCACAAATACTATCACTAAAAATGTCCATTTCTCTAGGCAATGAGTTGATCAATCGAATGGCCTTAGGAACTGATGACTCATACCTCCTAAGCGAGGTATAAGTTTTTAGAAATAAAAAAATTTACTCATAGTTTCACCCACGTAAGAATAAATTGGTGACATGTAAATTAATAGTCATATATATATGCTCCACATTGGAAGCGGACATGGATAAAAATATTGCATAGAAAAAACATTCTATCGTATGTTAACTATTCAGATGGTTAAATAAATAAATTCCATTTTATTTATTGATTTGGCATTTACTTGGTAGAACTCCATTTTAATAGGGTAAAATATCAAGGTATTTCAGTTCTACAGTTTTTAAAAAAGTTAAAGGTTGATAGCTATTTCTATGTATTATATGTCTAGTTCTGACGATGGCGTAAGCCGAAATAGCTATCAACCTTTAACTTTTTTTAAAACTGTAGAACTGAAATACCTTGATAGTTTACCCTATTAAATAAATTCCATGTTAAATAATAATAGTTGATTTATTATTTCCACGCGCCAATATAATCAACTCTTCACACAGAAATCGATAATATTAATAATAATTATTTTGTTCTGAAACAAATTTTCGTTGCGTTGTTAAAAAAATCAATTAAAACTTTCTTTTAGAGTTTTATTCACTTTGATACATTTTTAACACAGCGGGACGGGACTCACAGCACTTATAATTCCGATCATGTTACACTTGCCTTATATTACACAAGTCTCTTAAGTTTATGAAAGTAAATTTATTTTTATCGCAGCAATTTTTCACTTTAAATGGAAAATATAATGATTTTCTACTGTATTTCGTGGACTATATTATCGCGCAACTTATCACAGTGGTGCCCACTATTTACTCTTATACTCTCCACTTTTAACGTGAAAGGTTTCCTGCAATTTTAAGTATCTTGAGAATACAATAAAAGTATTACAAAAAAAAAAATCATTAAAAAATATATTTATAAATAATGAAAGAAATTAAAAAAACAAAATATTATAATAAATAACTTGGCAGTTACTAATTTGTGTATGCTTCTTTGCACCAACCACTTAAAGTAGAGTGGGAGTATAAAACTTTATAGGTTCTTAAGGGCTGCTTTTCGACTTTACTGAATTCAAATATAAAGAAAAACACATCCTTTAGACATTCGTTAAAGTCTAATATATTTTTAAAATTAAGTTATTAGACAATAATTAAAAGTCAGCAACATAATTCCAAGCCACAAGAGTACCCAATCATAGATTAGGCCTTCTATATTTCATTTATTTCAGCAGTATAATTATGCAGATAGTTTAAGCATAAATAAACTATTCAAAGTCTACTTTGTTCATTTTAACCAGTTACAGTATACATGAGAGAAAAAATAACACTGTAACTCGACGATGTGTACATTGATTACACAATTTGGTTTCCTACCACCATCCGTTGTGTATATGCAGCCAAAATTGTATGGCCGTCTTTCACAATGCTATTGACAGAAAAAAAGTAGTCTACCTCTTATACTCATGGCCCGATTTTGAACTATGCACTCACTAGTGTGCCGTTAAATACAATATTACATAAACAAAAATTGTTTTTGCGTTCTTTCCAAAAACGTTAATTTATAGTTTCGCCCTTGTCACTCAAATCCCCGGTAGTAAATGTATATGTTGGTGTGATTTTACACTTTAACCGTGACATGTGAATACGCGAAATAAAAAAGGCGCTAAGTACCGAAAAAAAGAAAAAAACTTGTATGTATAATGTTCTATGTGACACAAAAGATTTCTGCATACTTTTATTTCTTCTTTTTTTGTAATTAGTGAGTTTAAAATATAAATAAATTTTAGTCATGCTTAAACAACTGAAGAATGCAATAGTAGCTGATTAAATAAATTTTAAATTAAATCATAAAAATAAACTTAATGATATAATATAAAATTATAATGTTCAGCTTTGTTATTCATCTGGTCTTGCTTTTAGATGTGACACACATGTCGCCTATTTGTGAAGAATCCTCAGACTAACTCTTGTAATAGCGACTTACTTATATATGAAAAATGATTTTCTAAAAAGTAACCGCCGAGCCGAATCCATCGAAAGTATGCATGTGATTCAGGTGAAATTAATTAGGCGAAATACTGAAGAAATATCATTTGATATTAATTTATCCAGTCGGGAATCGGGACAATTTACAGCTAGGTTGAAAAAAATAATTTTGTGAGTTTTGCTTACATAGATTTTAGCAGTCGGAAAAAACTAACGACTTCGACTCTTTTTAAAATTGTAGGTGTACACAAATCGTTAGACCTTAAAGCGTCATCATTGCTTGCTACTTAAGCATAAAGTAATATGTGATTTTTCAAAATCCTACCCAATTAAAAACGGTTGAATTTTTTTATAAATAAATTGTATTTTGTAAGACTTCAAAAAAATCAGGAGAGAATTTCTTCAAAATTAAAAGCGAAAACCCTTGATAGAAAGAAACCTTTATAGATACATCGTGAAGGAATAACATGAACTATTATAAGAGTGAATTGGGAGGGTGATTTTATTTTATTACTATTCAGTGATACAACAATTTATCGTTTATCAGATGAAAACTTTTATTTTTATAATAATATTCAGAAATCTTCTGTGCCATTCTTTAAAGTCAAAAAACTTTGTCACTCGTGATCTGGTGTCTGTATCATGAAGCATTTTGGTAGTCAAGTGCCAAGGAAGGACACAAAATACATGGAAATTGTAGTTAGTCAACTATCACTAGTTCAGTCAACCAACATAACAAAATATAGCCAACGTGGATTATTCATCTTTGATTTTTAAAAAAATACTTTGTACATTTTACTGCTAACATTAGTGATTTTAAATCCCACTTTTTTGTACTTAAATGCAGTTCCAGTATCGCAAATATATCGTTTTATTCTAATATACAGTTGCAAATTTATTGGTTTTCATACACATTTAAAAGAGGTGATGAAAAATGATGAGTTATAGTCGATCCTAATACGTTCTTTTTCTATCTGTCAAAAAGCTGTTGGACAAAAATATTTTTCTGTTTTTTTAATTTAAAACTGAGTATAAGTATTCTCTTTCGAAAAGACTTATACTTTACGGAATAATAATTTGATAAATAAATATAATATTTGACGTGTTTAAACATAAAAAAACGAAAGTGTGGTATTTTTTCTAAAATGAACAATAAATACGTAAAAAGTTTCACGAAGTTTGTAACGATAATAACTAAAAAAAGAATACATAGCATTTTTTTAAATTGTATCACACACAGAGCCTGATAAATTCATTAGTTTTAAGCAACTATTGATAAGTCTTGTATGTATGTATTTAGCTCATATTTATTGCAATATGCGGTTTTTGGACTGGTAAAAACGCGTACTTAATTAAAAATATAATACTGTTGAATAATTTTCAAACATCGTAAACGTGAAACACAAAACGTCGTTACTATTCATACTGCAAAAGTGACTTGACAGTTTTGGTTTAATATATATATTTTAATTATTATTTATCACAGTATTGTTATGAAAGCTTTTTATCTTCTAATGTCGATGTTTGATTGATAAATATCTAACATAAATATCAGGCAACTACACATAGTTTAAGGTCTTGCGCAACTTCTCACTGGCGTCAAACAACTTTTAAAACACTCACCCGTTGAAAGTTCCACATATCTTTGGCAAACAATCGGGAAGTGGGGACTTGATATTCGATAGTCAATACCAGCGCTCAAAAAACTAACGAACTCTTAAGATTTTCCTTCACGCAAAACTTTCAGATTACAGTGGCTAAGTTTGTACGCTTGGTGAGAAAAAAATCCATCACTCTTCAATCGCAAAATAGTTGTGTTTTCCTACGTAGTGAAAGCAGATATTCTCCGGATTTTTCTGAACAAAAAAAAGTTAACAGCAATATGTATAAGTTTTATTATAAAAAAATCAGAATCGCATTCTTACTGATGCTATTTTTTTGTTTAATAAATTGGGGTTTCTTTCTTGGACCTGGCTAAGCACTCATTTTACAGTAAATAATATTCAGCCATTGTTATCTGGAAAGTTTTAAACTTTTAATTTTTCCATGTCCGCTCCCAATATGGAGCATATGGACTCCTAATGGAGTTTATCTCAACAGAAAATGTTTCTACGAGAACTGCTTGTTACTCAGTTGCTCAACCTCTCTTTTTCCAAAGAGAGTAGGAATAGAAGGAAAGGGCAAGGACAGGACTAGTGGTTAGCTAATCGCACTCCATACGCCCCGTTCATATGATAGAATGGGTGGGAGGGGGGAATTCAAGACATCACATACATCCATGCCTTTGAACAGAAATTTATAAATCGATTGATAAATCAATTTATAAAATTGCCCGTACTGGGATTCGAAAGTTTTAAACTTCTTCACTATTAATACAAATATCGACAGATTTTATATGCTAATTACATATAAGCAGGTTTTCTTTAGTTTGTTTGAAAATAACTTCTTACTTATTTTTATTCGTGTACTTTTTTATATTTTTCAAATTTAAAAAACAGCCAAAATAAATATTCATAATGCTTCTTAGAAATAAAATTAATTAAATAACTTGGGTAATATTATCACTTTAATATAAAAAAACCTATAATAAATGAAGAAATTAAATCTAGATTTCGTTTCTTTAATTTTTATAACGAAGAATTACAATTGTAGTCCGTGGGGTAGTGGTATAGTGGTCAACGCCGTTGGCTTCTGTGACGAATCTCACGGATTCAAGTCCCAGTGCAAAAAATATTTTTTTCAATTAATATATCGGTAACTGTTCAAAGACATGGGTGTTTGTGTTGTCTAATTTTTTTTTTATCCATGTCCGCACCTAATATGGAGCACATGCCTTCGTAATAGAGGTATCTCAACAGAATTTTTTTCTACGGAAACTGTGCGTTACTCAGCCGCTCAACCTCTCTTTTTCAAAGAGAGTAGTAAAGATAAAAGGATAAGGCTTGGACAGGACTAGTAGTCAACTAACCTATCTCGCTACTCCTAGTTATTAAAGTATCGGAAAGATTTGGAGAGATTTTTTAGATACCACAAACACTCATGCCTTCGAACAGAAATCGATCAATCAACCGAAAACATGCTGTTCGTACTGGGACTTGAACCCGTGAGATCCGGCGTAGCGAAAGTGATTAGTTAACCACTAGTTCCGTCTCATTCGTATATTTCTAAAAAATCTTTATTATAGAAAAGTCGTCGTCATATTTTTAGTTACAGCACATTCACGTTTAAAAAATACTAGGTACGTAATTTAAAAATATGTGATTTGAATAGTATGTTAATACCGGTGACGAACCGTGTAGCTAGTATATTATTGTGTTATACGCAGATTATTCATGTAAAAAAAACACAAACAAAATATGATTTGTTCCCTAGATTAATATTTTAGAAGCACTGTTATCTTTTACTGCCACCGCAAAAACAATTTAATCCGTCTTTATGTTTGCCACAGATTTTTTTGTTCTGTAGTCGCGGCAAGAATATGACAAATCCAATCGGGGAACATTTTATGGTTCTCTCCGAATAACTGAACGTTATTATTTCCCGTCAATAATCATTTTATTGCTCGACATTACAGTCAATATTGGCAATTTTATATCTGAAATAGAGATTACAGTATAAAACTTTATCTTGACTTCTTGCAGTAATTACGACCATTGATAATAAAACTTCGCTTTTTATACGCTTCGCATTTGCTCGATTATACCGTTGAATGTTTTTCTTTATTTTGATTTTGCCAAATTTGAAGTTCGTCTTACAATCGCTGTCAAAAATCTAGCAGTTGTGAAAGTCTTCAAAAGAATAAAATGGCAACAAGGGTGTCAGTTCGCAACCAAAGGTTCTATGTGAAAAAAAAGTGAAATGTTCTATGTGAAAGTTCATTGCTATTTTTGTTTCTTCAACATTTTTTACATAGAACCTTGTAGTAGTTTTTTGTAAGTAAACAAAATAGAAAATGGTGCAACCCTTTTAATAAATGGTGCATAACTTATGTTGTTGAAGGCAAAGAAGACGATATCTTACAGAAAATTTTCAAAATACCATCCAACTGTCAAACTCGTATTTCTGGTACTTTGCTTAACTTTTTCGGTTCTAAGCTCAAGAAATGCGACCCCAATACCCACATTTTCTTAAATATCTATTTTAATATGGGTGATATTATAATTAATGTATTCTTATATCATAGTTTTTTGTACCTTTTGTAATTTGTATAAATACGCGATAACGCGATAATGCGATAACGAGATAAGCGCCCGCTTATCAGCAATCGTTTGTATGATAACTTGGCTGAACGCGTCAGTAGCAAATTCATATTTGTACTGGAATGACGTCTTTTTTTACAAGCAAAATAAAATATGACTATTTATTAAAAATCCACGAATTTTTACAAAAAAAATGTATGAGGAATAATGCAGATAGATATTTTAAAGCCCTTAGACTATTTATTTTTTTTGAAATTCATAAGAATAAGGCCAATAATGAGGAAACCACTGGGGTCCCTAAACGACCCCCATCGGCAGAGAAGTATTTTTCTAGTCTCCGAGCCGCGAGAGTTATAGTATTTGTTTACAAGTGCAAACTATCTTTACTTGTACAAAGTTAAGACTACCTAATTATAAGTGTTTCTATTTAAATAAAAGTTTGTTTGTACCAAAGTGCGAAATATCCAAAATCAAGTTCACTTGTACCAAGTGAATACCATCCCATCCTCAAGTACAATTATATTTAACACTTAGTTAAATACTGAATCACAAAAAGCTTAAGAAAATTCACTACTTGTGATTCGCTTGTTTGAAAACAAAGGTATATAGATTTTTGCAGTGCTTTTGCTGTGCAACGATTTTGCTGTGAGCGTGACGTTTCGTGGTTCTTATGTTACATTTTGATTCTCGTTGTAATTTAATCAATCATGTTTGGATGACTGCGCAATTTGGATTCATAATATCATAATATTTAGGTATCCAGTAAAACGAAATAAGTACAAAGGAATATTGTGTTTTTCTTTAAATTATGCCTTTAAACCAAGTATTGACAGCGAAAACCCTTAAAGTGAGTTGTACGATACTGAATTAAAAAAACTACCACACTTAATAATGGATATAATATATAAGGATTTATTTATGAATGTTATCTTTATTATCGCACTAAATAGTATATTAATAAATAACTGTTAAGTTATTATAAATAATAATGTTTTTAGCCACGTCGTATTAATCCAAACCATCTTTCTTATCGGACGTTTAAACCACAACTTGGTTAGCCTTGTTGCGGCTGATAACAGGGTGCAAATAAAGTTTTGCGTTTCAAAATCTAAACTTTCGTCTATGTAAACATCTGCAGCAAGTATCGATTGAAAATAGTCGTGAATATGTTAGCACTCCTCATATTTGAAGCTACTTATTACTGTTAATAACAGAGGTAAGTTTTACTGGAGTATTTTAGAAAATGAAAAGGCTTTCTTTTTTCTCAATGTTTGGATCTAATATGTGTCAAAATCATAAGTGTTAATTAAGTTTGAATCATTCAAATTATGTACACTCCCACAGATTTTGTCACTAACGACCCGGGGTTCGCCTTTCGGCATCTTCAGGCGTTCAAGCGCACGGATGAACTTGAACTGACTTCAGTTCAAGTTCATCCGTGCGCTTGAACGCCTGAAGATGCCGAAAGGCGAAACCCGGGTCGTTAGTGACAAAATCTGTGGGAGTGTACATAATTTGAATGATTCAAATTTAATATTGAAATTCCACCAAGCACCTTCAGTCGAAATCTTAAATTATGTTAATTAAGTATTGAAAGACTGCAGTTGAAACTTGTATGCATTAATAATCAACAAAACCACGATCCTAGAACTGCAAAATAAAATTAGTAAATAGACAGTCGCCCAAGTTTCATTAACGGTATTATTTTTTACTACATTTATAACCTTGTAGTTCTCGAGTCGAAAAATTCCCGTTTTCACCTTTTGCGTTACATATGCATATTATTATAAATTATCAATTTATATCTCAAATAATTCTCTAAGCAATCATAATTCAATCACAACGTAGACTATTTTTATTTTAAATTTAAGCAATTTCCTTTCCTGTGGTTGCAGCCAATGACACAAAAGGTGGCAACGGCCAAGACACATTGCTCTACTTCTCTAAAAAGTCTCAATAAATAAGTACGAATGAATTACTTTGCATTCTACATAATAATATTAGTTGTTTAGAAAACAATCATTAATTGATTGCTCAAACTTTAAAATCAATAATATAGCTATATCATAGTTCGACAGAGTTTATTTTATTAACGTGCTCAAATATACTATAATAGTATAATATATTGTATAAAATAATACTGTGTAGTGTCTTTCACACAGAATGATTGCAGACACGAACACTCTTTAAAACAATTGTTTGTAATTATTTTAGTTGGATCTAATTAATTTATTCAGTAATATTGTTTCAACCTGAATTGAATTTAATTGGAATCGTAACGCCGTATTCCTATATTCCTGGACTTACCGTCCATGACCACTTCGCATCTCGTAGCCCGTGGGTTGTTTGCATTTCAGACAGCCGTTAATTGCTGTCCTGGATTAATTACAGTGTCGCATCGTCGCTAGGAATCTCACGCCGCCCACAAAGGGCTGGATTAAGGTAGTTATTTAAATGGTTTCCTTATACCCAATACAAATCAATTTAGTTTTTGTACTAATTTAATTAAATGCAAAACGAATTCATTATATTATCCGGTTTCCATGTTGTTTCAGACTGCAATTGATACTTAAAAATATATGTACGATAAATAAAAACACATTATTCCTTTTTACTTTATTCCAGTTTATTTAATAGGTCATGACCGGTTTCGCTCATTGCGAGCATTGTTAACTGATAAGAAAAATATATAAACAAGCTTAAAGCATTTTTCTATTCTCCTTCGGGGCCGAGTTAATAATCATGAAATTCTCATGACTATTAATTTACATGCTCCCAATTTATTTTCACGTGGGCGAAATTATGAGCGAAAACTTTTATTTCTAAAAACTTATACCTCGCTTAGGAGGTATGAGTCACCAGTTCCTAGGGCCGTTCGATTGATCAACTCATTGCCTAGTGAAGTGGACATTTTTAGTAATAGTATTTGTGAACTGTTTGTGAAATTTTACTATTTTATTTCTTGATTTTTTGTGTTGATTTTTATGTAATTTTATTTTATATTCTGTGTCTTTTATTTGTCAAGTACATGGCGAATTGGCGTAAGCTGTTATGTCATGTAACATAATTTTAATTTCAGACAATAAATAAATAAAAATATATAAACGGTGCTTTGTATACAAAATTAAATTGAAATAAAAGATGTAAGCAACAATTAACAATGAAAAGAATTCACAAATTACAGTATAAGTGACTCTACAATTACGCAAAATTAAAATGCTTCCTTAACCTTAAAATGCTCAAACATACATTTAAAAAATCACCAAAGACTAATAAATTATAAGTGGTGAATGATGGCAATTATAAGCACAATTAAAATTTGGGTTTTTTTTTTAAATTTCTCAAATTTTAATTGTGTTTTTGTGTAATTGTAATCACTTATACTGTAATTTGTAAATTCTTGTTTTTGTTAATATAATGCCTTTCCGCCAAGTATTGACAGTGAACACCCTAAAAGTTAATTATTTTGAAAGTAGCTTTCAGTAATAGCTTTTACGTTAACATTTATTGACTTTATAACATGGCGTCAATGCATTGTTGGAAAAGAAAGGTTTTTTCATTCAAATTTATCCGTTGCCAAAAATAAAGCATCATCCATAAACACTTCCTTAGCAATGCAGTAACGATATTCGGTTAGCTGGTAGAAATTGAAGACTTAGATACTACAGAAATGCGTGTTTTAAATTGAGCTCGGTTTTGGCAATGTCATAATTAATTTTAACCATTACATTCCTGATACTGTGATGAGTATTCAACACATTTGAGCGTTCGTCTTATTCGATTGCGGTAGCTATGAATGTTAAAGCTCAAACGTGCGATTGTAAGAAAAATTTATTATTAATTTATTTGCTCGTATTCAAAGGTATAACTATCTGTAAGTTTGACATTCCTCTTCTTCTGTCTATTTATACAAACCGAGCATTGCGACAAAAGTTAGATTACTTAAGTATTTTCCCATCAATAACGCCTGCTGTGGCCCAGTTAGTTGGAGCTTGCTCTACCGATCATGCAGGTCTGGGTTCGATTCCTGGTAAGATCACAGTGAATTTAAGAATTATTCAATTCAAAGTTGTGATCGGTGTTTGTGATGTCAATTTACATTATTTCCTCCCCTCCCATCCTTCTGATTCTTTAATAAATGGGTGTAGCAATAGCGGTTAGTTAACCACTAGTCTTGTTCTAGCCCTTATCCTTGTTTCCCTACTACTCACTTTGAAAAAAAAAGTGAGGTTGAGCGACTGAGTAACAAACAGTCTCGTAGAAAAAACTTCTGTTGAGATGCCTCCATTAGAATGCCATATGCTCCACATTGGAAGCGGACATGGATGATTGAAAAAAAAATATTGTTTTGCTTTTGGCACCCAATACGTGCCTGTTTTTTCCAGTCCGCATTGTTTCATGCACGCCGCGATATTGTTAACAAGTTTGGACCGAATCCAAAATGTCTGCATATAAATTACAATCGCGTACTCGCCTTTTTTATAGATGCTCGCCTTCCGTTCGCCCGAAAAGCCTGCCTTTGACGCCCCAATAAAATTAGAAGTTCATTAAACAAAATGCAGCTTTAACACGACGTCCTCCGTGCATTAAATAACGTTAAATTAACTCTATAACTTATATTGGCTTAACAAAGTGTGTTAGAAACACAATTAATATGTTCTGATGTAATAAAAAAACGTTATCTTAAAACATGACGCACAAATATATATTTTTAAGCACGTTACAAAATCGCTATAATTTAAAATACTTTGCGATATATAATAAGCTACCAATTCACTTAAATAAAGGTATTTAAGTTTACATTTTTTTTATATTATTCTAGAATTTTTGAATGTGTCTTCGAATTTTACTTAACAATAATATAATGTTAAAAATATAAAACACTCTTTTAAACCAAACATTTTCAACTGGTCTTTTCAGCTAATTAGTAGAAAATGTTCGCAATCAACGAAACCGGTCTTGATCATTGTAAAAAAATAAGAATTTTTTGTTTTGTTTAATATACTGCCATTCCACCAAGTGTTGACAGTAAACACCTTAAAGTAAGTTATATAATGAATCTGAATACATTTTAAATTTAATCAAGTAGGGAGTTGAATAGTTTAATGTAATTTTGTACGTGGCTGTTTTGAAGCAAATATGACTACTATGGTTTGTACTTAAATGTCTGATTCACACGTTACTTTATTATATTTTGAAAATAAAATTTACATATCAGAAGAAAATAGCATATAAGGAATCCAATTCCGGACCATTTAAGTAATCCCAGGATTTCGGGATTCACATTTTTTTTCAATCCTGGGTTCAACATTCACCAATTTGGTCGTCAATTTTTAAATCCTGGGAATTTGCGGATTACCTAAAATGTGTTTTTTTTAAATTTTAGGTGTTTCGCTGATTGTTTTTTTTCTCAGTGGCCGATTTCAAAAACCCAGGAATTTACGGAATACCTTCATTGAATAAATGTGAGACCTTTTTTAGGTCTCACTTGGAATTCAAAATTTTTGTCTGGTTGCCTGTTTTCACAAACTTTTTGAGAATTTTGCACTTCTTATTCTCAATCCCGAAATCTCAGGATAAGAACCGTCACGATTTCAGGATTTTGGGATCTATTTCCTGGCACCACACAAAAAAATGTACACGTATTAAAAAACGAATCCAACTTTCGTAAAATGTTAAAAATTTAAACAAGAAAACGACGTTTGAATTGATAAAAAAAAATTAAATTAGATATTTATTTTTTTACTGGAGTGGATAAAACTACTGAATACTTGAACAATAAATCATTTTTATGATTTAATTTTTACACATAGAAATGATAATAACAAGACGAGGATATAAAAGGCAGTGATAACATTTTAAAAAATACTGTAAATTTCCGGAATTTTTACAGCCACTTAATACGACCCTTATAAAAGAAAAACGTATATCCAATTATATAAAATACTTGGTGGATCTCAATTATCCAGTCTTATTAAATAATTACCGCTGCCTTATCAATGAAATCTGATACAACAAAAAACAAGCATCAAGTTAAAATGTTGTCTTCTATTAAAAATAAATAAACTGTTTTCATCCGAGACGTAATCGATTAGAAAAATATTCCAATAACACAGCCAGCGTTACTGGCTATTGCATCGTATCGCGAATTACATTTTAAAAAATAAATTCGCTCTAATTATGAAATTTATTTAACAAGTTGTTAAAAAGCTTATACTTTTTAATCAAACAAATTTCTCTTTTACAAATCCTTCTAATCAAATAAGCCATACAAAACAGTTGAAAAATATATAAAATATACATGCAACAGTACACACGACTCAAGCTCCCATTTCAGAACTAAAAGACACTTTTTAAGTACAGAACAACACTGTTTCTTTACCGTAAGTATATTTTAATGTAGCCCAGTTAATTGAGTGTCAAATAAATTGTTTATATCTATAATATATTTAAAGCCAACATTGATGAAAAAAATCGAATTTGAATAATACTTATGTTATCCATTAATGTCTAAAACGTCCAGGATTGATTCTCAGTAGCAAACTACCATCATATCGCTTACATACGAAGTTTATAGTATAATAGTTGACCAATTATAAACGAATTAACGGATATTGACGTAATCACATGTTTAAATATAGAATAATAAAACGCATCCACGCGCTTTCATCTTCTTTCAGCACATGCGCAAAGGGAGAGTGAGTGTGTGAGTGTTAATTATATTTTTTAAAGAGAGCGCAAACATACTGTTTCGCAGCTTTTCGTTTGTGTTAAACGTATTGAGTGAATTTTGATTTTCAATTCTGTTTTTTTATTGAGACACTCACATTCCATCCGATACTGAAAAGAGCAATTGGTTGATAACTAGAGATTGATTGACTGACTTCTAACCAGTGCTTGTTTCATTGGACTATAATCTCATATTGGAAGTGGTCACTATTTTAAAAAACATTCATTGTTTTGATAAATTGTCTTGCAATGTCCTGTTTCATACACTTCAGTAATAAGCACTTGGGTAATCAACACTTAATTCGTTAGAACACATAAAAATAAAAGCTTACTTTATTTAACTGGATACTTTTTGAAAAACATGATTTAAAAATATGATTTTACGTCGTAAAAAACGCGACAATCTCCATAAAATATTAACGATAATTACACTTTGATGTTAATCTATTAGACAAACTCGACAATTAAAAACAATGTTGTACCCTCCGTGTAATTTCATTCTTTTTTATTTTTATTTATAATTTAAAGCTTCCATATTTGCACATGGGACAATTCATTAATCATACATAGCACAAAGGGTATTCCGTAATTGGGGACAGTTTGGATTTTGCGAACAGCGTTGCCATGTTTACATTGAAAATAAAATAAATACCAATGTCAAGAATAAACAACAAAATTAATACAACAAAAGCAAACAAATTCGGTGGGCAATAAACAACAAAGTAACTTAAACAAAATTTCATTCAATCTCAATTCATTTCTACGGAATTTTTCGGCAGGCTGAGAAAGTAGCTTATAGCATGCCTTTCTTTCGCGTAAAACGCTTCATTCAAATTCCAACCAAAAGTTTACTTCAAACGGGTTGGAAAATGTTTACTTGTGACTAGCAATCAAATTATGATTATTAACCAACGAAACAGTTAAATTTTAAATATAGTGCCACCAAGACATTAGTTATCTTTCGCGGCTCGGAGACTAGAAAAATACTTATCTGTCGATGGGGGTCGTTTAGGGACCCCAGTGGTTTCCTCATTATTGGCCTTATTCTTATGAATTAAAAAAAAAAGTTTAAGGGCTTTAAAATATCTCTCTGCATCATTCTTCATAATTTTTTTTTTATAAAATCCGTGTTTTTTTAATAAATAATCACATTTTAAGTTGCGCGTAAAAAAGACGTCATCCCAGCACACATATGAAATTGCACATATGAACTGACGAGTTTAGCCCAGCTATCTTAAGAACGATCGCTTATCACGGGCGCGTATCGTGTTATCGCGTTATCGCGTATTTATATAAACTAAAAAAGGTTCAAAAAACTATGATATAAGAAAACCTGAATTATAAACATTGTATCACCCATATTAAAATAGATATTTAAGAAAATGTGGGTATTAGGGTCGCATTTCTTGAGCTTAGAACCGGAAAAGTTATTAATCATATTATATCTCACACAGTTTATTGCGGGGGTTTTGTCCTGGACATTGTCGCGATCGAAAAGGTTTAAAAATAATATAAAACACATTGATAATAAAAAATAAATGACATGTTGTTTCAAAAAAAATCTTTTTTCACTTGCATAGAATGTCTTCTCTTAACATGAAGTGTTTTTTACATTTTCTCTTGATAACCGTTTTCAAATACCATTGCGCGTCAGTTTTCATAATCCTAATATGTTGACAAAGCAATTAAAACGTTTTTTTATATATAGACAATACATACGTTTGAAAAAAGTAACGTTGAGAATTTTAACTAGTAATATCTTGTTATTTCGATAAAATTGACATTGTTTTATAAAAATGAATTTAAAAAAAAAAATCTACTTTATCAGGAATTGCCAACATACTGACATACTGAACTATTTTTTTTCAAAATAAAACTGCAGTTTTTGTCTCCAGAGCAGTCATTTATATAAGACTGGGTGACTTCATTCTCAGATTTTTTCTGACACTTTTACTGTATTAAAAACATTTTTTTTAACAACTCCATGCTCATGATGCAATCGTAAATAGTTGAGCCATTAAATCATTCAATATTTCTCTTAATATTGTAAATAAGTATTTATCATTTTAGGTATTCTAACATATATACATTTTTTAAATTATTTTTTAGCTTCTAACTTAAGTTTAAATACTGTCAATAAACAGTGAAACTGAGATGCCATCATGGCAGAGAACGTGATTTTTTAGGATGGCATGTTATGGGTTAATATATAACGGAATCAGCACTCGACGGAGTTGCGATGAACAGTATGTTAAAAAAGTTAATTTAGCATTTATTCATAATTGAAAATTTTCCATTATGAGAACTGTTTAAGCTGCGACGCTTATTATTATATTATTTAAATATATCAATCAAGTTTTAAGTCAAAGAAACGATTCAATTAAATGCATTTGTTGAATAACAACATGTTACTGTCGAACACGGCTGAAATATTAAATTCTTCCCCACTTTAACTCCTATTATTAAACGATAAATAACCAGAGACACTCATTACAATTATAATGCTCTTAAACAACTTTGGTTTGATTCTTTTTTACTCTTATACGAACAATAACCCATAAACAATCCTAGCTGTTGTTCGGTGTTGCAATAATGCAATATCGCCGAGTAATTTGTTGCGCTTTCAGTGGCGCACAAAGCGGTCGGGACAGCTTATTAAAAATGATACATGGCAACAAAATAGGGGGGAGGAGTATAGGAGTTATAATGCTTGCGATTTGCGCTGTTATTAAAAAAATAAATAAACTATTATTCTACGGTTATTAATTTTTATGCCGACATGCTCAGACATAACTCATTTTTTCGTTTAACTCTACAGTGAAATTAAATGATATTTTGAAAGAAAAAATATTAAATCAAGTAAAATTTGTAAAATGTTATAGTGTTGCATTGAAACCATATGCATTTTTTTATTCTTCTTGGTGCCGTTTTCATTCGAAATCTGGTGATAGAATAACATTACGACTCTTGGTTGTTATATATGCATAAATATCGACTACTTAATCTCAAACGTACATGCTACACTTAAGAATTTAGGCTATTTCGAAATTGATTGAGTTGATCTATAGTAAGGCATTTTATCTATAGCTCTACGCTTAGTGTAATCTGAGGTGAGAAGTTAATACATATAATGTGTTTTTGTACTAATTTCACACTATTTACTAAAATCATAACTAGCACATTCATCGCGAGCACCAGTTGATAATGCTCAAAATTTTCGAAACCGGTCTTGATTATTGAATTAGTAGAAAATTATATATATGTACATAAATATTTTTTATATTTGAACAAAAAAATGCATTATAAACATTTTATAAAAAATATAATATTAATCTCAGTCACTGCGATCTTTGGCATTGCATTTCATTGGCCAGCGTCTCATAATTAGGAATGTATGATGATGTTCCTGTCAGCAAACAACCATAAAGATGCTCATCGGTGAGTCAAGATTTATACCTTGATATTTTATAAATGAAAATAATGATTCACAAAGATACGTAGAAACGAAATAGGATTGTATTTTGTATGTCGCCTTTATCAGCAATGATTTTTTTCCTCTCTCCTGTATTGCAGTCCTTTTCTGGTATTATTTATGTATTTCAGTTAAATATATTTCTTAAGGTCCAAAATTTCTGATTCTAGTTCTTGTGCCTTTCCTTGAACAAGACCTTCAATACATGAAGCTATTTATATTGTATTTATTTGGCAAGTAAAGGGATTGACAAAATAGGAGACCATTGGCTCGAATGTCGTAAAATGCAGAAATCTCTCTTCAAACTGTTTTTGAAGCACTTGAATGTGTGTAACAAATATTTCCATGTTTCATTCACTGTTTCCTACCATTTTCTTCCGGGTCAATGTTGGCGGGCACATGGTTGGGTATCCCTGCTATACACCCATCCTCAACCCGATCCTGAAAACGAAGCATAGACAGGACAGTTATTTAAGTTATTTCTTACCATTAAGAAAATAGTCTAATACTCATTAGTCTCGTCATGTTTGATCGATCCATTATTTATTAATTTTCTTCATATTACAAGAATGCATATTTGTTTTTTTTCAATAACTAAAAAAGTGATTTTAGATTTTCAATACTCTTAGAATACATTTCTTTATCACTATTCGCAAACTGCTTTTTTCTGCGTTGAACAATAAAATATAAAAGGGCGACGGGATAAACTTTATAGGTTGACAATATCTTGCGGAAACGCGCTGCATTGTAACTGAGAGATAAAGGAATTATCTATGAATTTAATGTCTAATAAACCGTGTTATTAGGGTTAATGGATGCGTTTCCAGAGATAGTATAGATTTTCTCTCGTGTGAGTAAAGTAAAACTATATTACTTTTACATAATGAATGATAAATAAAGCTGTAGCTAAACATTACAATAATTATAAAAAATATGAATTGTAAGAGTTTGCGTTTATTAAATAATAAAAATATGAAACCCTAATTACTTTGCGTAACCGTTTTATTGAAATACATTTTATGTTTTAACTTTCTTAAATTTCTTAATTTTATGTCTTTTATTGTTAACAGTAGGTGTTATTCACAATGTTGCCATTATTCGCAATTAGGGCATCCAATCCCGGGATCCCGTTCAATTTTCTGATCCCGAAATCCCGGGATTGACATGGTCGCGATCCCGGGATTTCGGGATTGAGAAATTTGTAGTAATCTCGAGAAGAGAGATGAAATTGGCAAATTGTCGATTGAAATTTCTCGGTGAGTTTGTGAGAATTCGGGGAAAAAGTATACCAAATTGAGGATTTCGAATACCTCGGTGAGCTAAAAAAAAAAAAAAAAAACGAGGTTTCGTGAGAATACGGGGAAAAAGTATACCAAATCGGAGATTTCAAATTCCTCGGTAGATTTATCTCAATCCCGGGATCCCGGGATTCCGGGATTGAAAATTTATCAATCCCGAAATCCCGGGATTGGAAAAAGGCTCCGGGATTGGATACCCTATTCGCAATACGTTATTTTGTTGGTGGGGCGGTTGTATATATTTTTTTTCATTGTATCATTTGCCGTTTAGTAAAAGCAAACCATACTTCATTATCAATGTTATTAATATCTATCTACGTTGATATTCATTTGTACACTTATCTCTTATAAAGAATGGATAAACTGTAGTTATAATAATTCAAAATAACTTAACAAAAACCATTGATTTATTCTTTTATAGAACCAAGTTGCTTGATTCTCAAAATTATATTTTTTTCTTGAGATATTATGGTTCTTATAATACAAATTAATAAATAATTTCTACGGGCGACAGCTAAACGAGTATTTGGTTTCTTGTAAATTTTGTAATACTATTTTTGTATTTCTATGCTTATAATTTCATGTCCTTTGTGTGAATATTCTTGTTAAATAACCATCAGTGACATTAATATAGCTGAGGGATTGAACCAAACTACATGTTTTAAAATAATAAATTACTTTATGTAAGTACTAATGTATCAAATAAGTACCTTAGCTTTAAATCAAATTCAACAATACATAATTTATTACACACGATGTCCGGTTTCAGATCGAGCGGAAAATAATCAAAGTTTATTTATTTTGTTTTTAATGAACATGTGAAAGTTTTTTAAATAATTTTCAAACGTCTGTTGTTTTTATTTGTGTCAGGCGGCATTTTTCTGTAACATAATGAAATTATTTTTTTTCTTGGTTTCAATGTGACAAATTATATTTTTTGCAATCAAGATTTTTAAAATTTTACGAGACATAATTGTGCTTTAGTTTGAATGTCATTATTTAACTGAAATATTATATTCATTGGGGTGATCAATACATTATCAACAGGACCTCGGAAACATTGTTAAGTGCTGAACCGAAATTTGACACAGTGGTTGTGATAATGTTGCCAGATTACATAATTTGGTATACAAACTTTGTTTATTTTGTTTCCATGAAGTAAAAAATCTTATTAAGTTGACATTGGTGTATATCAAATTGATATTTATGAGATAATTAGCTAATTCTTGATTTTAGTAAATATAATTCAAGCCTCGATATTTAATATTACATACATAATTATAATATAGTCAATATAATCAAAATAAAGACGCATTCATGCTTATCTGGCATAAATATAGCAAGCGCTTAAAATGCTATTTTTGCTAAGCTGGCAACATAAATGCACCTAATGAATTATCCGATGAAAGAATTTATATCCAATAATATATTCCTATACTTACCTCATTTTTGTCAATCCTGCCAGTTTGGCAACAAAATGCTTCTGCAGAATTATAATATCACTCATCTAAATTTACAAAGCCTTTTTTTTTTTAAATGGCTCATTTTTTTTTACTAAGGTAAAATCATACATGTGTGCTTAAAAGCGAATTGAGTAGGCGGCGAAACGTAGGCGTCTTTGTATAAAAGTTTATGTCTCATAAGATATTTAAAGAGTATTCTTATGAATTAAAGCAATATTGAAACCACTTGGAATACTGAGTTTTTTGAATTGGAGAATGACAGCCTCACTACAAAAGTTTAAAATAATTATAAATACATCTTGAATTAATCCTGAACCTAACTTGTTACAACAGTTGGATTCCAGCGTCTATAGAAGAATTCTTTGTGCTTTAAAGGACAAGACGTTTTAAACATAGTCGGGTCCTATGGCGCAGCGGTTAGCGTTGTGGACTTCCGTGCCGGTCTCCACGGGTTCGATTCCCAGAACGGGCAGCATTTTTTCGATTGATTAATCGATTCCTGTTCAAAAGCATTTGTGATGTTTTAAAAATTCGCTCCCATTTTTTACGATCCTTTAATAAAAAAAACGTAGCAAGAACGATTAGTTAACTACTAATCCTGTCCTAGCCTCCTTATCCTTATATCCTTACTACTGTCTTTGAATAAGAGAGGTTGAGCGACTGAGTAACAAAAAGTTCTTGTTGAAAAACTTCTGTTAAGATAACTCCATTAAGAGACCATATGCTCCACATTAGGAGCGGCGATAGATAAAAAAAATTATCTAGCTCAGTCCATAGTCTACGCAAAAGCTTTTATTTTCCTGCGCTAATTTTAATGGTTTTATTTCTACAAAAAATAATTGTATTATAAATAAGTATTGAGTTACAGGACGTAATAATTATTTCGAAAAAGAATGAGCGCTGCAGAGAGCTTTGAAACAATAAGATCTACACATTGTCATTTTTATGAGCTCATTGAACTCCCTAATAGCCTTGACACTCGTATAAAACCTGACACGTGTCAGATAATAAATTGATTTGCAGCGTCAATTTTGTGATAACCACATCAAAATAGCGCATAAAACTGCTGACAATATTTTCTAATAACTCGGAATGGCAACATTCAATTGGGGTGAATGTGGGGGGGTCGTAAATTTGGGAATAATTTTAATTAATTGATAATTGAACGTAACAGGCGTCGGTTTGACAGGCGGGATTTTAACCAAATTTATCAAAATATTTGGAAGGTTTTACCTTTTTTGTTTGTATTTTAAAATTACATTGTATTTTTTATTTTTATAGATATTATATAAACGGTTAAAATATTGAAAAGAGCCAGTATTTTTCACTACAATTAGAATCTATCTTTGGTTCAAAAAAGTGAAAGCACGTTGTGAGTTTTTATATGGTCAAAATTTCAAACCACTGTAATATTTTCATATGTTAAAAATCCATATAATTGTAGGAATAGGACGTACAAAGAGTTGGATAGCAACTATATATTTACTATTTTCGATGGATTCGGCGGAAACTTTGTGGAAGTTCACTTTTAATATATAATTTTTTTTTTTAATTTGATAAATTATTTACTACACTTGTGTTAAAAACTGTGTCTGATAATGCTTCTCAAAAAGGCGAAACGGGTAATTGTGTGTTAAAGCTAGTCATGGATTATTTCGGCGAAAAACGTCACAAACTAAGCTAAAACGACGCCACGATTTAATATGTTTTATTGAAGCTTTGTTAAGCGCTTTAAAACCACACATTATTACGAAGAACACTGATAAATTATGCGAAATACGAAATATTTTTCAGCACTTCACCTCCATCATTCATTATGGCCGCGCGGTCATCTATTATTGTCAACTTTGAAACGTCTCCATATGGTGACAGCTGTCAAAATAAACCATATATACTAATAAGTCATATTACTCTATGGAATTATTTATGGTATAAGCTGTCATTGTAGATGATACAATAATTGTATTTTTATTGTAGGAAGCTTATAAACACAAGTAATTAGCTTTACTCGTATTGTGTGCATTCAATAAAATCAAATGACGTTCGTTTGGACGCAACACTGACCAGCATAACCAAGATCTTCAGGATCATAGTTAAAAATTATTTAAATCAAAAAATATCTAAATTACGTACATTGGTCAAACGATAGAACATGTTCAATGTGACTATTTATATCAATAATTTGAAACATGCCACTGTATGTAAAAAGTTTTTCGTATAGATTAATTTAACTTATGATATAAAAAAGTTTTCTTTTAACAAGTCTGTATTAAATTTTAAGTTTAAAAGTACTTCGGGAAAATATCTACAAAGTTTTATTTAAATGACATTATTAGTTTTATAAAATCGATTCAACGAGTCATGCTTATCACAAATACATATTTATTGATAGCAGACAAAAGTTTAGGCAAAAGTTCTCAATCAGTTTTGAAAATATTAGGATGATTACATTTATTTTTTCAATTGTTTTCAGACACACGCTTTTAGTTAAAAGCATTGTAAATCTTAATGGGGGTTAGTTTTTAAATCAGTCGCTTGACCTCTGTTTTCCAAAGATTGTAAAAACATCTGTAATATAAAGACAAAGCTAGAGCAAGGACTTATAATTATCCAATTACACCCCGTATGACAAACATTCATATCGTCACTGTTCTGGCAGAAGTTGGTAAGAATCATTTTGATAGTTCTGAGTAAACAGCAAATGAAAAATTTCAGCTTTTACTATAAAGCTTCTATCATCACTTTAAGGGTGTTCACTGTCAATATTTGGTGGAAAGGCATTATATTTAGCAAAACACAATATTCCTTTGTACTTTTTTCTACTTTTATTTACCAAAATCATGATTGGTTTTGCTCATGGCGAGAGTTATCAACTCATAATAAATATAATTTAACAGTGTTATGAAAACAAATTGTTATAAAACGGTGGAATAAACAATTAGCACTAAAAGGCTTCTAGCATCGGTTATTACGTTATATAGATAATTATTATATAAAAATATAGAATCACTAATGCTGAAATGACACATATAAAAGTTTAAAATTTATAGACAGGGACAATTGCCTGTCTTTGAATCAACATTAAACATAATTCATTATGAAAATAAACATGTATAATGAAAATAAATATTCCAGACAAAGAAATGATATAAAAGTATCTGCTTGTAGAACCTCATTTTTGTCAATTGTTTTACTTACCAACATCTGCCAAAAAGTTGATGATATGTTTTATTATCATTCCAGCCGTTAACCACTTTACACATATTTTTAGTCAGAGAGGTGAAGAATATAATATAACTTAACTAGTGACTGCCAGTGAAAATGTATTTTCAACGGTAGAAATAATATGTGTAGGCATAAATATGTTTGGGTATTTATCAAAACTTCAGTGGAAATATAGTTATACTTACGCTGTTACATCTTTTTTGCCAACGAGTGTACTGATTGGCTTATTAGTTTTGACCAATTAAAAACCACGCGTCGGTTATTCAAAGTGGCTTCAAAATGAACCTTAATTTTTATTCCGAAATAATGAAAATGTTTGAGATTTGTATAAATTTAAGCTTTCACCATTTTATAAAGGAGAAAAACATTTCTCTTCATACACATCTTGTTCATACTAAAATTTATAAAAACCATTTAAGTGGGTTTTGAAACTAAGCACTTCATGAAGTTTTTATCTTATTAAATTTAGAATGGCATGTTATTGCAGGTTTAGATGGTATATAACATATACATGTACAATTTTTATTTATATACTAATTTAGATACACTATTATATTACGTAATGACGCTACGTTTTTTAATTACGTACAGGGTACGCCTCACATTTTGAAAAACACTTGTGCAGACAGTTTATTGTAATCCTTTGACATTTTTAGCTTCAATGTTATTGTTGCGTAATTTTAAATTTTCCAATTATAAAAAACTGTAGCTTTGTATTAATAAAAAAATTTCCAGATTGGAAAACGTGAATCTACACTTTTTTTGTTTCTTTTTTCAAGTAAACATACTTTTTTCAAATACCAAATATAATATGCTTGTTTGTATTTATGTCGAAAATCTTAATTCATAAAAAAAATCTTTAGTCTTTGTAGTTTAATTTAAAAAAATAGATAAAAATACTATTTGGTTATTATCAGTGTTATGTTTGAAAAATCAAATCTCCATTTATAACGTTAAATATATATTTTTCATTTTTTTAAAGCGCAGTGAAAAACTCAAAAAGAGCTGAAGTGGAATAGATGTCGCAAAAAGATTAAATTTGAATAAAAAAATAAATTTATTTTATTGTATGTATAATATTTCTGTTGCTTTGAATTCTAAGCCCGCTAAAACAAAGCTTTTACTTCTAGACTACAGAGGTTGATATTTTAAGTCTTTCCGTGTGTTTTTTTAATTCTATCAATATAAAAAAAATGATCGATTATAAGTTAACCGGCGTTGTTAGGTTAGTGATACAAAAAAAAGGTTATCAGTTAGATTTTTTGTGTCAAGCTTCGAAGATGGAAAGGATGAAAAAACTACGCTCAATACACACAACGTTAGAATTTACAACAGCTATTATATGTTGGCACAACCAGGGCTTGCAATACCGGTGTTAGAAAATCCGGGATATCGGTAATTATTCCATTTTTCAATACCAAAATACTAAATTTAAATTGCATATTCAGGTATTTGATGTCACAAATTACCATAAATGTTTATAATTGGTTTTACAGCTTATTTAGAGTCAAGACTATTTTAATAATAATTTACAAGTTACATGTGATATGTTAATATGATATGAACCATTTCAATACATGCGAAAAGCGAAAACTATTCTTCTGTTTTGAAAATACTTTTTTCTCATCTTGTATTCTGTATTTTGTAGCAAAAAAAATATGATTTGAAATAATCCTATCCATAAAAATATCGTTAATTAATTTAAGTTAATTGAGTTTTGTAATGTATAGATTTTCTCACTTGGTGTAAAATATTGTTTTATTGATTTCGACAAAATGTGGATGTATCGTTGTTTGTAATTAGATGCCTCTTTCGATTTATATAAACATGATTGGACTTAAATAAAAAGACTGAGAATAAGTATTTTATCAAGCGGATATTTTTCAGTATAAACATATAATTTTCTTTTAAATCAAGTCAAAACTCGTTATTTTAAAACTGTTGTTAATAAAAACACAATTTTCCTTTGTACTTCATTCTACTTTATTAATTAGTTCAAGACCGGTTTCGCTCATTGCGAGCATTGTCAACTGATAAGAAAAATATAAAAATAGTGCTATTTATACAAATTTGAATTTAAATAAAAGGTGTAAGCAACTATTAACATTGAAAATAATTTACAAATTACATTATAATTACACAAAATTAAAATGATTAACACCTATAACATACAATTAAAAAATCATCAAAGACTTATAATTAATAGAGGCAAATGATTATTATAAACCCATTTAAAATTTTCGAAATTTTTAACAAAGTGAAACTCTACATTACTAAAGTAAATAACTTAATGATGATTTTGTGTTTTTCCCGCTTCCAAGTAATAATTCTGTGTACTTCAACAAAATTGACAGCAATGAAGATTCTGAAAAAGACATTTTTAAAAACCATATCAATTCTTACAAAAGAAATAAAATTTTAAAAATATATATAAAAGAGCAGTTAACATAGGCAGGTAGTAAAGGGGAAAGTAAATTAAAACTATAGTTGTTAACATGAAACGGGTGATTGATTGTCAATATAAATTGAATCCAAGGAGAAGAAGAAGAAGAAGAACTAACATACCAACATAGATAAATACAATCATTTTAATTATCTTAAAATCAAACTTGATGTGAACTTGATAACAATTCATGTCGATCAAAATAAACATGAAAAAAAATGTGCTTGGCGAGCAAGCGGGTGTCAGATCTTTTTATATACACAAATATCTAATCAACAATAATGGATTCCAGCGTTGATGAACTAACTAACCTTTCCAGTCACACTTTTATTCAAAGGAAAAATCAATTTAAGCTAGTTTTTATGTGGTGATATACATAAGTATCATATTAAATACTTTTCTTTGATACAAAATATTGATGAATTAATTTATCAGTAAATTTTTTCAATTCCTATTAACTGCAGTATTTTTTACGTATTTTTGTAAGGTGCTTTTTTATAAAGTGGCCTAGTATAGCAATCTCTAGGCACAACACTTACCCGGTATTCCGTAAACCGAATAAATGACTTCAGTTATTCTTAAAACAAAACTTTCTTAAAATTTTACTTTATTTAAAGGTGTACAGTCTACACAAATGATGTACTATGTACCACAACCTTTGCAAGTAGCCTAATAGAACCATAATTTGGGCATCATTATAAAATCAAGTTGATAATAGATTTAATCCTGGGTAACATTTAAAGGATTAACTCCTTAAAACTTCGTTCGATATCGGAGCATAATTTAAGCTCACGCATATCCTTGCTCAGGGTCGTTAATAATAAACTTAATATATGAATATCCTATTAAATCGAACCTTATCAAGTTTTAACAGGTATTATGGCAGAGGTTATCAATATACTCTGTGTTCGTTAAACAATTGTTTTTCACTTATAGGTTGTTCACTTTCAATACGTGGTAGAAAGGCAATACATTCAAACAGTATAAGAATCTTTTGTTATCAATTCTACGTTTCTTAATATTATGATCAGTACCGGTTTCCCAAATCAGTAGAAATTTCTACAGCTAAAAACTACAAAAGAGTATTTTATTATTTAATACAAGATTTTGAATGTTTCTAGGTACACTTTTTATTGAATAAATGAAAAGAATAATTGAACTGAGTTGAACAAAAGCGAACAAACTGAAAAATTACAGACCGAGGATATTAAGCTTTAAAGTTTTCAACTATTTTTAGATACTTTATTAAAATGCTGTGAATATGCATGGTTCTGTTTAAATGTGGTAACCATCGTTACACCATTTGTTTATTAAACATAACAGATACTTTGTACATGGTTCTTTTTTCCAAGAAAGAACCATGTACATTTTTCCCATGTACATTTTTCCTTTTTAGAGTATTTGGCCGCTTATCAAATATGAAATAATGCAAATAAAACACATTACAAACAATGGGCTAATTTTTAATTTGATAATTTATCAAATAAAATTTGGAATATTTCGGACTGACACATTTTTGTTAAATTCAACCCAATTATGAAAATGTAATACTTTTCATTTTTATGTAAGGTGTTCACTGTCAATACTTGGTGGAAAGGCATTATATTCAAAATATATAATACTCATTTGTACTAATTCCGCTTTTATTTAATATGATCAGGAACGGTTTTGCTTATGGCAAGCATTACCAACTAATAAGAAAATACAATATTACAGAGTTATATACAAAAAAAAAAAAACACCACGCAAACAATAGTACTCTAATAATTTTATTTTACTTTTTAATAAATATTTCTGTAATATTGTATTTTATTATTAGTTGATAGTACTCGTTTTTGTAGTATTTGCGATGATATTTTTTCCAGACTTTTTGTATTAATTTTTTTTTTAATTTATCATGACAAAATCTAGACAATTCGTCTAAATCAGTGTTTCTTAACCGTATTGAAGAAATCGCACCTTTTAGCATAAATAAATTATCTAAAATTATCAAACGCCCCCCCCCCCCCCAAAAAGTTATAAAACGAAATTATAAAATTACACAATTATCTATGTATATACTATTATTTGATGCAATGGATTTCCTACTACAAATAAAAAATATAAACAATACAAATACAGCACATGATATTATAATAATGTAGTCTTGCAATATCTCAATGCCCCCCTGACTAAGTACATCGCCCCCTCGCATTCTTGCAGCGCCCCCCAAATTCTGAAAAATTAAAAACGCTCCCCCCCAGACTTCTAAGCGCCCACCAGTGTGGCGGTACCGGCCCCGTTAAGAACCACTGGTCTAAATAATCACAAAAACAGAAATTAAAATATCTCATGTTTCTCTTAAGCAATCATTCACCACCTGCAGTAATATTGTCATTTTATAAAAATATTTTTTCTAATACTTGTGTCAAATAATAATTATCATTTCGTTTATAATCTTCAACCCCTCTGTGACCCAGTTTAGTTCACCTGCACATTCTGATCTTCCTTTACCGATTGGGTATCCGATAAATCGATAACACTCGCTCAGCACCCGAAGGGTTAACCTCTGTACGAGAGGATTAACTTAGTTTATCCATTGGTGACGTAACTTAATACGCAGTCTCTATACGTGGGTATAACGTTGTTGTAGAATGGGACGCGGGACTACCTGCACGCACTAACAAGGTGGGATGAAGCAGTGTTTGTCACGGTGTGGCTTAAAGCCATTGTTATTTTTTTGGATTACGTATGATACATACGTAGATTCGTCAAAATAAACTACGGAAAGCTTAAATTAATTATGATGTGTATTGTAAAACTGTATTGTTGAGTCCGTAAAACAGCGGTAAACGTCGTTACCTTCCATGACAGATGTTACGAGTTCGACTCCCAGTAAGGACAGCATTTTTTTAAAAATAAATTTAGGGAGTTTGTATCTTGTCTTAGCCTTATTCTTCTATCCCTGCTCTTTGTTTAAAAAAAGTTAATCAACTGTTTTTTTTTACCATGTCCGCTCCCAATGTGGAGCATATGGAGTTTATCTCAACAGAAATGTTTCTACGAGAACTGCTTGTTACTCAGTTGCTCAACCTCTCTTTTCCCAAAGAGAGTGGGAATAGAAAGATAGGGCTAGGACAGGACTAGTGGTTAGCTAATCGCTCTCGATACGTTCCGTTCATCGGATAGGATTGGTGGGAGGGGGGAATTCAAGACATCACATACATCCATGCCTTCGAACAGAAATTCATAAATCGATTGAAAAATCAATTTATAAAACTATTCGTACCGGGATTCGAACCTGGGACCTCCGTAACCGAAGCCAACGACGTTGACCACTTGACCACACAGGCGGCAATCAACTGTTTACTAAATATAATTGAAAAATTAGGAGCGGGCATGAATTAAAAAAGTAAAAATAGTAAAACTTAATTATTTCTGTTAAAGTTTAAAGTGGTCAAAGAACAAAATAAATTTACTCAATACAAAAGATTTAAGTAAAAAATTGGGAGCAAATATTTTTTTTTTACAAATAATATAAAAATGACGCGTTATAAATAGTGATAACTAATGAGCAACAAAATAGCAACATAGCTTATAAGTAGTTTTCAATGCGACTAAAATTACGTTTTTTTTATATTACTCGAGATCTATTCAAAGAGAAAAAAACATGAAAACGCACAAGCCCAAGATGGCTTATATTAAATACATCGGGAAAATCTGAATTTGATATTGACATTATTGATAAGTCAAAACACATACGACTTGCAGTCATTGACTGCTTAAATGTATGTCTGTTAGGTTAGGTTCCATTGACCAGGACATCTTTGGTGGTTTTAAAACTTTTTTTGTGTACTTTAGTATTTTTTAACAATTTTTTGGCTTGACTTTATTAAATTAATTAAATATTTGATGATAGGTTTCACAATTTTACAGTCTCATTATTCTATTTTTATTGGAAAATAATCATTCTTGCAGATCATGAGGGTTTTTTTCTTTGTTCATTTTATAGAGATACCGAAAAATGGATAACATGGTAAATGATGATAAATTATATTGAGATATTCAAGTTTTAAAATTCAAAAAAGCGTATGAAATGTAGTGAAAAGTTTAAATTTCATAAAGAATATCTTGGCTACTGACTTTCTATAATATCTTCACTACGATATTAAATACGAGTAGTTGCTTTATGGAAAAATGTAGATAGATTTAAGCATGGCAAATCTAATGACGTTAATATATCAAAGTGTCGTTGTTCTCGTCTTGAACTGGTGTATCGATATATATGTATATATAATAAAATATTTAGTTATAATGTTTTTATAAGAGACAACATATACATTTTATAAACTTATATAGATGTCTTAATAAACTAATATATCTTTCACAAGCTTTGTCATTATTTCAGATGACTACTCCTAATGCTACACTTAAATGTATTACGTAATAGAATTTATACACACAAAAAGAAATTATTTTTATCATCTTTATAGTTACTAACCTCATTCAGTTTACAAGTATACGTATTTATACACATTTGCAAGAAGAGCAGGCAGAAAAAGTTTTCCTAACTCGCTCGAATTAATCTCAAAAAAGTTTCCTCCACCTCCAGGACATAAGTCATATGAAATATTCAAAAGTTTTCAACTTAATTTAAGAAGGGGCACCCTCTGCGTTATGAAAGAAAAGGGATGTCATGCGACATTAACGCTTCCGCCGGATATGCTACAGATACTGCGCCCACCCCTTTTCATAGGGATGGAAAAACAGGATACAACAATAGCTTTTTTCTAAGAATTAAAATAGAAATATACGCAGGGTGGTAATTATATGTTTATGGCAACTGGAAGTGGTGTTAAAGTTTTTTTTAATGTGACTCGAGGGCTTGCAAACAATATGGTATTACTGCTTTTGACTTGATATCCATTTAGTTTAATTTTGCTGTTTTATTTTTGAACGATCTAACTTGTGAACAAGGTAAACATTGCCACCAAAGCAAGTATTTTAAGCACTCACTGCGCGCTGAATTCAACCCTCCAAGGACGAGCGTGATCATATGGTCACAGTAAACACCGTTATATATTGATCCCACTATTCATCCTTTTTCTAACTTAATATCGTTGCTTTCACTCATATTTTTTTAAGAAAGGTACAGACTTGAGTTAGTTAGTCATCAGTCGTGGGGACAGAAACGGCTACCAAAAGCATATACGATTTTTTGAATTTCCGTGTTTTTTAACAGACTTTTTGAAACTGTTAGTTATTTCTTTTATCAAAATATCAAATTATTTACAGTTCTTTTGCTAATATATTTGTATTGAAATTATGTTGATCTAAAGAAGTCAAATTTTAAACATTTTTAAAAATTTCACGTTTAGCTATATTTCAACCCCGAATGTGCCCATACGGTCAGGCTTGTCCTTACTACTGTCCGTACACAATATTACACGGTAATAAAAGGATAAGCATGATAATTTAATCATGCGGGGTTCCTATACAACGACTTGGCGTTTTTTTTAAAAGTTTTGTTAGGAATAAAAGTTATCTGTGATTTCAATATGGCCTAAAAAATATTTTTTCATAAAATATTTTTTATATACATAAATAGATATATAAATAAATAGATAAAAGCTCTCGTCTCTGGATGGTTAAGACTATCGTTATATTAATAAAATTAAATAATGTCTCCAAATATTTACTAAAAACTTTTAAACACATTAATTTGAACCTTAGTTCCTTACTACGCAACCCTTAACAATGCCAGAATAATATTATTTAAAACGAAATTTTTGCTGTAGGCATTCTGATTGTCTAGCTCAGTGGAGGGGAACCTGCGACCTCTTCGCCACTCTGATGCGGCCTTTTGACTTTATTAAAATATTCACTTTGCTCAAAAAAATATACGCAAGCGTTTGAAAAAAGAGCGTAATCAACCCATTATATGTTCGACAGTCGAAAAAAAGGGGGGGTCAACGTTTTCTTTACTGCAGCCATATGTTGAATCAGATCAGTGCTCCGCAACCGGTGTGCCGCACACACTGCCGTGGGGTGATCGTAAGTGTGCCGCAGCGCATTCCTTTAGTGAATAAAAGATCAAATAATTTGTTCAAACAATGATCAAATCGGAGTTGCCTTGTTGTGTACTGAGGTAACAATATGTATTATACAATTGATAACGATGTCTAATGATATTTTTTCATATACCCATTAGGGTATACATGAAGGTATACATGACTATATATTACATATATGCATATTTAAAGTAAGCTGCGGAAATCTGGAGAAAATTTTGGTGTGCCGTGGGAGAGAAAATGTTGCGGAGCACTGAGATAAATGAATGTGGCCTTTATAAATGAAACGGTTCCCTACCCTTAGTTTAGCTAATCACTACAGAAAATCACTAAAGCAACAGATGTATTTGAATTTAAATTCTCTGCATAATTCCTGGACTAGTAAAAGAATGCTATTCAAACACAGAGCTCTTATAATAGTAATTTTAAAAATCCGTCATGTAGCTGTATGTTAGTAATTTAGAGTTATTCACGAGATTTATGAAGAAACAAAAGTAGGCACTCGTATTTTTAAGATACATACTATGAAAAGGTCAGATGAAAAACCTGAATGATTCCCAAGGATGTACAACGTTGCACAACAGTTCAATAAAAAGAAATAGTTTATTGAATAGCTCCATAGAACGTTGTGAAATATTTGAATGCCTTGTAATTTGCATTAGATGCAGCCAAGTCGGTACAAGATAATAAAAGACTGAATGCAAACGACTAGAAAAAAGCGCAGATAACAGGAAGACGATTGTGCATTTAGCTATTCACAAACATAAACCATAGCGCCCGTCAAACAAATAATTTTATGACAAAGATCATTTGTACATACTAATTGTAAATGATCAGGTCGAACCTGGTCCTGATCATTTAAAATAAAAGTGGAATGAGTACAAATAAGTATTTTATTTTCTGAATATAATGCTTTTACACCATGTACTGACAGTGAACACCCTTAAAGTGAAAAAGCATACACTAACATAAAAAACTATTAATTTGTCCAGAATATTCGTGATTAGTTTTGCCAGCCCTTTTATGACACTTTGTAGAAAAAGTAATAGTTGAGCTTTCAAGGTATACCAGGAAATATGAGATACAAAAGTAGGTTTCATCGCAGAAACTTTTCGCGTTCTAAATCGTCATGACATCTTGCTACCGTATGCACATTTAACGTTAATATTAATTAACGTTTTTTTTTTTTTTGAAAAATCAGTATTTTTTAAATTTAACGATATTGTGTTACACGAGGAATATCATTACCAAATATATCGATGGCGGTTATTTTCTATCTAAGCTTGGATGAAAAAATATTTTGCTAGTTCCTATATTGACATTGTGTTTAAAAAATGAATGTATTTATAAAATTTAAATAACGTTACATTAGGAAAGGTGTTAAAGCCGTTAACATAATAAAATTGAGATGACATCATTTTACGAACCAAAAAGGGTTCTCTTACCTTTAGAAAATGTAAAATGTAGTAATTTGTCATTATTATTCCATACTCTTGGCGTGTTGGACGTAAAGTCAATAATTGTTAATACTTTTCCATAACATAGTTATGAAATATTCTATTTGAAGTTATATTAATTGTATTTTTAGTGAATTTCGTGAAAATTCATTATGAATATTAAATTTAAAAAATTTAATGTGTCATTACGGTTTTTATTCAATCCGCAGCGTTAATTAAAAAGTGATCAATTTTAAAACAAATAATATAAAAATTAATTAAGTTACGATTTTGTGGTATTTTACAATTTTCATTTTTGTCAAACAACGAAATATTACATTATTTGGTCTGGGACATTTTTGTAAAAACAATATCTAATATTGAAAATTCCGGCTGACGTTTTTAGAGCACGGAGGCTTATTTCATGTATTATATATTTTAAATTAATAAAAACACAATATTCCTTTGTATTGAAGACGTTCAGTTGACAATGCTCGTAATGAGCGAAATCGTTTGTGACCTATTAAATAAAGTGGAATAAAGTACAATGGAATATTGCGTTGTTTATTAATATAATCCCTTTCCAACAAGTATTGACAGTGAAAACTAGGGCTTTTACAAAAACCGACTTTTGAAAAAACCGGTTGTCGAATGTCAATATTGTTTGAAAACCGGTTTTATCCGGTTTTCGAAGGTTTACAAAAAATGGATAATTCAATTTAAATATTCTTAAGTTGTTTATTTATATACATAATAATGCACAACAAGAAATTATTTGGTGTTACTCTTCAGAAAATATGATTTAAGAAAACACAAAGTGTCCACTGATCGTTTTGTAACAAAATTTCCTGATACCGAAAATACTCTTTCGCTGGATAAATGATGTGGGGCATATGGTATTTAAGCCATCAAATAAAAGTTCCAAATTTTCTGTCCTTTTTTTTGAGACTGGTTTATGGAAAATTCGGCACAACCGGTTTTCGAATGTCACAAATTTAGCCAAAAACCGGTTTTTGAAAACCGAAAAGCCCCAAAGAAAAGTGATATATTTTAATGTTAACATACTAGTGGTCGTCGTAGGTAAATAGTAAAGTTCCGAAAATTATTTGTTCTTCTCATTCGCAGTTCGTTGGTTCGAGGCAATTCCTGAATAGGCCTTTAAATGCATTGAAGTTTGTATAAGAATTTAAAAAAACCTTGGTGATTAAAACTTATATATGTATATTATATTTTTTTTTTTCATTTCACTTAAACTGATATCGTATCGATGTAGTGAGTATCACATACATTTATTTTTAAAGATAACAACGCGTTAAAGGGATTTTTGATATCCTTCAAAGAATATCAAATATCATTTGTATTGTATTGAAGGTAAGTTCATGTTTAAAAAACACTATTTATTTTTAAATAATGTCAAATATTGTTTTTGTAGCGCAACTGTAACGACTCTTATTAAAACAGCATATTCAAAATAGTATACGTTTTGCTTACTGCTGTTTTAACGTGTGTCGGCCAGTTATTTAATCTGTCATAAGCCACGCCCAGTTATTAACCGTGTAAATTTTTACTACTTTTAAAATATAAACAAGCGGAAAAAATATAAAACATTTATTAAAACAATTACAAGTATAACAAAATTTTGTTCGTATGTCTATTATATACAGGTTTTTCACGCTAAATTCAACATTTTATAAATGAAATTAAACAATTTATTGTATTTTGTAAAATGAGAATTTTAAGAAATACGTACATAAGATTACTGTCAGTGTGCGTGAGCTTGTTGGATCCTATACTCCAATGATGAATACTATTGAAGAAGTTTTTTAAAATAATCAAATTTTCTGCTAGAAATTTGCTGGCGAATCCATCAAATCGTCTAAATTTAGAAGACGTAATAGATGAGTTTATTTATACCATCCTTCTGCAAAATCTTCTATAAATATTATATGAATATGTATATCTGCAACCTGCAACTGCCGCAAAATAACATTTATAAATTGTATTATCATATGTTTTTTGTTCATACATGTATACATGTATTACATAAATTTGAGATTTGTAACTTGTTTAATTTGATGTGTAAAATGTTATATTCGGCGTGTAAAACCTGTATGTAAAACAATACTTTATTACATTATTATAATAAACTTTTGAACACCACGTCGTCTGGGTCGTGTAAGTCAGTTATTGCAAGGTTTTACTCTATTAACTTGTAAATATATAATTGTATATATTATTTGTATGTACAGAAGTCATCTTTTCTCAGAGAAGAAGTCCGATAACCGATACGTTACCTATTCTTTTCACCCTATATACGATATTAAAATTCTACAAATTTCCGAGTGTCACCCTTTAATATTCTTGTATAATAAATAGGTGGAGAGAGAGTTCTGTGCATTTGTGAAAGGCATCCCCATTCTCGAGCGCCAGCTGTGGAAAATGCATTTGCCATGAATAATCAATTAGCAGACCTTGCAATGGACCACGGGGCGGCCATTTTATGTGTACACTCCAGCGTCACGTTGCTAACGTTTCACGTGTTGGAGTTCGTATCGAAGGGGGTGTAGTTGAAAGTGGTTGTGAGTCGGCTTTAATTATACATAATTTATTGCAAAAGTCAACGTTTGAACCAAATCATGTAACAAATTCAATATTTTTTTTATGAATGGCTGACGTTTTCTTTTGTTTAGTGGTTTTTAGTACCACTGTGGCGGTATGATTGAAAATGATGTCATTATTATTAAAACTATACATAATGTCATTGGCTGTGGAAAGGCAAAGAGATTTTTTCAATAACCTCAATGTATACAGCTTGGTTTACGTTCTATCAAAAGGATGTAAACTGCAAATACCAAATTAGTATCTAAATTTAGCTTTTATGTTTGAAAAAAGAAGAGCCTGTAAAAATTGCGACTAGGAAAAAGAAAATAAAAAAACGTTTTTCTTGAACAATTTATTAAAATAATGATAAATCAAGTCAATTAAAAACCATTCTATCAGCCTCCGTGTACTTCAAGGTGGTGTGTATTCCATAATTTGTCTTGAGTCCAAAATCGTGAAAAAACGTTTTTTAATGTGTACTCACAAACACCCATGCCATGCTGTTCGTACTGGGACTCACAACGCTAACCCTTGTGCCATATGACCCGGCATATTACCTTACATAGAATAAGGCTAATTACTTGGCATTTATTGAAATTGCGGCGATATTCAGAGAGCGAGTAGACTTATACTCGCAGAAGCTTTTCGTTCATCTATAATAGATAAATTTATTTTCTTCACACTTAAGTGCTCGTCAATAAGTCTTCACAGTTACTACCAAGACACTATCAGTTAATTTAAAAAGCTGAAGATACGCTTAACGTTTGCTACGCCACTGAATACTGCCATAAAAAAATAACGGTCGGAAAAAGCAGTGGTAGGTGGAGAAGGGCAAGTAAGCCTTATGGAGGATGATTCCATAAAGAGCAGTACTGGAAAATAAACTATTTTACTTTTTTTACTTTTATGTATCTGTATACAATTCATATCAGCAATTCTTGATCGATTGTTAAATTATAAATTGTATTGGTTTTTGGAGTTGTAAGTACGATATTGATCGAATTTTTTTAGGTTATTCATGTACACGAATTAAATCGACTGTGCTAGTTCAGTGTTAAAAGATCATTAGCTTCATTGGAATGTTAAAAAAGCTTTCATTAAATAAGAAATCCTGAAGGACTTAACACATTTTGACATGCTTCGTAATTAACGATTTATTATTTTATTAATTATACACTTATTGTTTGTTTACATACATCAGATGCCTTTGGTTTAATAACTTACATTTGGCATTTAAGTCACATAGTGTCTAATTAATGTTTCAGAATAAAACAGTATACCATCACGATTTGAATTTTTTTAAAAATTAAAATCAACAATATCGCTAGCATTTTTTTTTTTACTGATTATAGGATATGTATAACGTTTTCCAACCAAGAATTGACATTTATTAACACCTCAAAGGTGAAGTTAAAATAGCAAGCTATAATTATAAAATAAATCTTCACCGAGCACGGAAAATTCATCGTCCTTTAAAAAAAAGAAATATGAAACCTTTTTGTTATTACATAAGAATTTAAAAGTTTTTCTCCAAGAAAAATTATAACCGTCCGAGGGAATAGCGGCTTGCAATCTTGCTTTTATAAGTTGTCCACAATACATGAATGAAAGTTCATTTTACCCTTGCAAAAAAAAATGCTAGTTTTTTTGTTCTAAATTCATTTTATATACATTTTTACACGTTTTCTGACCAGCTTTTGCTAAATATTACCATTTTATTAGTGTTTTCTCTGAGTATACATATCAAGCTTAGTTACACAATGCAGAAATAATCATATCATCTGAATAAGAATGCTTATCAAAACTGTTACTTTATGCAGCGGTGTTGCATTGAATAGTATTATATTATACGTATACAACAATACTTGCAAATTTTTACGTGTTGATTTTTTATCGTTTATAACTCATAACAAATTTGTTTAATATTAAATCGTCGCACAAATTTTGTACACTCCCACACGTTTTTTTTACTAAAGATCTGTGTTTCGCCTTTCGATATCTTCAGGCTTTCAAGTGCACATACAAACTGTATTTTAAATATTCAATTTAAAAAAAAAAAAGTTTTTTGTTTGGTGAAATGTTTTTGTTTCATTCTTTAATGTTAAACAAGATATATGTACATCGACAAGAAAAAATGTATTTTACAGAAGAAAAGTATTGCAAAATAAATTACCTACAATAGATCTAAATTAGTATTTTCCAATTTTTTTTTTTAACAATAAATAGTACATTTAAGCTCTTAACAGCTGCGGTGTACTTAAACTATTGTACGCTTCAAATGGTATTTTGAACGTGCATTCAATATACGTTAACAATTTTTCAAAAGTTACAGTTACCTTCTGTACCTAAAAATTTTCACATGATTTCCTTTAACCTGCACTTAAAATTTTTATTTAAAAGTTATTTTGAATATTAAAGAATTTTCCCGTTATAAAAATGAAAGATTACTTACATCAGAAATGCATTTCAAAGGAAAGGCTTCGTGTTATAAAAAGTTTGCACTTTTGCGATTGCCTTATGTTTTTCTTCCGTTCTTGTTTATAGTTTAGTTTGATGAAGTATAGAAACAAAATTGATATAAATATTGTTGGCTTAATTCTTAAATCACGTAAATGAGTTTACCCGTAGTGTTCAGAAGACAGTTAATCATTAAATTCATAGACGACTACGAAAAGTACAATCTTTTGTTTTGACTTTTTCGTAAAACAAAAATCGACTTTACCTTTGATCCTTATACCTAATGGTATAATACATACTTACTTTTCATTTTGTTTCAATACATTTCATTATAACCATTACAACTTTTATTCAAACGACATGCTGGAGTTTTGGTAGCCATTGATTATAGACCGTTTTTTAATACAATTTTTATAGTAAAAAAACATAGTTCATAATACATTAAGAAGTTTCATTTTGTATTCTATAGTTGATTGTGTATTCTTATTGTTGACTAATGTTGTATGTCTTTAATGCTTAGGTACTTTTCAAGAGTTATAAGTGTTTTTGGATGAAAATATGTTTAAAAAAACTACCGAAGTTTTTTTAAATTATTTTTCTTGCAATCACACCTACCTATTGTATATGAAAATTATTTTTTTTAAGTTAAAAATCATGCACTTGAGCAGTAAAACTGAATAGTTCAATATACAGAAACAAATTATTATTATTTTTTGTAGAATATTTTACTTTTCTCAATTATGCCTTTAAAAAAATAATCATCATTTTTTATATATACTTAATGTAGAGGACTTAGTTCATATTAGAATAAATAAATATAATATGAGATATTTTATATTGTGCTGTTTGCATTTTCTTCCTTCCTTCCATTTGCAAATTTAGAAAAATGATTTACTTGATAATAATAACTAAGCCGACGATATATGACCTTTCACCGAAATCATTTTATGTAGACTATAAAGTTTTGGAAGAATCCTATCATTACTGTTTGCCAACTGAAACTGTTGTAAAGCTTGAAAAGCAGAATATCAGTTTCTCTACTATTTTTGTATTGGTAGTGGGATGGGTACAGACAAAGTTATTATGTCCTAAATATTCTGTCAATTGAAGGGTTTCATTGGCAAGCACATTAAAAAGCACCGTTTTAAAAATAATAGCTTAGGATGTGTAAATTAAAGTGTTCAATTATTTGCTGTGTTGTGTCTAGTGTGATTATAAACAAAGAGTAAATTTTTTCATGCCAAGCCTTTTACTTAATAAAAAAACCCTTTCTTTTGGGAGAACGTTGCGATCAAAATCTATAAATAAATTTCTCTTTGTGTATATTCTGAAGCATTAAAAATGTCTATCGATATTGTAGTAAACCACTAGTAACGTGTAAGAAAACCTTTTATTAAAAGTTTCTAATATAAATGATATGAAGCAAAAGAGACTGGACTTCTTTTTAGTGATTTTTGGAGGCATTCTGATGACATATGTATTTTATATTAGGGCATTATAAGGCGCTTGAATATGTCAAAAACAACTTTGGAGACGAAGGGTCTCTCACTCTCTCGTATGTCGTAGCACGCAAGAATATCACACTAGAATACCCACTCATGCAAGATATCATTGTCCTTGGTATTTTTCACCTAATAAACTTTTTACTACAACATCAAAATTTTATATGTTTTTAAATACACAAAAAAAATGTTTGTATTGTCTAAAAAATAAATAGGATTTCTAATATAAGAAGAAAAACTGTGCAATAAGAATATCGAAATGTAGGAAGTATTTCTATATTAACGCTGAATAAACATTCTGTACAGTTCAACCATCATTATAAACTAGTTCAAATAATTATACGACAACAAGAACACTATTTTTATTTTTAATGTCTCTTTACACTTTTAAACGAAATGGTTTCAAAAAACATTACACCTAAATAGACATTTTACGCTCGTAAATGCCAGAAAGTGTTTACCAATGCAGCCTCCGTGCTGGATGTAGTCCGCCCAGGCGTTTCAAAGGGAAAGGAAAAGCTCCGCAAATGCAATTTGTCTCTAAGTTTGTTTTCTAAAGTGGATTTTCAGTGGCGCTTCGTAGGGCGTAAATTGACTTTTTGTCATTTTGTTGCTTTATAATAAAAATACTCATAAAATACTTCTCATTCCAGCTGCGGAAACGCGTTTTCTTCAAAAAAATAATAAAAAACATCAACTGTTAATTAAAAAATTCATTATTTTTCATACAAGTAACAGTTTTTGAAATAAAAACATATTTTATAACAGAAGTTTATTTATGATTTGATTTCGTGTTAGTTTAAAACCAAATCACAATACGTTTTTCTTCCCATACGAAGGAAAACTGTCGTCAAAAATTCTCTGTTAACATACTTCTCTACTGCCTTTTACTTTTTCTTGCCAGGTGAGCTATAAAAATTCCAATTACTTACTTAACTTATATTTATCGAATTTTTTTTATGATGCAAATAAATATAAATATTTAGTGTTACCCGAGGGCTGCGAAACATCACACTCAAAACGAATACATTTGACGCTACTAACTTCCATAGAAAAAATGTATAGAAGTTTGTAGCGATTAAGAAAATTGCTTACGCTGCATATTACGGTGGCGAAGTCACTGCGAGCACGATTGGAACGCGGTTTAAAGTGAACTAAATAAGTAGGACCTCAATAGCAGCAGAGACCATTTAATATTTTCCTGCCGCACCGAGTCGTTTTTCATTCGACTTAATTTCGTTCACGTAAGACGTACAGTTAGAGCATGAAGTTTCGTGGCCTCCGGGTTACAGTAAATAATTCGCCTGTCTAGTATTGGTTTCAACCAGGGTATCCAATCCCGGGATCCTGGATCCCGAGATCCCGAGATTGAGAAAATGAAGCACTGAAGAGCATAATGGCGGACGTCACGCTATTATTTTTTGTAAATCCGTAAATTCCTGGGATTGTAGATTCTAAAATTCTCGGAAGAGCTAAAAATACAAAATGGTCCCACGCTGAAAATTTTGGGAAATACACAACAAAACATGGGAGAATTTTTAGACGTAAAAAACATGAATGTTTTTTACGTCTAAAAATTCTCTCCCACCTTTTCATGTACCCTTTGAAAAGCATGAAGAGGACTTCTGGTTAGCTTATCACCAATCCCATTATTTTAGGATTGGAAATTTGGAAGGGAATTTTTATACATCGAAATCATCATCCATTGAGAAAGAGATTGAAAAAAAATTGTTTGTACTGAATCTTGCACCCGTGAGATACTTCACGGAAGTCAACGACATTGACCACTGTGAAATGATTTTTTTACACTAGCATTTGCATATTAACTTATCCCTAAAATACTTTTATAAGCACATCAATAACCAGATGTAGTTTCAGTAAAAGTACTATAATAATCAATTAGAAAACATTTATAAAAAATATGTAGCCAAAATACAATTGTCAGTTTCGCATGTCCCTGATAAAGTACTAACCTGTTTGTATGTTGGTGTCTTCTCTAATTTCAAAGTAAACGTCTTGTGGTACTGCACTGCACGTTAGGTACACATCGTTTTTACCGTATAAAACAGGTGTAAGAAGCCTTTTTAAACCATAATAACTAGTAAACAGAGTAAGTTTCCATTCCAATTGAATCAACAACTATAAATTAAAAATGTTACGGAGCATATTTAGTGTTTAATTGATTTGATAAAGCTTTTATTGGTACATTAGAATTTTGTCGGAAGCTTGAAAATGACGATGAATATGAACGAAAGAAATACGTTTTTGAAAACATGCTTTTTCTTGCAACACTTATATCTCATTATTTGTGTAATAAACGGAATATAATTGGCAGTAAATTTGATATTAGTTTAAGATTTCGACTGAAGGTGCTTGTTGGAATTTCAATATTAAATTTGAATCATTCAAATTATGTACACTCCCACGGATTTTGTCACTAACGACCCGGGTTTCGCCTTTCGGCATCTTCAGGCGTTCAATCGCACGGATGAACTTGAACTGACCGAACTTGAACCGAAAGGCGAAACCCGGGTCGTTAGTGACAAAATCTGTGGGAGTGTACATAATTTGAATGATTCAAATTTGATATTAGTTAGAAAATTAATGCAACCGTTTTAAAGTAATATGCTACATTAAAGTATGTTACATTAAAACATTGTTTTGGGCTTACAATTGTGTTGGAAGTTAAACTATATTGAACTATCATAATACCTACATTAAAAATAAAAAGGAGGTATCGTCTCTTCGTGCAAGAATTCAAGAAACGTTATTTATTTGAAATTGATTTATGTTATGAATATCATAACGTGCTCAATTTGATCTCTTTTTTAAATATAGGTAGTCAGAAACTTCGACTTAAGTGACATTTGAGAGATTTTAAAACGACATTTAATCACTTTTAATAGTTTAAAAAAAATTGATATGTTTATGATGCGTTAATAATAAAATCTACAACAGAAAATTCGTTTAAGATCTGTGGACAAGAATAAAAATAAAATAGACAACATTTATTTTAAGAAAAAATATAACAATGGTTTTGGAATCCTGAACTACATTCTCACGTCATATACATTATAATAGAAGAACATTGATGTAAACATTTTGTTAGCTACAAAGCGTTGTTTTGTCAAATGTTTTCTTGTTAAAAAAATAGACACACTACATGTATGTGTTAAATATAACGTCTACTAATCTTATGCATTCATTTGTTCAATTGAAAATAGCAGGTACAGGAAACCTGTCCTAGTTCTGAGTTCAAATTATCATCTTCGTTCTAAAGCTTCGAAAGACCTCAGTTTTTAGTATGCAACTTTATTAAATTAAACATAATCAATTTTTTATTTGAGGAGGTTTGTATAAAAACTCAAAATATCCATTGTTGATATTTTCGAGATAAGTAAGAATACTAAAAAAAATGTAAGTGCATCACTACATATTATACCAAAAAATAATTGGGTATTAAAATTGACTTTAAAAGGTCACTATCGGTAACTTTTTTTTATTTCCATATCCGCTTCCTATCCGGAGCATTCGGCCACCACATTCCTTCAAGATTATCTGTCGCCCTCCATTCTTCTTGCTTCCTCCCATGTCATCCCAACTAGGGCATCCAATCCCGGGATTAGGATAAGCTCACCGGGGAATTTGAAATCAACAATTTGCCAATTTCGTGTCAATTTTCGGGATTTCCTCAAAATTTCTCAATCCCGAAATCCCGGGATCGCGACCATGTCAATCCTGGAATTTAGGGATCACAAAATTGAACGGGATCTCGGGATTGGATGCCCTAATCTCAACGTCCCGTAACTACATCATATTGATGGTCATAAGCGGCTTCCCTGCGAGATCCATTCGATTGGTAAAAGAGACAGGCAGAATTTAGTCTTTATTGAGGCATCTCCAGCTCGAGTCCATGTCAGGTCCATCGTTGCTTTTTCGATTTGACCGTGATAAAGGAGATAAAAAAACAGACTAAGCAGCCCTTTTACTATCGTCGTCTAAGCTCACTATTTTAAATGAATGATATGATATTATGGTAAGAAAAAACCATTCGGCGATCAGTATTTTTCATGGTGTAATAGTATATTTTGTATCATATGAAAATTTTACTTGTCACTTGCAATATATTCATGGTAATTTATAACTTTTTATAATATCAAAAAACTCTGCTCCTGTGTCTTTTTGCAGTTTTCTCAAAACTCGATTTTTGGAGATTTTTGAGTAAAAATACTAGGCTTTTACATGTATAAAATTAATGGAATAAATTTATTATTGTAATTGGCCGTATTCTTACACTATGAGACTAGCTTTTCCCCTTTACTCCCACTTGTTAATTTTATACGGCAGTATCCAGTGACGTAGAAAACGTAAAGCGTATCAACATTTTTCCTTTGATTAGGAGTCAATACTCAAGAATTAATGATGTGCAGTTAAGTGTGCAGAAAATTTACTCCTTTAGATAAAATAAAACGATTCTACAATATCGAGGTACTTGACACAGCAAATTTCTTAAATGTTTTATAATTTTTCTGATTAGCCACCGAGTCAGAGTAGGAGATCTGTTCAATGAACGATTGGTTCGAATTGCTCGGCTCTTTTTTCTTTGGCATTAAGTGATACTTTCAATGGAAGTGTGAAGTCTAGATGTATATGTTGCCACTTTTGCATGTGCATCTTTCCGCCAACCAACCAAGAGCTTTGCAGCAAATTCACCGTGCCTTGTGATCATTTGACTCAACCAAAAAATTGGAATCAAGACTTTGGCTATCTACATTTCCTATTTTATGTTATAAAAGAATTAGTCGGTCTGGTGCCTCCTTGTGGTCGGTATTGACGTTGGTTACGCTTGGAGATAACCGCATAGAATTTGTGAGGTTTTTGCTCGTTATCTTTGTCCACTACCTTCGCGGAGGTTGTTCAGTGCAAGACCAACATACCGATAGAAAATTGTTTATGTTTATAAAGCACATATAAATATATTCAAATATCAATTTTTCTTTCCGATTCATATTGAAATTTAATCACAATGCATATTGTTACAATAAATTGTAATGATTTCTCACTGTTTTTATTAATGATACTAAATTGTTTGTTTAGCTGCTAACCTCAGATATATTGAAAAATATTAAGAATATTTTGGATGCTTTCTTTGCTTCTTTATTTTTTAATGTAGTAAGTGTCATACTTTTTATATGTGTCTGCCCAAAATTTACATAAAATATGTATTGAGTAACTAACGTGCCAGGATGTTTTTTTAATTAAGACATTCGAATAATAATAATAATCGTATTTTTTTATTTAAATGTTTTAAGAAATTATAATTGGAATATCGAAAACTATCTGCTATATATTAATGTTTCAACTTTAGCAATACGGCAAAATTAAAAACACTGTTATTCATTTGATTTCTGCCATGTTTTAATTATAAAAAAAACATATTGATTACCTTTTCCGACAAACAAAAATAAATTGAATTCTTAAAACTACTCACCATTCAAATCTGTGGGCATTCTCATGAGTATATCTTTTTCGCCAGCAATGGCTTTAAACTCAATGATACATTTATTTCTTATATACGAAACGTTCATTTACTAAGCGTCAGTTCAAGCTCATCCGTGCACTTAAACGCCTGAAGATGCCGAACGGCGAAACCCGGGTCGTTCGTGACAAAATCTGTGTGAATGTACATAATGAACGATTCAAATTTAATATTTAAATTCCACCAAGCACCTTCAGTCGAAATCTTAAATTGTATCCATTTAAATGTCAGATTTTATTTTTGACGCGTGTTTCGTCGGCTGCTTATATGTGCCTTACAAAACAATCACTCGTTCTCGGCGATTGAAATATAATATTTTATAAAAATTCCAAAATATTTTTTTCAAAAAAGTCTTAAAAAGCCTTAAAAAGTTTATCCAAAGTTTTTAATTGACACAATCTAATATTTATTATAACGAAATAATCTTTTTTCCAATATAAAAGCTCAATTTAGATACTAATTTTCAGCTTAGATCCTTTTGATATTTACGTGTATACATTGTGATTATCGAAAAAAAGCTGTTTTGAAGATACTATGGGTTACGTCCTTTTTACTTTCCACAGTCGATATGTATATGTTATTTATTTTCAGATCACAAAGCTGGAATTCCATAGATATATAACATTCTATGGGCAACAATAATAGTTGTTGATTCATGTGTATCTGCGGCATGCGAATCCGTGATATGGTTTTCATGATACAAAGTCACATACAACCACAATAATAAATTTCTGTCGAGAAATCTTGTACGCACTAAGCCGACCGACGATCAATTACCTCTCCACATTCTCTAACACGAATACATCATTGTGTTTTGACAATCTCAACGTGTTTTTTTTGCTTTTATTTGTAATATGACAGATTGTGACAGTTTTATTACAGCAAACCATTACAATTTTCACGCAGATTACATGCTGTCAGGCTGCTAGCTATCTTATGGCATATTAATCTAAGTTATTTATAAAAGTATCGGATAATTTATTACTGTCTGAAAAGTAAATACTATTTTTTTACCAATCATATTCGCCACCGTCTTGGAGTAGATGACCATCTAACGGAGCATCGCAACTAGGATTGCGGTGCCGGTATGACCGTAACCGGGATCCCAGTATTTATGGTGAGTAAAATTAAAAATAACTAACTTTTAAAAAAGTGAGGTTGAGCGACTGAGTAACAAACAGTTCTCGTAGAAAAACTTCTGTTGAGATACCTCCATTAGGAGGCCATATGCTCCACATTGGGAGCGGACATGGATTAAAAAAAAATAAAGACTATTTTTAATTTGACTCACGCAAAAGACACTTGGCCCAACTTTCCAATAACCATACTTTTGTTGGATTCGGCGGTAACTTTGTGGAAGTTCATTTTAATATAAAATTAAAAATAACTTAGATTATTCAACGTAGTGTGCTACAAACTGTGACACGTGTTATGCCCCTTTAGAGGCATCCTCATAAAAGCGACTTTTTGCTATTTTATATTAAAATGAACTTCCACAAAGTTATCGCCGAATCCATCGAAATTATTTAAATAGCCTGTACGGCGAAATAGGCGCCTTTATAAGGATGCCCCTGAATCAGACGAAACACGTCTTACAGTTTGCAGGACAATACGTAGAATAATCTAAGTTATTTTTAATTTTATATTAAAATGAACTTCCACAAAGTTACCACCGAATCCATCAAAAGTATGGTTATTGGAAAGATGGGAAAGTGTCTTTTACGTCAGTCAAATTAAAGTTAGTCTTTATTTTTTTTAATCCATGTTCGCTCTCAATGTGGAGCATACGGCCTCCTAATGGAGGTTTCTCAACAGAAGTTTTTCTACGAGAACTGTTCGTTACTCAGTCGCTCAACCTCACTTTTTTAAAAGTTAGTAGTAAGGACAGAAGGATAAGGCTAGAACAGGACTAGTGGTTGGCTAATCGCTAACGCTACACTCAGTTATTAAAGGATCTGAAGAATGGGAGGAGAGGAAATAATGTGAATTGACATCACAAACACCGATCACAACTTTGAATTGAATAATTCTCAAATTCACTGTGATCTGACCGGGAATCAAACTCAGACCTGTGTGATCAGTAGAGCAAGCTCTAACCAACTGGGCCACAGCAGACGACATCTTTATATTCAGGCGATTCTTTATAATATCTTTTAAAAATATACAATAAGGTACTATGCGGCGTCATTTGCCTCGCATTGAATAAGTAATAATTCGCATACTAAAAGAAAATAATGTATTTTAGATACCCTTAACAATATTCAGAAACGAATGAGCGTGCCACACAATCGACACACGCTATAATATGGAAGACCTTCTTTACTAAGATTACCGCACTCAATGTATGTATAATAGATTATCAAATGCTCCAGATGTTTTTTCAGCAGCCCTCCGTGCCTCATCCCTCCACCGAGCGTTTTGAATAATGACAGTAATAATACTGAAAAGCCTGAAAAATGTATCGTGCGGGAGGCTTTAGTCTTGGAGGATCGCCGGAGGCTCTGACGGACCGGAAAAATACCACTTTCCTGCTGGCACATGTGATGCTCGATACCGATACGCAATTGCAGACTACAAACAGTTGTCTTTTATAAAATATTAAAACATCCAAAATTTATACGTGCTATTGTTTCGAATAAAAGTATGAAATCTTCTCAATGTATATATTACTTATTTTAGTTGAAACTTACGAAACTATTCAAATATACTTTGACTTGTCAATGTATAAATAAACAAGAGTATAAACCAGGGGTGTCGAGTCGTGTAAAAATAAAGACAACTACGACTCCAGCTTTAAAAATAATTAACGACTCGGATTACGAGGAAATTTTTCATTTTAACTTATATATATATGTATACCATCAGATCATCTGTAGTCAGCCAAGCATGAAATGTCGACACTTTGTACTATTTTGTTTGAAAACACTTCATTAAAAATATTTTTCAAAAAAAATCGAGCCGCTCATTTTTCACGACTCCGACTCCACAGCTCTGGTATAAACTCACTGACGAGCACTAAGCAGAGTAGAACATAATAATAATTATAATACTTTTAATGTCCTTTTATTTTTTTAACAGTAAATAAATAAATAATATGAAATTAAATTTGATAATTTTATTCCAATTATTGTGTTGAAAAATGTGACACGTGTTTCGGCTCTTTTAGAAACATTTTTCGTCTAAGTCTGATGATGCTTCTCAAAGAGACGTCACATTTTGTAACACAACAAGTTTAATAACAAAGTTATAAAGTTTAATTTTATATTAAAAATTAACAACCACAAAGATACCGCCGAATCTATCGAAGATATTAGAGTAAAATTTGCATAACGGCTTAGTTTATGTGACTTCTGTGTTTACTGACAAGCGCTAGTAAAAGTACAAATGACATTCCGGCTTAGGTACGGTTGGGTTCTTAGAATCTTGAATAGAAAGAGGGCGAGAATGGAAACAACACGATGAAGTTTTTGAGGTTATGTAAAATGTCATCAAACAATTTGCGTGGTTGCGAGCGCGCAGTAGATGAGAAACCCAAAAAAAACAAATCTCTATTAGTTAAAATGGTGTCATTCTCGCTCTCTTTTATTTAAAATGATCTAATCTTACCTAAGTCGAAGTGTCATCTATACTTTTTCTGGCGCTCTTCGGTGATTTTATTCACTTTCTAGCAAATTTATACATTGATTCGTAAGTAAATTTTAATTGAATTGGAAACTTCATTTAAAACTGCTAACTACATTAACCTTTCCCTCCCTGCAATATATATTTACTACAATTCGACTCAAATAATGTCAATATCGATAAAAAATATAATAGATACGGTGCTCAGAATTTATGTATTTCTCCGTAATATAATTAATAATTATATTAAAATTTTGCGATGCATAATTATTCATCTGGAGGGAAGGAAATAAATAATTTGTCGACATATCAGGGATAGACTCACCAATACAGAGATTTTTGCCGGTGCATTTCGTTGTGTGCGTATCCGTATGCATGTGTTTGACCTCGTCTGGTATGAAACGTTGTTGCGGCCGGTACACGATTTAGTAGCATGTAAGTTGTCATATGCGGCGGTACTGCCGGATATTTGCGATACTTTTTTCTCGTTTTCAGACAATTTTCAGCGCTAACATTACAAAAAATGTTACATTTTTTCTTGAAATATGATTAATACAATCAATATTCATTAAAACTCACATTTTTCCGATTTTTAGTTGTAGTAAAGACATATCACCGGAGAGCACGGGATTTTTAGCACCGTATGGAGAAGGTTAAAGAGTTTTCACACATATACATTGCAATTGTAACAATTTTTCTTACTTACCAATCCTTGGCTCTCGGGATTGAATAATAAGTTTGTATCCCAAAATTCCGGGATTATAAAAAGGGTAAGATATTATATACTTTTTTTATATGTAACTTTACTTATTTAATTAATATGTGATATATTTCTTTTCAAATCGTATGTATGTATGGTCTATTAAGAATAGGTTCGAAAAGTTTTTAATTTATTATTTAATTTAAATACAAATAACAAAGAATTTATTTTGTACCGTTTGAAACGATAGGGCCGAAGCTATCTACGCACGCGCTTTGTGCTTTTGAATGATTGTTTCCCCGATTTCAGTAAAAAAAAAAGTATGTCATCTCAGAAGGACGTTTAAAGGATAAGTAAGCTATCATATAATATGTGTAACATAAAGAAAACATTTGCGCTACCAACGTTGAGTCCATATGGACTCGTTACGAATAACATATTTACAATGTTTTTCAACGACAACTGTTTGTTATTTTTGCAAAAAAACACATTATCTATGTAACTTTTGGTACTAATTATGCTTTACAACGTGCTACGACGTTTCTTCGCTAAAAATTACTTACTACTGTAAAAGCAATACCATTAACTCGGAATATTTATTATGGATTTGATTTTTACAAAAAAATCACTTTGTAATCAAATAAATAATATATATATATTGATGTACATGACGTGAGTAGTAGGGAAAATATGATAAGTCTAGAACAGGACTAGTGATTGGCTAATCGCTATTGCTACACCCAGTTATTAAAGATCAGAAAGATGGGAGGAGAGGAAATGATGTGAATTGACATCACAAACACCCAGTCGATATAGAATGTCAAAAGAGAAGGAGCCAATATAATATAGCATTTTCAAAATCTGTGAATTATAAAGGTTAACTAGAGATCCATATTAAGGCAAACTTGAGACAAAAATGTTCCTGATAATATTATATATACGTGCATAAACATACATTTTTATTTAAGTTATTCCTATTTACTCATTAGTACTCGTCAATACACGTCAATCAATATATGCCATGAATCATTTATTTTCGTGTGTAATATTTCGCCGGGTCCTTAGTACAGTGGTCAACGTTGTTGGTTTCAGTGAATGATATCAAGGGTTCAATTCCCAGTACGAACAGCACTTTTTTTAAATCGGTTTAATGATATCCGTTATATGGCGATGGGTTGGTGTTTGTAACAGGGAATTTAGGTTACATAAAAATACTCCTTATATTGTGGATTCCAGTAATGCTAAATTTGTGACAGTTTTTATGAATTGATTTTGTAATCGATTGATGGATTTCTGTTCGAAGGCATTTATATATGTATATATGTCATGTTTTGAATCACATTAAAACGGGGAATAGTAAAAGCGATTACCTAACCTCTAGTCCCGTTCTGACTATATTCTTTATATCTCTACTATCTTTGAAAAAGAATGATTGAGCAACTGAGTAGCAATCATTTCTTGTAGAAAATCTCCGATTGAAATATCTTCATTAGTAGGACAAATGTTCCACATTGGCAGCGGATATGAATTTAAAAAATATAGATTTACTCTTATACCGTCATTAATTAAAGCTAAAAAATTAAATTGCTATCAGACCAAATATTTTCTATTTTATAAATATACTATTATTTTATTTAACTGCTCAAAATAAGTGGCATGGTGAATTTGTCAGGTAGAATGATACCAATCAAACTTTACAACTATGGGCAATACGACCCGACTCTATCTTTATTTTATTATCGTGGAAAAACATCTTTATTACACTTATTGTTTGTTGATTAAATCAATAATTACATTACTTATTTATCGATATGATTATAACTCAATTCAAAATAAACTAAAAAATAATTTGTAAATGTAATATTATAAAATTTTCCCAAATTTATAATCACTTTCTGATTTATTATTAATAAGCACTCAAACATATTTTTCTCTGGTTCGACCTCATATTAGCGTAAGAGGTAATAAACATTTTGGTTAGTATTTTTTTTTTAAAATGCATGCTTACTCCCGATGTGTAGCATAAGACCTTTTAATGAAGATACTTAATCAGAATTTTTCTACGAGAACTGTTTATAATCCAGTTGCCTAACTTCTTTGTGTTCGTAGAGATAGAGTGGATAGGATTAACTCTCCAGAGACGAGAGCTATTTTCCGATAAAAAAATATATTTTTAAGCCATATTGAAGTCACGGATAACTTTTATTCCTAACCAAAATTTAAAAAAAACGCAAAGTCGTTGTGAAGAAACTCCGCATGACATTCTCATCCTATAATTACAGTGTAATATTGTGTATGGACAGTAGTAAGGACGAATGTGACCGTATGGGCCTGCAAACATTCGGGGTTAAAATATAGCTAAACGTAATTTTTTTTTATATATTTACAATTTGACCTCTTTAGATCAAAATATTTTCAATACAAATATATTAGCAAAAGAACTGTAAATAATTTGATGTTTCAACAGTTTGAACAGTTTCAAAAAGTCCATTAAAAAAAACGGAAATTCAAAAAAATGGTATTTGCTTTTGGTGGCCGTTTCTGTCCCCGCCGCTGATGACTAACTGAAGGCTGTACCTTTCTTTACCAAATATGAGTGAAAGCAACGATATCCAGGTAGAAAAAGGATGAATAGTGGGATCAATAGACAACGGTGTTTACTGTACCCATATGGTCACGCTCGTCTTTGGAAGGTTAAGACAAGACTACTACAAGATTTGCTCCACCACCCGCCACGGCCATAAATATGTGTCCAATTAACGTTTCCCGAGCCGTAACAAACGTTATGCGTTGTTCAGTTTTGCGTTAGGAGGTACTATGATTATATTTCTACTCTTTCTCCATACGACGCCACATTATTATACAATTTAGTAAAGACTTAGTAATTTTCCCATATAGCTACTAAGTTCACGTGGCCTGTGGGTCCAACTGCTGGTCAGACTGATTTGATACATTACTCCCGTTCATCATTCATGAGATAACAATCCCAAAAAATTTGATCAGCATCCTGTTTTACACTACATGTGCATCTCCGTGTGGGTATCCGGACAAGACTAGTTGTAAGCTAA
>CM062833.1:11661331-11861117 GCA_031772345.1 Himalopsyche anomala | reverse complement strand
TTATTCTGTATGAAGATATTTATTTTCTTTATAATTTATTTTCCGTGATATTTTTCCGATGTTTTAATGCTTATTCTGCTATTCTAGGCAAAAAGGAATTTTATAAAGCAAAGATCATTGAAATCCTTGGAGTAATTCTCGAGATATACGTGGTGTAAATAACCCGACTTTGTTTTATATATATAGATTCGATTTTAGGGAATGTTCAGTATTAAAATACCGGTATTTTTACATTTAAAAACAGTATTATTGTGTAAAAAAACCCGGATTCCAGTTTTGACAATACCGGTATCATAGTCGGGTCGAGCATGTTTTTTTTTTAACTTAGTCGTTGAAATCAATTTTGGTGGTAAAAATATAGTAACGAATATTTGAATGAGGTCAGCATTTATAATAATAAACGTAATTGAAAAAAAAACATTGGAAATTATTCTTTTAAATCCGACCCTGATAGTGATATAGATGTACATCTTTTCCTGTTTCAACTGGAACGTTCTTCTCTGTTTTTATGCCCGATTACCTTGAATTATAGTATGAAAAATTCATGTTTTTGCCGGAATGATAATGTGAGCAATTTGCCGATTTCCAAACATCATAACAAGCTATAAAAAGTTTTACTCTATATATTATTTCCGTTCAAATACAAATTATAGTGCTTTGAATGTTGTCATTTGACAGTTAAGTTCTGGGAATATATTGCATTGCGAGGAACATTATTGTATCTAAAAGTATTATTCAAAAAATAGAATATTAATAAAATCATACAGTTTTTTTCGTTGTATAATAAAATGTATTAATACAAATGTAAAGCTCTTTTACTTGAAGAACTTTTCAAATGAATTTTAAGAGTGTCTTACTACAAGGTTGAAAAACCTTATTTAATGGCGTTTATCGACAGCTTCCAAAACTTAATTTTGTTAACTAGAAATTGTCTGTCTTATAACTAGGTGACTTGACTGTTTCAGCGTTCAGATTTTGTGATGTTCACGGGTTCGGTCGGAACTCTGTGTGGACAACTTTAAATCAATATTTTCTCATAATGCGTTAAAACAACATTAATATAATATCACTGTAAAGGGTTCAAGCCAGGTCATAAGGTGCAGTGGTTAGCATTGTGGGCTTCCGTGCTGGATCTCACAGGTTCAATTCCCAGTACGAACAGCATTTTTTCGGTCGATTTATCGATTTTTGTTCTAAGGCATGGGTTTGCCTCAAACCCTTTCCGATCTTTTAATAACTGGGCGTAGTGAGAGTGATTATTTAACCACTAGTCTTGTCCTGGCCTTATCCTTCTACCCCTATTTGAAAAAAGAGAGGTTGAGCGTGTAATTAAAAATTCTCGTAGAAAAACTTTTGTTAAGATACATATATTTGGAGGCCATATGCTCAACATTGGGAGCGGACATAGTTTAAAAAAAGAGTTTTAATATTTTCAACAATATTTTTTTTCGAAACAATACCTCAAGCGCAAACAAGCAATCTACAAAAATATATAAAAATATAAGTACATCCATGTTTTTCTACAGTTCAGGGTGAATTTTGGTCGCTTTGATTATTCTGTTACTATCCATTCAGTCCTACGTCTTTCTACAGTCGCTGGCCTCCAGAGCTCGCAAGTCTTGTGACACCTCATACATTCAGCAAGTCGCGGTCTTCGAATTTTTCGTTTTACTTCAGGTGTTGTAAATGTGATACGCTTTTAGATTTACTTGATGCGGGATATATGTCTGGTCAAGCGTAGACGTGGAATCTTAGCAAATCTGACAATATCTGGCAATAAACCGCAAAGATATTAAAATTGTAAAAGTATTTCAATGTATTTATAATGTCATTTTTCGACCATTTTAGGATTTAATTTTTAAATAATGAATAATGTTTCTTTCTTTTGTGTTGACGATAAAAACAATTGGGCCCATTAGAGGTGAAATAAGCTCAGTTAATACACATTGCAATAATGTTATCTATGTAATATAAAATTATTCAATCTACCAAAACAACAAGTAAAGATGTGGTTGTACTTCCAAGTGTAGTCCAAGTTTTCAAGTTCCAAAAATGTTTCTTGTAGTCTAAGAAAAATGTTATAACATTTTACTGATTGGCTCACTTTACCTCTAGAAGGTTCAATTAATGCATGTTTTTTTTTCAATTGTGACATTAACATCAGGTATACATTTATTGGTTGCTAAGTGTCTTCAATATTGATTAAGTTGTTATGACAACATTACAGGTGTCATATTTATAATAGGAAAGATTTTATTTACAAAATTAATGAAAAAACAATTTGTTCGTAATATTCTCTATCAATACGAGTTTATTTATTCTATTTATAACAGCACACTCTAACGACACAATTAAATAACCACATGTTATTTTCTTATGAATTCTATATAAGACTATTTTTCCAAGAATTTGTCATTGGTTAATAAAATCGTAGCACATTTTTTTAAGCATCTACGAAGGCGTAGCAATTCTCTGTTGCCTTCGTGAAAATGAATTAGAATGGTGACACGTTTATTTCTAATAGAATTGTCAAAACAACAAGCTATGATATTTTTTATTGAGGGGCTTGACTGACACTCTGTTGTATAGAAACAAAAAACTGGACAAGTATTACAAGGTAGGTTGTGACCGCACCAACTATCTGAAAACATAATCATCAAATAAATTACTTGTATGTTAGATTTGAAAAAAAACATGTTTTCTACATACAATGGGTCATTTTTATTTGAAATTGATTGGCTTTAAAAACAAACCACTTAAAGCTAATCCGCTTAAAACGAGGACCAAAATTACTTAGTAAATAAAGAGGATGGGTTTTATTTTTCTTCCGTTTATTAATATTTAGACCGGGGATGACCAACTGCAATCACTTGGTGGGCCAAATAAAGTAATCTTTGTCTCTGATGGGCCACACATAAATATTTTAAACGTTAATAATAACATGATATTTTTTTATAATTATAATAAACAATATTTAAGAGAAGTGTTGATATTCTGAAATATAAGCAAAAGTCTTTAGTAGTATTATTAAAATTTCCACATTTATGTGATGATTTAACTACAAAAACAATATTGATTATATGTTTCTTAAAACTATGAATCGAACATATATAATTATTTTTTTTTATGTCAGCAAGAATTTAAATTGCATTTGATTTGATTATTTTTTTCGTTAAAAGTTTAATTTAAGCAAAATAGTAACTGTTTTTTTACAAAGGTTTAAATAAATAAAGATTTTGTTGAAAAGAAGCAACTCACGTGATAAATCAATGAATAATCTATTGGAAACATTCCACAAGCGTCTATTCTCACATTTTTATGAAGAATTTGAAGAGAAAACTGTGTCACCTGTAATATAAAAACTTTATATGATAATACGTTATTTAATATAATGCTTTAGTTTATTGCTTTATCTTCAAAAGGTAAATTTGACCATTATACTACTAATTACGATGAATGTAGGAAAATAGCTCGACTTATCAATTCTGACAACGAATAGATCCTTGTTGATTAATGCAGCCATACATATTCGTAATTAGTAAACAAAAACGAAAAGTCTATAAGAACACGAGTTTACCCTTGAGGAGTACAACCCTAACTAGTAAACATAGCTGCTGAATTATTATATTTATATTGTCATAACTGATTTTTTTCCTATGCGCTTTAAATGGATTGACACAATAAATGGATTAAAAAAAAAACAAAAAAATGTGAATTAGGCAACAAAAACAGCATTCCTATATATAATTTCATAGCTAAATTTTTGTAAATAAATATTAAAAACAAAAACACTTTTTTTAATAATTCTACATTTTTCTCAATATTTTTTGACAGAATCAGTTTAGGATTCGTGATATGTGTATGCAGTTTTGATCCTCATTTATTGATGTGGAATTAATACAAATTAGTATTATATGTTCAAATATAATTTCTCTTCACCAAGTTTCGACGGTGAACACGTTAAAAGTGATTATTCTTAATACTCGCAAAAAAAAAAGAAAAAAAGTTGAATAACACATTCTGGTTAAATAATATACATCACATGTTCGTGGATAAAACGAGTACAGTCAATACGGGTAACATTAGCCATCGGTCCAGATACAAAGTTTAAAATTATGCCGTTATAATGTTGTGGGCATACCATTTCCACCTGTATATTTATTAGCTAAGCAATGGTATTGTGTAGCCTTTTGGAGGTAAAATAAAATTAATTATTGTCCATCATATTTGTTATATTGTAGAATTTTGTCAGGTGTCAGTTGAGTGTGTATAACATTTTTAAAATTTGTGTCAGCAATATTTTAAATTTATATTCCTACTCTATAAAAATGCATTCCATATTTTGTAGCCTACGATTATGTACAAAATACACGAAATTGTGGATAAAGTTGCAAGAATCTTCAAGTTCTTAAGATTATATAAATTATTGTGAATATTTTTGGCATAGGTCAAAATTACCCAGTATGAGGGGAAAATTTTGGCGCACAATGTTGTATCTGTATTTATACAGCGTAGAAATATTTCCAAAATCGTTTTGTGAACTGAATCTTAAAACACTGATACTCATCATTAATAAACAACTTCTTATAATATTAAAGGCGCAATTTTAAAAAATAAAAAACTTTCAGAGCTGGGCAAAAGTTACCCGCGTTGACAGTAATGATTTCAGATAATAAATCTTGTGACATTGTATTCGTCGAAATCGATTCCAAATGCTATCAAATTTGAATCAGATTGATTAATATATTCCAAATTAACAATTTTTTACCACATTTTTCAATTCATCGTCCATAGAGTACATTGTAGTCTGGTGCAGCAAAGATCCAGTCTTCGCTGACTGAAATTAATTGTTATATATTACAATTCATAACGAGTTCACACAATCAAATATTTTAGTAATTGGAGTTAATAACACAAATATTTCATCAATATAACTCGTGGCCAGCTTATAAAAACTTTCTTATTTCATTACTGTGTAACAAAATATCCAAGCCGAAATATTATATAGCTGTACTTTTTCAGTATAAATATGTAACACATTTATTAAATTGAATTAATATTCTTTTCTTACTTCAGATTGTACTGCTACGCTGAACCATGCCAAACAGAAAACTTTTATACAAGCCTCCACTAATAAAAGAAGCGGTATCAAAACACTAACGGGGTCCTCCAGGACACTTATTGTCTTTTCATCCCTGGCGTATCCGAAAATCATCGAATAGAGGGCAACAAAAATATTTACAAAAGAATTCAAAATGTTCATCAAAGTTTCAATAGATATTGCGATTTTTAAATCCTCTGTTATTTCACATAGGCTCAAATGCAGGTCCCTCAGTCTTGTCAGTTTAAATATGGTGTGATTGTTTGCAATCTTTTTAACTTCTAAGTGCTTTGAGCTTATCCTGTAAGTTTCTTCGTGGTGTAAGTCTGATAGCATTTGATTAATTGCTTTAAACCTAGCATTTATGGCAGTGAGAAGTATCAATTCTTCTAAACAAACAACAAGTATTACTTTAAACGGGTGGTATGAATGAAACCATTTTCGAAGGCAGCTTAATGAACCATACGCACATGTAAATACTACGTAATATATAAGAAATCCAATCCAGTAAATTGCCATCCAAGATAATGCGACCCGAATAAGCAGTTTTATTTCTAAGTTTTCCATTGTTTTTCCTGCCATGTTTAATTGTCGGTCTACTTTTTTAAACGACTTTATCAAACGTATGTGCTTTTTTGCATTAATAAACCTTGCAATCACTGTCACGTGCATTGTGAAAAATCCTGATATCGTAAACAGCGTATCGAGCCCGTTGTCAAGCTTCGAAGCCTTATTTTTGATATCGTGAACATAGAAAAATGAAATCAAATGTGAAACATTAAGCACGAGCGCATAGAACCCCCAGAGAATATTGTACCCGCCGAATATTAAACATTTCGGTACAATTCTTGGATTTTTAATGTCATGTCTAGGTTCGATAGCACACAGTCCAAATATTAGTTTTAAATAAGTAATAATAATAACGGAGTCTTCGATATCGTTCATTTTTGTTTGTTGTTTCTTTTTCGGTTCAACAAAAGTAACCATTTTGTTTATTATAACTGAAACAAAATAAAAAATAAGTTACTTAAAACAAATGCGTACCCTACATTAATATATTTTGTACTATTATTATTATAGAAATATTTAAAAACACATCGATTAAATGATTCACTTTCAATTTTGGTTCAATTGAGATTCTTTATTATGTATTGTTTTAATCTTCAATATCAATTCAATAAAAAATATTCAAAAATAACAATCAATTAATATCTGAATAACTGGGAAGGTATAAAAATGTTCAAAATACCTATCATTTTATATAAAACAATTCATAATAAATAATATAAACATACAAAATAAAATATGTATGAGACAATTTGTTTCAATGTTTTAAATGGAAATTAATAATTAAATTTTCTTACAGCAAATCCAGAAAAATTAAGACTTTATTTCACTTGTTGAAACACGGTTGAGTGTAATTTACGAAATGGAAAAATTCACATATATTTTATAGACCTGAAAACAAATTCTATCTTTTTTGATTCACTGAGTTGTATGTTACTATAAAATTGTAGAATATTATAGAATCAGATGTCAGACTGAACACAATAATTACTGACTTCAGTATGAAAAATAAAATATTTTTTTATCGACGATATAATCAAGTCGTTATATTTCTTGCTTTGAAAATATAATCCGTGATTCCACTAAAGCAATCAGTACAAAAATATCACGAATGAAAGATATGATTGGAAACACCACCCAAAAACTGCCTCTGTTTTCTATTCTGAACATGTGTTTTATTTCCAGTAAATATTTTCACTGTGAACATAATAAATATTGTTTGTTTTTGATCAGTGGCGCTGCGTAAAAATATGAATAAATGAGTTAATTCAACACAAAATAAAAAAGGACTACAGTTTGTGAAATTATTTATTATTAATAGAATATTTATCAATTGAGTTCTGAATAAATTGGTTTTGTCTCGATACATATTAAATTAATGAATTTACCATAGTGTATATTATGTTTAGTATTTATAAGTGCAATAATAAAAATTAAAATTAAAACTAAAGAAGTATTAAATTAGTCAAACATTTTTAGTAATAAAGTTGTACACTATTTAAAGACAACAATATTTTTAACTATGCAAAAAATATATGTAATTACTATGAATTATCAACGTATTGAAAATAATTTCTTCTTTCTAAAAATGTGAAATCTTCCATTATATTATACTTTAAAAAATACGTATTATATATTAACTGACATACACTATTTTCCAAAAGAGTGAGTTAATACAACAAAAGGATCATTGACTGATTTTTATATTGAATAAGGACATTTTTATAACACGAATGTTATTTTTTTTTTAACATTTCAAAATTAAATTTTATTTTCTAGATACGGTTTGCGCCTGCAAAGTTGGAATCTGTGAATTTATTGTTAAAAGAAAATCTATGTATTTATTCACTCTATCCACAATTGTATATATCAATCAGCCGATGACAAAATATTTTTTACTTTTTATTTATCATTCAATAAAAAAAGTAGTGAAACTTCTCGGCGAACAACCTGTATATTATTCTATTGCTTCGAAATTCTTAATATGGTTTTTAATTAAAACGCATATACGTCTAAATTCTAAGTTAAAAAAAACAATCAATTACTAAGAAAATCTACTTAAGTACAGTAAAAAGATGCAGCTTTTTCAAAAACGCTGTAGCATTTGTATACAAAAATCCACACTGATTATTCCTATTTGTTTTTTTTAATCTAACGGTGAATCTTTAATCAGTCATTAACAAAAGTTTACAAATCATGGATCATATTATATAGCAATATAAAACTGAGTAATAACCACGAAGAATGTGAGAATGGCGCATATCACCTGCAATGAAGAAAAAAAACAATAATATTTTATTAAAATTCATGAAATGGTTCCCTAGAATCATTTTTAAAGTGGGATTGGTGAGTGTGAATATTTGACATCACAGACATCCATTCATTTGAACAGAATTTGATTTCAAAATCAATTTACATATTTTGTCCGTATTGGAGTGCAAACCCGTGAACATTATAAGCGAAGCTGACCATTCAACCACGACCCTAGCGTTTTTTTTTTAAATAATTGTTAAACAACAGCTAATCAGGCCCCACAGTGTATCAGGCTTCATCCTCATTAAACTACTAGAGATTAGAGCTTACAATTTACCGTCATTTTGCAATTACCGGTTTACCGGTTATTTACCGGTAAATGGAAAAAAAGACGTATATAGATTAGATGATTAAAGTATAACTGTATGTGGCTACCTTTACTAAAAACGGTATCCTATATTGAAACCTAAACAATTTCAAATACGTTTCATGTGAATAATAAATCCATTAATATATTTTATTTGATGTCCTTTTTGTTTTTACTGGATATATGTTAATGGGAGATCAGATAATCACTTATGTATATGCCACATCGAGCTTATTATTTGGTTTATCTGTCTGTGAGGAGTTAATACTATTAACATATTGATTTATGTACTTTGTATACACCTAATATAAATTCGTAATTAAAATTTAATAAAATACAGTTACAATTCAATAAATAAACAAATTCGTAATGTTGCCACAGTCGAAAAACGAAACTCTGTATTTTACCTTAATTTGCGGTTAAATAATTTCCGGTAATTACCGATGGCGCACTTTGGACGATTTACCGGTAAACCGGTAATGCAAGCCCTACTAGAGAACATTAAATTTCATTACAGCAAGGCGTGTTGATAATATTTTTTTTTAAATATATAGGGTTCATAGTTTTTTCTATAGACCATAAATAATCACACAAGTATGTATACCTATGTGCTTGATACCTTGCGCATTTTATTGAAAATTTTATTAAATTAAAGTATTTATTACGGGTAAATCAACAAAAATTGAACATTGGTAATTATCGGTAAGAAAATTTAACGGTAATTATTTAAAATTATTTTATCGCGAATTGAGGACAAATTAAGTACAATTAAAGACATAAACCAGGGCTGTGAAATCGGGTAAAAAAGCACAACTTCGAATTTGAATTATATTTTTCAAATATTTCCGTTTAACTAACATATCTGTATACCATCAGATCATTCTTGTTAATAGAATAATTCTATTAAATTTGACCAATCTATATGATGAATAAACTAATATTTTTTTCTCCAGTTTTTTCGACTCCGAATCCACCTTCGGAAAAGCACCCGAGTCCACAACTCCTGACTCCGACTCTACTGTCCTAATTATGACATAAGATTGTTGCAGATATCCGGAATGTGAAATTTTGTTTTTCAACTCTAGCAACAGTTAACCATTGATTGCAATTTGACGGTGAATCGTAAGTTCTAATTAAAATGTTTCCACATTAGATTTCATAATATATTTTAATTTGGGCTTAAGCAATACAATAATGATTACATATTGTGTACCTATCATCATATATATTTATATATGTTTGAACTAATACTTGCGTTAATTGTGTTTTTATTTATAATGATATAAACTCACGTTGAAAACCAGTGAATAATCGATGGTAAACATCCCACAAACATCTATTTTCACTTCTGTGTGAAGCATTTGGAGAGAAAACTGCGTCACCTATAAAAAATTTTAACATATAATATATAACAAACTATTTTGTTCCCACAATTTAAGAGTTATTCTAAAATCCTCAGATTCAAATCAAATCAAAAATTCAGTTCTATTTTTAAAATAAAAACATGAATTTAGATATTATATAAAAAAATATCTACAAATATCTTATGATATGGCTTACGTTTAAGAAAACCATTAAATTACTGGTTGTTGTAACCGTTATTATATCAAAAATATCTTTAAAAAAAATGTTTTTTTGTGACCATGTAAACATTGAGCAGGAATAACACCATCTGTGTTCGTTGGTTTTATATAAATGGCAAATTCTAGTTGGCTGTTTTTAAACAGTTCAGATAAAACAAAATATTTTGCCTGATTTCTAATATAATTTTTATTTTTTTCTAGGGTATATATGAGCATAAAAAATGCTTAATTGTCTATCTGTACTAAAAATATCGTCTACATAACAATACTATCTTTATGTATTTATCTAATCCCTTATCTGAGTCTAGAAAGAAGGAAAAAATCCCATTTTTAGTTTATTCGTAGAATATCCTTACAAAAATTTGTCTGACGATTCTACTCAAAGAGGTTATAAAAAAATATTTATATTAAAAATGACCTTCCATGAACCTTAGAATATAAGCTTTTTAAAACTTGGGTACCAAAACGTCGACAGTACGATCAAAAAGCAACGGGGTAAAAAGTGACCTCAGACAAATTTGCGTAATATTTGTATTGCATTAATAGACGTATCATTTAAGATAACAATAATTGTCAGCTACAATAGATAGTATTGGTATTTAACGAATCGCTAAAACAAGAATAAAATAGAATTTGTAATGTGAATGCACCCCATAGAAACACAAAGGTTAAATGTATGCGGGAGTTAATATAAATTAACAGTGTATCTAAGCCCAACTTAAGAATAAATAAGATAAGATGCTGAATATTTTTTGTAAAATTTAAATGATATTAGTGGAAAAGGAAAAAATGTATATCTTACAATAATTTCTTATAATAAATAATACATATATTTTAATTATATCGACTGTGGAAAGGAAAAAGGACGTAACCCACAGTTTTTTCAAAACAGGTTTTTTTTGATAATCACAATGTATTAAACATGATACACGTTATATCAAAAGAATGCAAGCTGCAAATACTGAATTAGTATCTAAATTTAGCTTTTAAGTTTGAAAAAGATTACCTTGTAAAAAATTAAAACCAAGATTAAATACTGAAATATAGGTTTTTCCTAGACAACTTCTTTGATTAATATTAGATTATGTCAAAGTCTCCGTGCACTTCAAGGTTGCGTATAATTAATAATTTGCATATGACCCAAAATCATCAAAACACGTTTTTTGCGTCTCCTGTAAAATTTTATAAGTGTGAGTTACGTCCTTTTTCCTTTCCACAGTCAATATGTTATGGTACTAAAAAGACTTGCAAAAAAAATCGGAAGAGGTTTAACAGTTCATCTTAGAATTATTTTTGCTCATACATATAAGCAGACGTCAATACTTGCTTATGAAGATACAAAAAATAGTAATTACGTTACCATATCTTTCAGGTCATCGTCCATTGAGTACAGTGTAGTTTTATGCAGCAAAGATCCTGTCTTCTTAAACTAAAATACAGTAAATCAAATAAAGTCATAACTCCATTTAAATTTAATACATACACCCAGTCCTCTTTTTACGCGACTTGTTTGGACGTCGCTGATATTTTTATTTACGCGATTTACTCATTGTAAATAAATAAAATACTCAAACTAACAAAAGATTTTCGAAATGAACAAAATAAATTTATAAGGATGCAATTTGTTTTGTATAAATAACACTGTAATACTGTATTCTCTTAACAGTTGATAATGCTCGTCATGAGCGAAACCATTTCTGATCATATTAAATAAAAATGTAGTACACATGAGTATATATGAGATTATATTTTAAAACCGACAGTGACAGCAGCAAATAACTCATATATTTAAAAAAAAAATACAATTTTGCGTGAAAACTCAAATATCTATTTCTCGTTATATTTTCATATTAAATAAATTAATAAATGGTTGATATGTAAACAATATTTTTTGTACGAATTTCAAGAGCAAATTTTAATTTTTTATACTTTTGTCCGTGATAATTTAATTTTCATCCAATTTATTAAATTATATGAAGAAAAAAAAATACGCGATTTTTTTATACGCGCCAATTCTAAGAACCAATGTATCGCGTAATAAAAGGATATGGTGTATACCAAAGCAACGAATAAAAACAGATTGTTTATTTTAAATTCAATTATATTTTAATAAAATACCTCTGTTTGTATAGCTACGCTAATCCACGACAGATAAAAAATCATTATTATAGACCTCAAAATTGCAAACACGTATAACACTCTGCCGATAAATTTCTTTAAAAATGGGGTCGATTCTGAAACAAGGTTGTATTTAAAGCACAATTTATACAATGATACACAAATGCACACCAAACAACATAAAATCGCCATTGCTGTGCTGATAGATATTTTGTTGTTTAAATCTTGTGTAATTTTGCATAAACTTAGATGTAACTGTCTCATGTATGTCACTTTAAGCGTAGTGCGACTATTTTTAGTAATTTTTCCAGTCATATTCCTTTGTCTCATGTTATAGGTATATGCTATTTCGTGGTAGAGTTCTGAACACATTTTGTTTACTAATTTTATTCTGACATTGATGGCCGTGAGAATAGTTATATTTTCTAAGTATTCAATAAGTATAACATTCCAAGGATAACAATAGTAGAACGTTAAACCAAAACAAAAAAGAAAGCTATTTTTGCTTAGGAACACATTGAAATATAAAAATATAGCACTCGATAATATTACAAGCATAGACAATATTCCATATATAAATGGTTGAATTTTTTTGTTTTTCATTGATCTTCCAGTCATACACAATTGCCTGTCAACATCTTCAAATGATTTGAGCAATTTCATATGTCTTTTTGTGTTAATGTAGCTCATAGACCATTGCCAAGAACCATATTCCGTTACTGAATATGTCAATACCTAAATCTATTTTTGAATTTTCGTTATTGGCCTTTTGAATGTATACCCACATGAAAGTGTATGGGGCTACTAAAAATAATGAATAAACTCTCCAAAGAATTCGGTGCAAGATCAACATCGGGCGTTTTGTTAGAGTTATTTGACTCTCATTGCTTTGTCTTAGACCAACTGCGCTCAGCCCAAATATACGTTTAAAGTTATTAAGAACGGTAAAAGAATCTTGCAGTTCATTCATTTTTATTTTCTGTCAGGTAGTTCTGACCTCAACGTTACTTTCGGTTGTTTGATTATGACTAAAAAACTAAAGAAACTCTTGTATTTATTTCCAAAAAAGGTAATTGCATTTAATTGTGGAAAGCTATCGTGATTCTAGACAGTAATTTTCGTTTGTTAAAACAACATTCAAAATATTTTTATTTATATTAAAATTTGTCTAGATAATAAAATAATAAAATTAACCAATTTAAAAAACACTTGTAAAACAAAATTTACCAGTATGAATTATATGGTTAAAAAAAATTGCCACGCTAATAAATAATAAAAACTCTCAGCTATTGGAAAAAATTTATTACTGATGTGAATAAAATTATTATTATTCATTTAATATTCAAATTAGCCAATTTTCAGTGGTTTGAAAAACAAAATAAAATTTAAAACGCCGTTATAAAAATGTGTGCTTATTATAATCAAATGAGAAAAAACATATGGTAAAATCATTTTTTCAACAAATATTCAATACGGAAACACATATTCTGTTTTTCGACTTTAACTTTTCGAGATTTTTATTTACTCATTGATATTTTGATCATTTAAATTAACAATCAAAAAAATTATGAACAAACGAGAAGGGTTTCACTAATGTTACAATTAGAAATCGAATCGCGGTAAAAAATATAATTTTCAGTATTTTTTCATGGTTCGAAAGTCTAACGTATATACTAGGCAATCTTATTAAAAAAAAACACCTAACCGGTTTCGGTTGTTTTCAAATAAAAAACTGTATAACCGGTTTAAGCCGAACTTTTTTCCAAAATAACAATTTTAGTAAAACAAATATCACCATTCTTTTGACTTAGAAACTAGATAGTATAAGTCAATTAGTGTTCTACGATTACATAAATTGTTGTTTTTCGGATACGAATTTTAATGAATACCATCACAAAAATTGAAATAGAAAAAATACATTAGTCTGCTGACAATTAATTATTTTTCTTATCATGTGCGCTCCCCGTTACCAATATGAATCGTATTGACTTCTAATGGAGTTTATATCAACAGCAGAGTATCTACTGAAATTTCTCGCTACGTAGGTTAAATAGAGTAGGTATAGTAGGATATGACTAAGACAGGACAAGTGGTTAGCTAATCGTTCTCGCTTCATCCGTTATTAGGATATGATGGGTAAGAAAATATGAAACAATAAAAACATTCATGCTTTTGGTCAGAAATACGTTATTTTTTTTTTTTAACCATGTCCGCTCCCAATGTGGATCATATGGACTCCTAATGAAGTTTATCTCGACAAAAGTGTTTCTACGAGAACTGCTTGTTACTCAGTTGCTCAACCTCTCTTTTTCCAAAGAGAGTAGGGATATAGAGATAGAGCTAAGACAGGATTAGTGGTAATCCAATCGCTCTCGATACGTTCATAGGATAGGATGGGTGGGAAAGGGGAATTCAAGACATCACATACATTCATGCCTTCGAACAGAAATTCATAAATCGATTGAAAAATCAATTTATAAAACTGTCCGTACCGGGATTTGGATCCATGCTCTCCGTAACCGAAGCTAACAATGCTGACCACTCATTCATGCAGCCGGCATTATTTTTTGAAAATAATTTCCAATGTTCTATTTATGTATTATTTATAAATATATTACGATATACGCCTGTCATACTTTTCAAGCTTGGGTGAGTGATTTTTTTTAGCATTAGGTTCTGGACACGCTATTTTTAGTGCATTCTCTGTTTATCTCATAAAATAAATAACACAAAATTTGGTGTTGAAATTTTCATGTTTTCACAATAAAAGTAATACAGTGATGCAATACAATGAAATCATAAATAATTCGCAATTTTTTGAGAAAACCTTATTTAAGTTCTCAATAAAAAATAGAAACAAAATCTTTTAGTAATGCTTGTCTTTAAGTATAGGGCAGTAGCAGTGGCGGATTAAGCACTTTGGAGGCGCTAGGCGCAATTAATTTTGGAGACCCTGTTTTTCGAATATCATAAGTGTTGCAAAACTCTTCGTAGAATAATAATGAATATTAAAAACTGAAATTAAAATATAAAGATGTATATAATTTATGCTATTTTTGAGGCCCCAAACGCGCGCCTCTTGCGCTTATAGGGTAATACGCCACTGGGCAGTAGTCGTCAAACTCGTTTGTCATCTGAGCCAAATATCAACTATATAACGATTGGAATTTCTTTTGAGAGCCAATTTTTTAAAACTTAAGCTATATACATAGGTAGTATTTTTTTTATTATCTCGACAATGAAACTCCAAAGCTGGCTTTTGTTTAAAATGTCCTTAATCTGATTGAGGTACGTTTGCTAAGATAGCCCCTTCCAACTCTATTTTTTTAAGTCCGAAACCCGATTTCTGCGCGTGGGATACGATGTTTCAATCGGACTGTATGTTATGTAGTATTTTGTAGAAGAGCCACACTCAGGGAGCCAAAGAGCCGCATGTGGCTCTTGAACCGCAGTTTTTTGACCACTGTTATAGGGTAACGTCACAATTTATGTGCATTTAAGACGAAACCAACGATCACGTCCACTACAGATAATCTTTCAAACCTCATTCTTAATTAATATCACTTTTGTTGACATGTTTCGTTTATGGCTTAACATTTTTTTCTAATTTTTAATTTATGTCTTCTTTTTATCGCTTTTTTTGATATTGCTATAGTTGTATTATCCTTCACTTTTTATTCTTATTCTGTGATTTTGCTACCCGCTCTCGAAAAAATAACAATCGATGCTTTTGTAACATCTTTCATTTTAATTTGATTTGCAAATTGACTGGATTTAAATTTTCGATTTAAAAATGTTATAAATCGGTAATGATTTTGTAGAAAATATTCTAGTCTGATTATTCAATATTGAACTTGAGTCGCCAGAAAGCAGGATCAAAATTATTAAATCTTTTCCAAAAACTTAAAATGCCTACAAAAATTATGTTTGCACTTTTTGAACAATTGCAATTCATCAATATTCGGTATGAAACTGTACAGTACAAATCTCAATTTCTGTGATGATATCAGTGACTTAGACACATTTTAATAAATAGATAATGAATAAAATGTTCCACTTTGGTTACCAGACATTAAATATTGTTTTAAATTTAATAGAATACATCACTTATATCATTAAATAATATTGAATAACACATTACTGAATGATTTGAAAAATTCTTTAAGTGAATAAATGAAATAATCTTGGTTTATAGCGAACGTGGGAAGTAAGCACACCTATCGACCAAACCGCAAACCACACTGAGGAATGAGAAAGAGCGCCTTTTCAAAAACTTAGTGCTATGTGGCACCCCACAGATTCGAACCAACGCAAAGTAAAATTAAAGCTTTTCACAAATATATTGTAACGAGCTGAAAAAATAAATAGTGTCACGGTCTACAGTGACACCTATAATTGAGATAAATTATTAAATGGCTTATTTGCAAACATTCGTTTAATGGACCCATTAAGGGTGAAGTGAGCCAAGTGGTATTTTAGAAAAATAAAAATTAGATGCGTTGTAATATTCTACACGTCTTAACGTTTCGTAAAAGTGAATTAACTTCATTTCTTACACATTACAATATTATTATCTCCGTAAAATAAAAATACCCAATTCACCAAAACACCAAATAAAAACGTAATTGTACTTGTACCAAGAAAAAGGTTTTACCATTTTACTAGTTGGCTGACTTCAACTCTCGAGGGCCCCCCATTGATAGAATCTAGCTTGATAGGATTTTCAAATCATTCTTGTTGAGTTAAGCATTCCTTATTTATATAATTGTAATAATATTTATCTGTAAAAAATGAACAGGGAGCCAGTGGCATACTTAAGCAGAGCCCTCCTTTTTTTCAGTAAAAATCGCATCTCAACCAAAACACACTATTTATTTTTCAAACGTTAATTCGAATACATCAATAAATAAAATTTAGTTTTTATTTCTTAACTTTAATTTCAAACCATCTATTTTTTGTCACTGCATAGTTGGAATATGTCAATTTATTTTTGTAAAAAAGCATCGCTCTTGCAAAATTTTGTGATAAGTGCATCATAAAAAATATCACATATATTATATAATGATTTTTTAAAAACATCCAATTATAATTTCAACAAACAAACTCGTCTTAAATCTAAAAAAACATGTATTACAACATAAGTTTTCTTTTTTTATTATCGCAAAAATACGTTCTCTTTAAAAAAACAGTAGCGTTGTAAACGAAAATCGCAAAATTGTTACAGCTATTTCTTTTTTAATCTCTCGGTGAACATTTATATTGAGTATGCATAATAGCCTGCAGAGAATGGCTTAAATTATGTAGAAATATGAAACTGTGTAATAATAACAAAGTATGTAGTAACTCCGCACACCACCTAAAATAAAAAAAGAACATTCTTTAAATAATTTATGAAACAGTCAATTCGATAATATAAATTATTGAGGTTCTTTAACGTCTTAAGATTAACTTACATTTGACAAGATAACAACATAGATATCATCCGTACCACTGGAGTCTTTTCGGGAGTTAAAATTCTAATATTAATGCACAACGTTTTGGTTCGAAGCAGACTTGAAAGTAAGTCGATTGTTTGGGCCCCAAGAGGCTCGAAATATACCCATATGGTGGAGAAGATTCGAAAGAAATTTTTGAGACTTCTCTGTATGAGGGTGTATGGATATTATGATATTACCCATGGCTTTATCCAACTGACTTTCTTATGTATGCTAAACTTTAATAGTTTGAACCTTCAAAGAGAAATTTACCTGGCTTTATATTTTTTTCGACTTATTCGAGGCCAAAATGAGAATTCCACCATTCTTGAGAATGTGAATCTAAATGGTCCTGATTATTTTTTGAGAAATCGTTGACATGAATTGTTTGCTCTCCTAAGTTGTAGAACCAGCCTGCTAATGGGGATGCTATTAGGGAAAGCTTTAACGGTTTTCAACAATATTGCTTCAGATGTCGACATATTCCACGTAGACGTGAGTGAGTTCTGACGAATATTTATGTTTTATGTATTGAAGTAGAGTTCGTCGTAGCTTACTCAGTTGAGTTTCTTGCTATTTTTTTTCTACTGCTTTTAATGTATTTTTTTGTTCATTATAAAAGTTTTAAATTTATAATTTGTCAATCTTATGCAATTTAAATTAAATAAATAAAATTAAAATAAGCCATACAAGTTGTAAAAATCACAGACATCTATACTTTCGAATTATGTATATCAATGGGACTGAAACCCGTAATTGGACGAATAATATTTCAGTCACAAGTATTGCGAAGATGCAAAAAACCACTGTCATTTTTTTTTGAGGCGGTATATCAGGCCTCATCTATATATTAATAGTCGTTAATGTCCGTCCGTCTGTAAATTGTCCCCGATTTCTCCTTCCCCTCCTCCGCCCCAGCCACGCTGTCAACATTTTTTTATTCATACTAAAGAGATACTTTTTTCGTTTGTATATTATGGTCGCGATTTCGCCTTTTCGATGACGTCAAGAAAGACGGTCCCCCTCCCCCCCATCCTGCCCCGCTGTCGTCATTAATTCATTTCTTCATTTTTCTCTGACGTCATGAGTGAATTTTTGAAATCATGACATTTTTATTTTATTATGTGTAAAAACAATTAATTTTCACACTAACCAAAAATATTCTCTCAAGCTGTGGGATTCGATACCATGCCCCAATTTTCAGGCGCGACGTTCGGACAGCTAACGCACTGCTCCACGAGTTAAATTGATGGTTACGAAAAAAAACTCTATTTAAAGTTTTAGTGAACTAATAATGACATCTGTGAGTGAAATCTTGCACTAAACGAATTTGACTGTTCTGCAGCGTTGTGAGAGGCTATATAGGGCTGCTCAATTATATATAATAATTTAATTAACTATTTATTTATATATATACGAAAAATGGTTGTTAGCAAACTTAAACATTATTCCAAATATTAAATAATTTACGAAATTTCCTTTAATACGAAAAATAGTTGTTAGCAAACTTAAACATTATTCCAAAAATTAAGTAATTTACAAGGACTATTTTTGCTACTATGAAAAATGGTTGTTAGCAAACTTAAACATTATTCCAAAAATTAAATAATTTACGAGGTCTATTTCTGCTAATAGGAAAAATAATTGTTAGCAAACTTAAACATTATTCCAAATATTAAATAATTTACGAAATTTCCGCTAATACGAAAAATAGTTGTTAGCAAACTTAAACATTATTCCAAAAATTAAGTAATTTACAAGGACTATTTTTGCTACTATGAAAAATGGTTGTTAGCAAACTTAAACATTATTCCAAAAATTAAATAATTTACGAGGTCTATTTCTGCTAATAGGAAAAATAATTGTTAGCAAACTTAAACATTATTCCAAATATTAAATAATTTACGAAATTTCCGCTAATACGAAAAATAGTTGTTAGCAAACTTAAACATTATTCCAAAAATTAAGTAATTTACAAGGACTATTTTTGCTACTATGAAAAATGGTTGTTAGCAAACTTAAACATTATTCCAAAAATAAAATAATATACGAGGTCTATTCCTGCTAATAGGAAAAATAATTGTTAGCAAACTTAAACATTATTCCAAATATTAAATAATTTACAAAATTTCTGCTTTTAAGAAAAATGATTGTTAGCAAACATAAACATTATTCCAAAAATTAAATAATTTACAAAATTTCTGCTTCTACGAAAAATGGTTGTTAGCAAACTTAAACATTATTCCAAAAATTCAATAACTTACGAAATTTCTGCTATTACGAAAAATAGTTGTTAGCAAACTAGTCTTAATTTAATATCTGAAGATATTTTTTTTAATGTTTTATCAATGATACTATATATTTGAAATATTCAGAGTTTATCTCTTCCATCAACCATGTATTATAACCAATTGTTTATTCTTCGTCGTGACACTTAAGAAAAGTTAACTACTTTAAATGTGTTCACATTAATTGATTTGATTTTTTATATATTTGATTTTGTTTAGGCAATACAATTATAATTATTTTTTTGCGTATCTTAATATTATTTCTATTTTGACTCTTAATAATTGAATCAACTTACAAATATAAATACATATATCTTATTATTTATTACGATGTAAACTCACGTTGAAAACCAGCGAATAATCGATGGTAAACATTCCACAAACGTCTATTTTCACTTCTGTGTGAAGCATTTGGAGAGAAAACTGCGTCACCTGTAAAAAGTTAACATTTTACTAATTATTTTGATTCAATCGATTATTAAAGGTGATTAAGTTATATTTATGAAAAAAAGCAACATGTAATTGGTTATTGTTTAATATTCCATACTTTTGTAGTCATTTCAGGACTTAATGATTTCGTACGTGATTCGAGAGAGATCTATCAACATCTATCATTGTTTTTTTTTATGTTTGCTAATTAATAGTTAATTCTTTATCTGATCCCGTTGTAGGAATAAATCGAGAGCAAACCATATTATACAAAAGTGGTATTTTACAGGAGAGACAAAAAACGTATTATTTTTTAAAAAAATATATGTTATTTATTTAGAACTCTTTGTATTTGTGTGTTTATCTTACTTATGGTGATTACTTTATTAAATATGGCCTTAAAAATATATTAAACAACAGTTTGTAGTAAGCGTTGAAATTTATTGACGATTGAAGAAGAATCTAGAAAATTATGATAAACGTTGTTTGTAATAACATGTACACAAAAATGTTTTTTCGTTCTTGTTCGGGATCATAAATGGCCGAATCTACTTTTTCCTGAACATAACAAAACACACTTTTCTCATAAAAACGTAGACAGTTTTAATTATAAGGTCATATTTTGACCTTATTGTTCTAAATTGCATGAAACCTACGAAGCTTTTAGCAATGAAAAAAAAAATTGTCTTTGGCAATGAGTATGTAAATATTATAGAGATATCTCATCTATTTGTATCACTATGATGAATTTCTTTTTCGTATGTTGATGACTTCAATCACATATAAACAACTTGTCCAACTTAATGCACTATTTAAACAAAATTTCAATTAATATTGCATAAAGATATGTTAGAATAAGTAACTATTGAATTACCATATTTTTCAGGTCATTGTCCATTGTATATAGTGTAGTCTTATGCAACAAAGATCCTGTCTTATGAAACTAAAATACAGGAAATAAAATAAGTACATAACTACATTTTAAATTACGATACGATTGCAACGGATAAATATAGATAAGGTTCTCCAATCTCGGAATCCCAGATCCCAAATCCCGTCCTATGCTGTAATCCCGAAATTGTGATAATTGATATCTCAGGGTTTTGGGACTGATGATAAGAATTGAAATCCGCGAGTGAGCTAAAAAACAAAGGTCTAACCTTTGTAAAGTTTTGTAAATTCGTAAATTTCTCTGCCTTTTTTATATCGGCCAGCAAATTTTGTGCAGGCTAAAAAAAATGTCCTGCATTTAGATATTTGGGTAATATCATAAATTCGGACGATTTTAAAATCGGTGAGCACAAATTGTTGAAATTTTTCCACCTACTTTTGTAGATTATTTTAAAACCTCTCAATCCCGAAACCCAAATTTCTCTAAGATTTTATGCTCAATGACCCACCCCGGGATTAAAATGGGGTTCCAGGTTTGGATGCCTTAATAGATTTTTTAAAATTTAAATGCATTTATTTCGAAATAAAGCTTTACCTCTGATTGTATCGCTACACTAATCCACGACAAGTAGAAAATCGTTACCGAAGACTTAAAAAATGCAAAAAGATCTAATGATCTATTCATAAATTTCTCCAAAAAAGCGGTCGGTTCTTTACCAATGTCACCCTTAAGGCTGAACGTATACAATGACAAGCAAATTGTCATAAAAGAATACAAAATATTCATTGCTGTGCCGATAGATATTTCTTTGTTTAAGTCTTGAGTAATCCGGCATAAACTAAGATGTAAAGATCTCAGGAAGGTCACTTTAAATGGTGTATGATTATTTTTAATAATTTCTCCCATCACATGCTGTTGTCCTTTAATGTATTCATCCTCACGGTTCAGTTCTGATAACATCTTGTTGACTGCTTTGATTCTGGCATTGATGGCAGTGAGAAGTGTTACATCTTCTAAAAATGCAACAAGTATAACATTTCCAGGGTAGCAATAATGAAACGAAATACAAAGACAAGCAAATAAGTCATTTTTGCATGAGAATGTCATGAAATAGAAAAATGATGCAATCAATAATGTAAACAGTAGCAACAATGTTGCGTTTACAATTAGTTTAATTTCTTTATTTTCTATTGGTCTTCCTGTCATATACAATTGCCTGTCAACCTCTTCAAATGACTGAAACAATTTGATATGTCTTTTTGTATTAACGTAGCTCATAGCCAGCGTTAAAACCATCGTCACTAACCAAGTTCCGGTACACATTACATCAATACCATACTCGAGTTTTGAAAATTTGGTTGTGTCATATTCTTTTTGAAACATTATGATAGTATATGACACTGCTAAAAATAACGAATAAGCCACCCGGAATATTCGGTACACGACCGACATCGAGCGTTTTGGTAAAGTTATTTCACTGTCATTGTTTTGTCTTGGACCAATGGTTCTCAGCCCAAATAAACGTTTAAAATAATTGAGAACGATAAAGGAATCTTGCAATTCGTTCATTTTTCTGTTTTCATCCGATATTGGCTTCAACCTTAATGGCTGTCTTTTGATTATGACTGAAGAAAAGACAATGAATCTCGTATATTTATTTTAAATTAAAGTGTGGAGTGGGTAACTAAATTCTATGGACAATAAACTTAATCCTGGTTTGAAACAGTAATTAGTGCTAATAAAACTACCAATAAAAACAATTCAATGGTTTTTTAACATTTCACGATAGTAAAAAAATTATAGCGTCAAATTAAACCAAAACTATCGCTATGAATTAAATGATAATAAAGTGAATCGCTGTTTTTATAAATAATAAAAAAAACTTAGCCATTGGAATATTATTATCACTAAATTGAATTTAATTAATTTTATTAATCAAATATTAAAAACTATTCCTGCTTAAGCAATTGTTTTGTGGTTTAAAGAAGGCAATTACAAAACATCTTAAAATTAATATGTGTACTGATATGAAATGAGAAGCTGCATTTGTTATTATTACTTATCACCATATTTTAGTTGGATTCGGCGGCATATGTTCGTATATTTTTTTAAATTTAATTTTGCATTATTCGTAAGCCTCTGCGATGTTCTGTCTGATGATACTTCTCAAAGAAGCAAAACAAGTGTCAAATTTTGTTATACTGGAAATGGAATTACAAAGTTATCAAATTTAATTTAATAATTAACTTCGAGATTGTTATTTTAATCGACGATATTTAAAATAGCTAAAATTATGCATCAGATATATTAGAAATTCATTTAGAATTTCAAGCATGTTTTAGCATACAAAACTTAATTGAAGAAGAATGGCAAAAAAAATCTTCCAGGAGACTGGATGTCAATTTACCTCGAGTTGATCTCGAGTTACTTACAATTAATTCTCATATGATCTTTCAACATTAAAATATTTGGTATGTTGGCATTAGCTGCAATGTTAATTTTTTTTTTTATTAAATATAAAAATATATAAATTAGGAGAATCATTATATACCCAATACGTTGAAACAGATGATTTTAAAAAGAAGAAAGGTGATAAACTTTCTTCATTTGGAAACTACCTTCATTGGTAAACAATTTAAAGTTCTACATTTAAATAACAAGTCTGTTAAACTAGATAAACATGAAGTTCTAGAAATCAATAAATATAAATTTTTGCCTGATTCAGATCTATTGAATGGACAAATTATCTTTGTAAGTCCGCCTTTACTGTATCCATTGTATTAACTTATGTTAACTATTATATAATATTTATGAATATTTTTTAAGTTTTATTTATTTGGTCTGTTGGAATTATATGGTTTTAAAAAAATACTTTTTCAGGATCTTCATGGCTGTTTATTTTGTTCAAAGCAGAGTTACATTATAATTAAGTTTTTCATTTTAGTAATGCAGCATTTTAGATCACTTTGTTAAATTTTCCGAAATTATAATTATGTATGTTTGCAATAATTACCATTGGTCACCACTTCAACTTTATTACTCTTTGATGTTTTTTAAATTACATATTAGATGTGTTAAAATAGAGTCACTTCTACTGTAATTTGTAAATTCTTTTCAATGTCAATTGTTGATTACATATTTTCAAGTCAATTTGTTTTTGTGTAAAAAGCACTGTTAAATTTCTTAAATGTTGACAATGCTGGCCATGAGCGAAACCGGTCCTGATCTTTATATGTGACACGGTTTCTCAACATCAAATTTGACTATTAAATTTGTTGGTATTTAGTCGATGGCCTTATGCATATATTTAAACACAACAAGTCTGTTCATTAAATCTTGAAATTGGTCATACTATTCCGATCCTGGGGTGATTTGTTCTCCTTGAAGTAGAAATATTTTGTAGAAACGAAATTCATACCTAATCTGACGTTACAAAAATTTTGATCACCATACAACTGGGTCAGTGCATTCTGAGAAGTGCACTCTCTCGGCTCATATAAACTTTGACAGCTGATGTATAAAGTATATGCATGCAATATGTTCGATAACCATGATTGTTTCCTAAATTATTCTGCATGGACAACATATGGGGAGTTAATGAGTGAATGGTATAAATTTTGTGCGAAGACATCGCTTCTAATTGGGATATATATATAGGGTCGCAAAAAATCAAACGATACATACATTTGAAATGTGATTTATTTTAAAAAAGATTATCTTCTTACGGAATTTTTAAAACAGACATAATAAATAAACATAATAAATAATAAATAAATACATTAATAACATAAAGTAATACATTGTGGAAACTTCATTGCACACTTAATCGATTAAAGATTATTTAAAAATACATATATTATTATAACGACATTTATAGCTCAATTTTACCACTACCGCAAAAGAAATTGTCAAGAAATATTGTTTTTTCATATATAATGAATAAAGAATATTTCTAAGATTTTTTTTTCTGAATTTACAATATTCTATCTTAATACACGATTTTGTATACTGCAAGGCTGATTTTTTTTCAAAAATTTATTTGTATTTTTTATAAAAAAGAGAAAATAAAGCGTTTTTCATTTACCAACATTCACAGCAACATTAAAAATAAAACGTGTTTCTTGATTTACCAATATTATTGAAGAATGAAAATTGCCGCTTTTGTTTCTAGAGCCGCCACATATACTTTTTCTAAAACAAAACGTGGCATTGTTTTTCTAAAAAACCTCAATGGGTTTTTGCTATTTTTTTTAAATTTTCTGATGACTATTTTTAATGGTTATTAATGCAATAGATTACATATAATATTTAATATATGGAATTATGAAACTGAGTCATAATAACGAAATATGTTATGATTCCGCACACCATCTGCAAAAAAGGTTTCTTTATAATTCATCATATTGTAATAAAAAAACAATTAATTTAGTTTTGATCGTAAATTGTGTCAATATAAAAATGTATACTCACGTTAAAAGACAGCGAATAATCGATGGAAAACATTCCACAAGCATCTATTTTCACTGGTGTAAGAAGCATTTGAAGGGAAAACTGCGTCACCTGTAAGAGGTTTTAAAGTTATGACAAATTTTCTAGTTTAAGCATAATAATCGACTAGCTCTAAGACCTTCTCTCCTGACAGAAGGATTTGCTGGTGTGAAAATCTGTTTAACAAAGAGAATCTTAATTTAGGCAGGTAGAATTAAGATCTGTGTAATTGAAAAAATCAATTACCAGCGGCGCGATTATAAATTAACCGGTACTGTTACGTGACATATCAACAAATATTTTGCTTAAAAACCAAAAAATATAATATTCACGCGTTTACACAAACTTTAAACAAAAATATAATGTATTTTATAGTATACGATAAGAAATCAATTTCCAGAAGCGCGACATATTAAACTAACTCAGCTGGGAAACTAACAAAACAGCAAACTGAAAACAAACAAATTTTGTAGGTGTTCAAAATGAATCTTATAAATGTTTCATGTATTCAACACCTTAATCTAACGCAGTGGTTTTTAACCGCAAAAAAATCCGCAAAATAGTAAAAACCAAAAAATCCGCTAATTAGCGAAAACCGAAAAAGTCAAAAAAAGAATTGTTCACATATTTTTTTCGACCTTTTAATTCTGGTGCAGCGTCACTTTTTCCCATGATCAAAAGTGCACCGTGACTTCGAAAAGGTTAAGAACCACTGATCTAATGAAGTCTTAAGTGAATCATGATAAATCTTTTATCTAAATTATGGAAAAATACACACACTACTGACTACAGTGTAGACTACAGGTGATATGTTTTGGTACCTACTAAATATAACAGCAGATTAAATGCTCAAGTTATTTTGTTTTTACTGGACAAATTAGAAAATTTGCTCTCGATTTAGCTCATACCTGCTGTCAATACTTATAAGGTTTATAATTATTAATTCACAATAAATTTACCATATTTTTCAGATCATTATCCATTGAGAACAGCGTTGTCATATGCAGCAAACATCCTGTCTTCTTAAACTAAAATACAATTTTGGAATAAGGTTGAGCCACATTCAAATTGAAATAATGCAAGGGATACAAAAAAATGTTTACTTTGAATTCAACTTTGTAAAAAAAGCACTACCTCTGATTGAACAGCTGCGCCAATCCACGATAGATATAATACCCTCAGCCAAGTATTCAAAAATAAAATTGAATACATCACTCTACGCAGACGTTGGCCCAAAATAGAAGTTGACATTGTTGTAGGTTTGTATTCAAAACAAAGCGTATAAAATACTACACAAATAGCAACAAAAAAATAAAAAATGATTATTGCGGTGTTAATGGACGATTCTCTGTTAATTTTTTGTGAAATATTGCTTAAACTAAGATGTAAGTCTCTCAGGTGGGTCATTTTTAATTTTGTATGAATATTTTGCGTCATCAAATGCGTTATCAAATGCGTTGGTCTTATTTTGTCTGATTCAACGTGGTAAACGTCTGTTAACATTTCGTTTACTGCTTTAATTCTGACATTGATGGCCATGAGAAAAGCTATGTTTTCAAAAAATGCAACCTGTAATACATTCCAGGAGTAAAAATGATAAAAAAAAATACAAAATCGAGAAAAAATGTCGCTTGTATCCAAGAGCACAACAAAGATGAAAAATAAAACATTTCGTAAAATGATAACCATTTGCATTACAACGTTTATTATTCGTTTCACTTCTTTGTTTTCCATTAATTTTCCTTCTATATACAATTGTCTGTCAATTTTCTTAAATGATTTAAGCAGATTATTATGATTTTCTGTGTTAATATAGCTCATAGCCAGCGTTACAACCATTGTCACGAACCCAGTTGTTGTACTCAATATTTCGATACCAAAATCTAATTTTGAATGTTTTGTTTTCACCAAGTTATTGGAAAACATCAAGTAAGTATAAAACACTGTCAAAAATAACGAATAAGTCCCCAAAAATATTCGGTTTCCGCCCCACATCAGGCATTTTGGTAAAATTCTTTGACTTGTGTAACTTTGTATCGGACCATTGACGCTCAGCCCAAGTATACGTTTGTAATAATTGAGAACGATAAAAGAATCTTCCAGGTCGTTCATTTGTACACTTTTGTGTCAGCGGTTTAGGCTTTAATGTTACTTCTAGTCTTTTGATCATTGAAAGACATCTTTCGAAGCTTTTCTATAGTAATTAAAAAAATGAGATAATTACACTCATTTAACAAAAAATTGTCATGAATTATAGGGTTATAAAGTAAATTGCCATTCAATAAAATAAAATAAGTTTAAATAATTATTTATCCAGTATTACGATCAATTATTTCCTTTGCCAATTTTATGTGGCTTTTAAAATGCCATATAATTAAAAATTTCGTCATAGATATGCTTATGTTTATTATAGTCATATGAAAATAAAACTTTTTTTTCAACAATGTCTTTTATTCATACAAAAAATGGAATCGGTTGTAAATTTAAAAAAAAATAATCACTATCTTTTGACGTGCAGCTCCATATTTTCATGTTTTATTTCCATAAATTCTACCAAAAACAACATTAAAAAACGGTTTCACCGTCGTGAGCTTACTACTTTTCAAAATTTTTACCGCATAACAAGGTGGCCATATCTTGTTGAAAAGTTGGGGTTTTCAAATTTATGTATTATTTCCAATGAATTCTGTTCACAAAAAAATAGCATGTCCAGATCCTACTCTTTATCGATACTTCACATAACAAGATCGACTATACTACGCTGAAAGCGTCGGATCTCGTCCGATAACCAAAGTAAAGGTCTACTGACCGCGAATATTACTTGTTTTTTCAATACATCTGGAATTTCGGCTCACAAATTGATAGATAAAGATCTCCTATCATAATTTTGAGGGATTTGAACCCACCAAATTTATATAATTGGTCTATAGTCAAGATTTGCTATGAAAGCACTAAATACTCATGTAATTAAAGCAACCATTCTAATAAGATCATTTAAAGGCGAACATATGTTTACATCGAGAATTTCAAATGATTTGCTTTTCTATGGTTTCCAATTTCCTATTCGGTTTTCATTTTCTATGCGAATCAAAAATAGCTTTGGGCCAATCTTTTAATGTTATGGACTTGGATCGAGCAGTAAAATTCTTTTCACATAAACAGCTGTACGTGGAAACATAAAGGGTAAAATACACACCAAAATTTTACAATGTGACAGATTAAAGCAGGGGTAATTTAAATATTTCTCTCAGTCGAGTACTTAAATAATACAACTTATATTGACTGAAATAATATTTATTATATTATAGGATGCAAATAAATGTTTATATAATTGTTATTATTTTGGTTAGTACATACATATTTTTAACTTAACAACTAACAATAATTATTATAATAGAACCCTACATATAATAATATAATTAAATACATGCTTTACTATGTCTACCTTACTTAAATTATCAGATATTAAAAAATATATTACATTAAAACGACAAATACCGAGCGAAGTCTAGGAGAACAATTAGCTTAAAAATAACAAAATAATCAATCATTGTGATGTAAAATTTACTGTATCGACATTTTATTACATAAATCACAAATTGCAATTCATAGGTTGGGAACCATTGTTAATAAAAAATACCTTTCTAAACATTTCCCTAACATCAAAGTTAAAAAAACAAATAGAATTTTACACCTAAAGATACCTTTATTTATAAATTAAATTTTGTTTAAAATGATAAATATGTTAAAAAAACACAATATTCATTTGTACTTATTTCCACTTTTATTTATCAAGATCAGGACCGGTTTCGCTCATGGTGAGCATTTTCAGCTGATAAGAAATATAATTTAACAATGTTGTTCATACAAAAGCAAATTTAAATGAAAAGTGTAATAAACAATTGGCATTGAAAATAGTTTACAAATCACAGTAGAAATTATGGGTAAGGGACTCTAAAATAACACAAATTAAAATGTTTAACACCTCTAACATGTAATTTAAATTTCATCAAACAGTAACAAAGTTTAAGTGGTGACTGAGCGAAACCGGTCCTGATATTGATAAAACGGCAATAAGTTCAAAGGAATATTGTGTTTTCTGTATGTAATTTTTTTCCACCAAGTATTGACAGTGAACACTCTTAAAGTGATAAATATGTAGAACTAAAACGCACTTTCTGAAAAAACGTCACTTTTCATTTTCATTTATTTTCTACTTTACATTAAAAACCAACAAATATTATTCTAAGAAACAAGCCTAATTTTATTCATAATGAAGGTACACATTTAGCCAAAATACCGATCGAAGCGTGTGGATCGAACTACTTGTAAACATAAACGCTTTCTTCTGAAAACACGTAATGTTGTTTTTTTTGAAAATCCATAATGGGTATTGTCATGTGTATATTTGTTTTAATTTTTTTAATAAAAGAAAGCTCACATTTTTAGAATGTTTAAATCATGTAAATATGTAACTATGTAAATATGTAACTAAGTCATAATAACGAAGTATGTTGAAAGTCAACACAACATCTGCAATAATAATAAATAAACAAAATTCTTATAATTAATTAAATATTAAACAACACTAAATTAGAATTATTTTCATAATATACGTTTCCCTAAAAATCCTGGTCGAACGCGACCCGGGTTTCGCCTCTCGGCATTTTCCGGCGTTACTCAGTGCGCGAATGCACTTGAACTTCAGTTCGAAAAAGTACATTATGAAAATAATTCTAATTTAACGTTAAATTTGCATTACCTTCAGTCAAAATTCTTTAATATTAAACAACAATAGATTTTTTCCTGATTATTCATTTCAGCTAATTATTTTGTTTTATTGATTTCGTACGATCGTTTGGGGATTTGAATGTACAATGGAGTATTAATATCATTTGTAATGTCCAATTTATTAAGACCCCAAAACTATTTCTCGTATTGAATCGATTGCACCAAAATTAATATTCATTTGTAAATCTATCATTTTTCAAATAAAGCTTCAGGAAAAGCACTATTTTTACGATCAGATGTAAAAAAGTTAGCATGCTTCGATTTAAAAATAAATTAAAATCAAACAGTTCAATTTGGGTTTCGGAAACATAAATCGACAAACCGTTTGAAAAGTCACATACTGGAGCAAGGAATTACCAAAATCTTAGCCGTCATTTGATTTAACAATAATCTCCATATTATTCATCTTTAAATTTTAAAATATATTTTGCATAACAGCTAATATCCCAAAAACCGAATCACTTCGTTTGATAAAGATCAAATAGCCAATAGAGCTTTTTTAAACAAATAAGTGTTGTCAGTTCAGACCAACAATGTTCTTATTACAGATTGATGTACTCATTATTTTTTTTAATAAATCAGTTATAATCAGAAATAATAAATAAATAAAAAATAGTAAATAAACTATATAAATACTTATTTATCATTCAAAGTACATTTTTTTTATTTTAAATTGTAAAATATGACCAATGAAAACTTTGAACGCTTGTATCTCAAAACATGTTCAAGCGCAGTTAGAACTTTTTCTCACTCAGCATCGCTTTTTTCGAAGACAGTAGGTATTGCAAGATAGGGATAGAGCCGGACTAGTGGTAAGCTGGTCGCTTTTGCCACGCTATATTTTAACCCATTGATGAGTATTTGCGGCTGAATTTTGTGTAGTCTAATATGTATTACCATCCTCACGCTTTTTATTGAATTTTCATGTGACTTTTTTAATTGGTTTGTAATTAATTTCCACATACCTAAAATGTTTTATATATGGAAATATGTAACTGAGTCATAATGACGAAATATGTTATAAATCCGTACAATATCTGAAATAATAAAAAAAATATATATATTTTTATTTATCGACTGTGGAAAGGAAAAAGGACGTAACTCACAGTTTTTTCAAAACAGCTTTTTTTCAGTAATCACAATGTATACAATTTGATACACGTTCTATCAAAAAGATGTAAGCTGAAAATGCTAAATTGGTACCTAAATTTACTTTTGAAGTTTGAAAAAAGAAGGGCTTGTGAAAATTGCGATCAAGAAAAAGACTTAAAACAACGTTTTTTTTTTTGAAAAAATATTTAATTAATATTAGATCAAGTCAATTTAAAACTAGTTTATCAGTCTCCTTGTACTTCAAGGTTGTGTATATTTAATAATTTGCCTTAGACCCAAAATCACAAAAAAACGTTTTTTGACTCTCCTGTAAAATTTGTTATGTGTGGGTTACGTCCTTTTTTCTTTCCAGAGTCGAATGTATATAGAATATATTTTTTTGTTAAATTATAATTAAAAAGGTCAATTGCTCTCTTGATTCTACTTTATTTAAGATGAAAAATCTATTGTTAATTTGAATGAAGAGTGTTAAGTATTATTTTCAAATTAAAAAGTTATACACGATTACAACAAATACAAATATGTAATTTTTTTTCATACTTCGAAACATGTAAACTTCTAAAAGAGCTTCTTTTAACAAATATAAGTCGACGAAAACCACTCGTAACTCAGTAGCTGAATCTATAATTTTCAAAAAAAAAATCTAGAGCTGTAAGACAAGACTAGTGATAAGGTTAACCCCCTCGCTTTGCACCATGTATACGATCAGAGGGGCGGTAGTATCAAAGTCACCAATGCTCTTTTACATAAATCAATTGAAAAAAAATTCTGAACAACAAAAGATTTATACATGCTTTTAAAATATTAATCGATTGAAAAGTTTATTAATAAAACTGTTACAATCAACACATCGTTAACCCTTCCCTTACTATGCAAAAAAAGCACAAACTCCTGAGCTGTGTATCCGTTACACATCAGGCAAACATGAGTGAATCATGACAATTATATGTAGTACTGCTGTAGTAGTGTTATATAATTGTCATGTTTCACTCCCGTTTGCCTGATGTGTAACGGATACAAAGCTCAGGAGCTTGTGCTTTTTTTGCATAGTAAAGGAATAGTTAATAAAATCACACACTGGAACACGTAAGCACCGAAACAGAACGCAAAATTTTATTTGACATGAATATATACTTTGATCATTGGCGCGATTTTTCTTTTGATTCCTCATATATTAAATGATTTAAAACGATGTATACTTACGTTTAAAGTCAGCGAATAATCGATGCGAAACATACCACAACTGTCCATTTTCACTGGTGTAAGAAGCATTTGAAGAGAAAACTGCGTCACCTGTAAGTAGAGATCTTGAAATTATTTCAAGCATTCTTCGTTACAATAATTAACAGTATGTCAATCTTACTCATGAAATTAGACAAAACGAACGATTTATCCAGAAGCCAGATGAGTACGGGATGAAATTATTTCTTATGTGAATTGTGAGAGCTTTGATATTCAGCGATGAAATTCTTTTCTATGAATTATTTACAGATATAACAAAAAATAATACATTCTAAATTGCTGTAACTATGTAAAAATTGAATTATAATCTTTTAAAATCTATTTTGCAATGTGAGTGGAACAAAATGCATTTCAGAAAGGTGGTCCTATTACCACATTTTACCTGTATGCAGCCACTATAGAAAACAATGAATAAAAGTAAATTAAACGCCACTGTTCATTTGCGTACGTATCAGTATTCGTACATATTTAGTTTTTTTTGTTCATATTGACTTTCAATACAATATCATTTGCCGTTTGTAACATACTAAGGCCACAAAGGCTTGACAACATCATTAGTTGATATAAAAGGCATGTCGGTTTTCAAAAACCGATTTTTTTGCTAAATTTACGACATTCGAAAACCGGTTTTTTTCATCTTCGTAACCGATTTTACCTTCAACTATTTACAAAACGATGAAAGAATCAATCAATAGATTTCTTGAGGAACCACAACAAAAAACTTAAAATTTGATAACACTAAAGGCAGATTTTTTTCCATATGCGAGTCTAAAAACAAAAGGACAAAAAACTTGGATCTTTTATTTATAGCCTTAAAGACCATATGCCTTACGTCACAACACAGCGAAAGGGTATTTTTGATATCAGAAAATTCTGTTACAACAATTAGATCATCACTAAGTGATCGATCAGTGGACTCTTTGTTTTTTCTTAAATCATATTTTCTGAAGATTAACACCAAATAATTTCTTTTTGTGTATTCTTATTTATATGAATAAGCAAAATAAAAAAGAATTTTAAACTTTTTAAATTGAATTATCCATTGGTGGTAAAACTTCGAAAACCGGATAAAACTGGTTTCCACACAATTTTGACACTCTAAAACTGGTTTTTTCAAGTCAGTTTTTGTAAAAGCCCTAGTTGATATTGATGTAATTTGCGCAATTTATAAATATTGACTCCGATAAGCTTAGTATAGACTCTAGTTAGTGTCTTGTACGATGCTGAGTAATAAGCACTACCTAGTTTAAATAATTTTTAATAACATTACCATATTTTTCAGCTCATTGTCCATTGAGTACAATGTTGTCATATGCAACAAAGATCCTGTCTTCTTGAACTAAAACACAGTAAATAAAATAATCATCTCTATACATTTATTTTAAGGTAATAATGCTAAGGATAAAAAAAAGATTGTTTTATTTAGATTCAATTGTGTTTTAATAAAGCATTACCTCAAATTGTACAGCTGCACCAATCCACGACAGATATAGAAACATTAACCCATATTTACTAAATAAAAACAAATAAAATACTTTCCCTAAACGTTGGTCCGAAACATATGATTTTACTATGTTGGCTTCGTATTGAAAGCATAACGCATAAAATACTAAACAAATGTAAACGAAAGAATGCAAAATAAACATTCCTGTTACAATGGATGCTTCGCTGTTGAAATCTTGTGAAATTTTGCTTAAACTCAAATGCAAGTCTCTAAGGTGGGACATTTTTAATTTTGTATAGTTATTTTGTATCGCTGGCCACATCAAATGCTTTGGTCTTATTTTGTCTGATTTATCATGGTTCACTTCTGATAACATTTCGTTTACCGCCTTTATTCTCACATTGATGGCCATGAGAAGTGCAATGTTTTCAAAATATGTAACCTGCATAATATTCCAAGAGTAATAATAATGATAAAAATAACAAACACTATGAAAGATTTCATTTGTTGCCTTGGGCAAAGAAGAAAAGACAAAAAATGCATTCTATAAAATTATATACGATGGCATTGCGACGCTTACAATTCGCTTCACTTCCTTGTTTTCCATTGGTTTTTCTTCTATATACAATTTTCTGTCGACTTTTTTTAATGTCTTGAGCAAATTATTATGTTTTTTTGTATTAATATGGCTCATAGCCAGTGTTACAACCGTTGACACGAACCAAGTAGCGGTACACAATATTTCGATACAAAAATCTAGTTTGAAATGTTTGGTTTTAACAAAGTAATCGGAAAACGTCAAGAAAGTATATGACACGGTCAAAAATAACGTATAAATATTCCAAAATATATGTTTCCTGCCCCACGCTATACATTTTGGTAGAGGTCTTTGACATGTATTGCCTTGTCTTGTACCATTGGCGCTCATCCCAAGTATACGTTTGAAATTATTAAGAAAAATAAAGCAATCTTCCAGGTCGTTCATTTTTTATGTTTTTTTTTTTGGTTTCGTCTTCAACGTTTCTGCTAGTCTTTTGACTGCAACTAAAAACATGTTTGATTCGAGACACTTATTAACCATTTAAAGCATTACTAAAGTTATAAAAAATTAACGCAATAAAGCAATAAAAAGCGCTTATTTAAAGTCATATTCATAAAACAAAAGCATTCAGTAACTATAGTAATTAAAATAAAAACCGTGAATTTAAAGTGAAATTAATTAAAAACTGCCATAAGCAGATAAAAAATAAAATTAATAAAAATAAATAATGCCACCTTTCCAATATCACGAACATCGTGGGATTCTGTGGCTTAAAAAAAGCGATACGACTAAAAATTTCTTTATGGCAAGGAGTCCTTTTATTATAGTCAAGTATGAAGCTACATTGGGCCCTCGAGAGGTTAAGTGAGCCAACTAGTAAAATGGTAAAACTTTTTAACTTTGAGTACAATCACGTCTTTGCTTGGTGTTTCAGTAGATTTCATATTTTTGTTTTAGGGATGTAACACTATTGCAATGTGTATTAATTGATGTTACTTCACTTTTACTTTTTCAAAGCACAGTATACGGTTACTTTTTTGAGACTTCTCTATATGAGGGTGTATGGATATTACCCATGTCTTTATCCAACTGACTTTCTTTTAGGTATGTTTAATTTTAATAGTTTGAACATCTGAAGAAAATGTATCTCGCCATATATTTATTTCTTTCGACTTATACGAGGCCAAATTGAGAAATCCACCATTCTTTAGAATGTGAATCTAAATGTTCCTGATTATTTTTTGAGAAATCGTGGGGATGAATTGCTTGTTCTCCCAAGGTGTAGAACCAGACTGCCAGTAGGGATGCCACATCCATTGTTGATGGCGATTTGTTTGACCAGCTTTTTACTGTAAAAACTCTTTAGGTAAATTATTAGTTAACAATAAAGATGAAATACATTACTTTAAAAAATCTGGAATTTATTTAGCTCTCCCCAGTGGCATCCCTGTTGGCAGGCTGGTTCTACACCTTGGGAGAACAAACAATTCATGTCCACGATTTCTCAAAAAATAATCAGGAACATTTAGATTCACATTCTCAAGAATGGTGGAATTCTCATTTTGGCCACGTATAAGTCGAAAGAAATATATGGTCAGATACATTTCTCTTCGAACATTCAAACTATTGAAGTTAAGCATGCCTAAGAGAAAGTCAGTTGGATAAAGCCATGGGTAATATCCATACACCCTCATATAGAGAAGTCTCAAATTTCTTCTGAATCTTCTCCAACATAAGGGTATATTTCGAGCATCTTGGGGCCCAAAAAATTGACCCACTCTCAAGTCTGCTTCGAACCAAAGCGTTGTACATTAATATTAGAATTTTATCTCCCGAAAAGATTCTGGTGGTACGGATGATAAAGCCCAACATTTGTAATGCTTTCTTGCAAGTAATCTTAATGTGATTATTGAATGTTAGTTTGCTCTCAAATTGTACGCCAAGATCTCTGACTGATGAAATTCGCGAGAGAATTCGGCCATTCATTGAATAACGGAAAAATAACACTCGCGACCCTCTTGTAAGGATAAAAGATTGTATTTATCAATATTGAAATCGAGTTTGTTACACCGCCCTCAATCTATTATTTTATCTATATCAGACTGAAGACGATGACAATCATCTAAGGTGACAACCTTCAAAAAAAGTTTCAAATCATCAGCGAATAACAAGAACAAGAATAGATTACAATGCTCTTGTTGTACAAAATTTTATATCGGCAAAACAGAAAGGACTTTAAACATCAGAGTATTAAAACATATGGCAGCCTTTAGACTGAAAAAGGACACGTCTACTTTTGCTAATCACTTAATTTCGGAAGGACACGTGTTCAATAAGGAACAAGTGATAAAAATGTTACACCCAACTACGGACAGTCATAAGCTCTTTTTTCAGGAAATTTTAGAAATCAATAGGGCACAGTTGCATAGCCTTCCGATTTAAAATGAAATATTAAACCTTCCGGGATCTCCGCTTTTTTAACCTATGTAAATAATATCATAAAATCTTTGCCGACAAACAAACAAATATAATTCTTAAAACCACTCACTACTCAAATCTTTGGGTATTCCCATGAGCTTATCCTTTTCGCCAGCAATGGCTTTAGACTCAGTGATACATTTATTTAGTATATAAACACGAAACACTCATTTACTAAGCGTCAGTTCAAGTTCATCCGTGCACTTGAACGGCTGAAGATGCCGAAAGGCGAAACCCGGGTCGTAAGTGACAAAATCTGTGGGAGTGTACATAATTTGAACGATTCAAATTTAACCTTGTGCAATGTTAATTAAATAAATAAATAAATAAGATTCACAATCTTAAAGCAACACTGTCAAGATGCATTGAACAGGAAACACTGGACTCTCACCGAGTACAACCGTGAGTTCCAGACTTTCCTCATTAAGTTAAAGGTTGCTCCAGCTATCCATAAACGGATTGCGAGCTCCTTACATAGATAGCCATCTCCTGTGATGTGTATTCCTTAATACCTGAAACTGTACATTATCTCGATGTTTTTCAACGCGCTCGCCAGAGGGTAGCCTGGATTCGGACAGGCATTTTTCTCGCATTAATTTGAAGATCAATGCGATATGAGTTACTCTGCACCCTATCCATTGTCTCCTGAAATCTTCCCACAGATTTTTCAAATATTGCAGCGTTGTCTGCGTACTTAAGGTCACATAGCTTCAGATTATATCTAACGTCCTCACTTCGATCAGGTGTACTCAGTATTTCGAGTACCAAAATCTAGTTTTTAATTTTTAATTTTGACAAAGTCATCGGAAAGTGTCAATTTAGTATAAAAAACTGTCAAAAAAAACGAATAAATCCACGAAAATATTCGGTTTTCACTCCACATCAGGCATTTTGGTAAAATTCTTTGATTTGCGTTGCTTTGTATCGAATCATTGGCGCTCAAGAGTACGTTTGTAATAATTGAGAATGATTAAGGAATCTTCCAGGTCGTTCATTGTTATGTTTTCTAGTAAGCAGGTTTTGGCTTCATCGCTTCAGCTAGTTTTTTTAATTTTAACTGATAAATATAATGAAACTCGAGTATTTGCTTAAAATAAACGTGTTTTGTGAGATATTATTTGTTGTGAATTATATGGCTTTAAACATTTGTATAAATAAAAAAAAAACCTAGCCATTGCCTCATAAAAATAGTCCTTATCAATATTTATCCAATACTATGAACATTTACTGCATCTGCCGACTGTTTGTGGCTTATAAAATTCATTACTCTTAAAATTATATTCATAAAAAGTAAAGCATAGAATCCCGGATCCTTTTTGTGATTCCATGATTTTTGGATTCACAATCTTTCAATTCTGGGCTCTCAGAATTGATCAATTACTATAATGTAATGTTTTAATTTCTTTACATATCGCCATTTTTTATTTAAAAAAATAACTGGAATTTGTAGCTTGAAATCAACTCGAGTAGAAGAGATACCCCATGCGCCCGTGTCCAAGATTTCAAATTAAAATTGAAAAAGAAAGTTATACTGTCATAAAAACAAATGATTGCAAATGATTCTTGTGTAAAATTATGAATTATTATTCCTCTCTACGACTGCTAAAAAGTATGAGAAGGAGTAAGACCGCAATTCATTATTATTTTATATGTAAGTATTATACAAAAATATGTATGCAAACAACCTGAGGTACACTGTCCCAAATTGTTTTATTATTAAAATATGGTATACAATCGTGAAGAATTGAGATTTAAAATTAGATTTTTTACATGCTACAGTAATTTCCGGGATCGGAAGTAAGACGATCTTGGGAGTAGGGGATCGTCAAATTGGTCGGGATTCCGGTATTTGATGCCCTAATAAAAAGGTGTGTGTTAAGTATAGTCATAACATAAGCACTTTAGGTAAGCTTTGAGAATTTTACAAGAATGCTTTAACATAAATTGATTGAAATATAAAAAAATATTCATTTTAACAAACAAATTTCTTTATTCCAATCATACAACGGATTTTACAAAGGTTTCATTATTGTTATAAATAAATAAATACCTGAAATTTTATAAAAACAATCAATAAAGAAAATGTCACTTCTATCACAATTTCTAGATTAGATGCAACAAGATATTTTAAAAGAAATTTAACGATTTGCAATTAATCTTCTGTGAAAAAAATAAATTAAGCGATTGCGTATTGAAAAGTTGGTATTTCTTTGGCTTTCATTGAGTGGTGATTTAAAAACCAAATAGACACTAAAAATATTAAAATATATTCCGGGTACTTGTATATATGTTAAAAAATAGCTTTTTCGTTGTTGACCATTTTTTTTTATATAATGTCATTTCAACGTAAATTTTCAGAATTAAATAATGAGTGATTAACACAAAAACCTATCTACAAAAGGGTGATTTTTTAGGAGAAACAAATAAACCTTTGTATTTTGGTTTAAAATACTTATTTTTTAAATTAAATTGGTAGAATGATGAAATTTTCAATTTCCTAATAAATTATCATTTCTTTTTCAAATAGTATGAAAAACTTTTTTTTATAACTTTTAATAGAAAAAATGTTGACACACTTTTTTGAATTACCAATAATTTTTTAATTTATCATTAAATTGTGTTATTAAAATAAAAAAACGTATCTTCAATATAACACGTTTTCATAATGGACGAAATAAGTTTTTTAAAGAATAACTTCATTATTTGACAAAATTAATATAGATAATGGATAAATCTATTTTTGTACGCATAAAAATGTGCTCATTGAACACAGTTTTTAGTTGTAGTTTCATTTTTGTTGTTATGAAATAATAAATCAGTTAAGATAATTTTGATTCTTTTATTGAAGTGAAAAGATTATTTACTTAATAATGTTTAAAAAGTGGACTATGAGATATCTACACTCCACAAAAGAACATGAAAATTTCATCGTGGCACAACTTTCATCCATACTTTGGCTATAACATTTCAGTGGTATGTCATTTAGTTTCTCGTTTTTAAAGCAGTATTCATCCAAATTTATCAGTTACAAATACAGCTCGTTCCAACAGCCACTTTTAGATATGGCTTTATCCAAACTAGTGCTCCGCAACATTTTCTAACAGAATTAATTTCCATTAGGATTTATCATACATAATATAAGTAACTAGTTTAATATATTTTTATATCTTACCCTCTCCCAGCGTTCATTGGAAAGGGAAAGAACCCCGAAAGTTATTTTGTGATTTAAAAAATTCTTAAATTTGAATATTTTTTTAGTTTTTAAGCACGTGTCTACAGTTTTCAACACAAGTGGCGTAAAAAAGTTATAAACATAATTTTATAAGAACCACAAAGTTACCGTCGAATCTATCGAAAATGTTTTCTAAAGTATTATTTTTTTAAATCAATCAGATTTTCCCAAAATTTTCATTTGTTCACTAAACATTAGGTAACGACTTAATATGTAGATAAAACGCCGATAAGATCTGTTTCAAAGTGAAAAATATTCAATTGAAATTTGTGTGTACAAAGTGCATAATTTCAAATTTTTAGTGCAAAATATTAAAACTTATGTTTGTGTGTCCGAAGTGTATACTATCAAGGGTTTATGATTTTAATAAGTGTATACAAGCTTAATATTATTAAGTTAGTAATAAAGGCTCACAAACATTATTTTCTACGTGGAAATATGAAACTGCGTTATGATAATGAAGTATGTAACACCGCACAAAATCTGAAATGAAAAAAATACATCGGTGCAATAGCTAAAAAGAAGAAAATGTTTGGAAAGATTTATTTCTTTGCGGCAAGAAATTATTTTGGTTTTACAAAACATCAATAGGGATTCTGAAGTCTCGTCTTGTTCTACCCCGGGACACCAGATAGACGGGAATTATATTTATTTTGATCACTGGAAATTTTATAATTCATTTATGAAATTTAATTATATACACAAAAGTGGGGAAATCAGCAGATTTGCCTGCTCATTTAAAATTGGCAAACTACTTAAATGTGCCCTATTAATTTCTAAAATTTCTTGGTAAAATAACTTATAACAAAGCAACATATTCGTCTGACATCCCAGTAAAAAATCAATAAACAGAAATACATGGAAAATATACTTTTATTGACATAAAAATATAAATTATACATGAACGATTTCTTCTAGAAAACTACACTGATTTTTGCTTTTTTTAATCTCACGGTGACTATTTCTATTGGTTATTAATACAATCTTACCAATGGTGTTTAATACATGGAAATATGAATCTGAGTCATAATAACAAAGTATGATGTCACTCCGCACAACATCTGCAATAAAAAAAACATAATTAGTCCTATAATTCATAAGATTTTTATCAACTTGTTGAATTTTTATTTTAACCGATTGATTTGCTTCGTATACAATCTACGTACATTAAAGATACACGATTTTGTCGGAATTTAAATGAAGAGTTTTGAAGACATTCGTCGATTAAAATGTATCGTTTTGAGTATTGACACGATTAAAACATTATGACAACATGTCTGCTCTTTAGTGGAGCATGTAGAACTCCAATGGACTTTCTTTCAACAATTGTAACTGTAGGAGAACTACTTGTTACTCAGTTGTTTAACCTATCTTTATTTGAAGAGAGTAAAATGAACATAGGACCAGTGATAAGCTTATCACTCTCGCTTCGCATTATTTTAACCACACCTAGTCGTCTTTTTACGCATTTTTTTTTGTTGCGTGATTTCGATAGGGTGTATTTTATGGGTGGGAGGGAAATTTCAACATCACAGACATCCATACCTATTAACAGAAATCAACGAATAACAAAAAATTACACATTTGAACACGTGAGTTCAATTTATTTATACATTTACACAATTTATACATATAATAGTTTTTTCACTTAAAACCCTGGTTTTGTCTTTCGGCATCTTAAGTCGTTCAAGTGCACGGGTAGACTTGAGCTGTACAAAATTTTAACGAATAAAATTTATTATTAAAATTCCACCAAGCAACTTTAGTCTAAATCTTAAATGGTTTATACTCACGTTTAAAATCAAGGAATAATTGATGGAAAACATTCCACATGCATCTATTTTCACTCGCGTGAGAAGTATTTGAAGCGAAAACTGGGTTACCTGTAGAAAACTTAACATCATTATTCTTTTTTTTACAATCAATACTTACTGCTTACCTTAAGAGGTCTTTCTTAAATAAATGTTTTTTTTTTTGAGAAAAAAGTAAAAAATATTTTTTTTTTAAATAAGATGTAGAATATCGCAAGAAATTATTATTCGAAAAGGAACCTTAGAACGCGTTTCAAAAAAGGAACGTAAACAAGCCATGAGTATGCAAGACAAAATCAAAAAGAGGTTATCCAAACACATTTTTTTTTATTTGTAGGCAACCTATACAAAATTCTTTCTAAAAAAAATAATAACACCATGCATTAGTAATCAATATAACTTCTCAGAAAAGTTTTAAAAAAAGGCATATTTTTTTATTTTGATTACCCGTGATAAGTTGGAATCATATGAACTAATGACAAGTTAAACAATTCATTTCGGTTTATATACATCGTCAACACTTACTTACAAATAAAATAAATTTAAATCATTACCATATCTTTTATTTCATTGTCCATTGAGTACAGTGTAGTCGTATGCGGCAAAGATCCTGTCTCCTTAAACTAAAATACAGCAAATCGAATAAAATTAAGCCTACATCAAAATTTATAACAATAATGCAACGGCTACTAACTGGTTGTAACACTAAAATTTAATTATATCATTATAAAACATTACCTCTGATTGAACAGCATCCCCAATCCACGACAGATAGAACATCTTCACCCAAGATTCCAAAAATAATAGCACAAAAAACAACTTCAAAGATAATGACGCTCTTAAGATAGATTGTAATCCAAAGCAAAATGAATAAAATGAAAAACAAATAGTAACGAAAGTATACAAAATATTAATTGCTGTGTCGATTGATGTTCTATTGATTATATCTTTTGTCAAATTGCTGAGCCTAAGATGCAAGTCTCTCAACTGAGTAATTTTAAGTTTTATATGAGTATTTGTAATCGCTTCTCTCATCACATGCTTTGATCTTATTTTGTACGATTCATCATGGTTAACATCAGATAATATTTCGTTTACTGACTTTATTCTGACATTAATAGCCATAAAATGTGCCATGTTTTCAAAAAATGCAACATTTATAATATTTTAAGGGTAAGCATAATAATAAGAAACACAAAAACGACAAACCAAATTATTTGTAAAGACCGTTAGTATAAAGGCGACAAATGCATTTCGTGAAATTAAAATTATTGGCATTGCGATGTTTATAATTCGTTTTATTTCTTTGTTTTTCATTTGTTTCCCTACCATATGCAGTTTTTTGTCAATTTTTTTAAGCGATGCAAGCCATTCAATATGTTTTTTTGAATTAATGTAGCTCATAGTCAGCGTTACTACCACTGTCACGAACCAAGTTCCTGTGCTCAATAAGTCGACACCAAAATCTAGTTTTGAATGTTCGACATTAACTAAGTCATTGGTAATCATGAAGAACGTATATGCCACTGGTAAAAGTAATGAATAAACCACCCAAAAGCTCGACATCAGGCATTTCGTTAGAGTTCTTTGACTCGTATTGCCTTGCCTTGGACCATTAGCGCTCAGTCCAAATATGCGTTTTATATAATAGAGAACGATAAAATAATCTTCCAGGTCGTTCATTTTTGTGTTTTGTTCAAAGCTCATTTTAGCTAGAACGTTTCTGCTAATCTTTTGATTTCAACTGGAAAAAATGAATCACGTCAATTCAATATAATCCAATTAAACACAAATTACCGATGTGAATTATATGGTCATAAACTATATCGCCGTATGGTAAAAAAATAAAAAAGCTTAGCTGTTTGAATACTTAAATTAAAAATATATATAAAATTCCAAACAATTGTCCAATATTTGGAACATTAACTGTCATTACAAATTTCCCGTGGTTTGAAAACATAATGAGCTTAAGGATAAGTACCATGACACGTTAGCGTTAAAGTTCTTCGAGCCTTCTTCATCGCTAATGTTTTGTAAAATTGTATTCTTTTACCATCGTTGCAAACGGAAGGGCGTGACCGCTGCAGAAGTAAGAAACACCTAGTGAAGCCAGATCACGGGGACTCCATATGCATTTATTTGCAAATCACATTCTATATAATTCTTTCATACTACATCCGTACATGTACACACACATGCGCACACATACAGTACACAAAGAAGTCAACCAAGGAAAGTCATTTTCATGGTGCTAAGTTCGTTTTTAAATAGTGTATTATTGTTAGACGAACCATAAGATCTTCTTGAAAGATCTTGACAAGAAGTGAGTTCCGGCACCTTTTAAAAAAAAGCATTGATTGCTACAGTCAGTAAAGCTATAAGGTAGTTCAAGAACATGTTTAGAAGCCGCTAAATCGTTTGCCAATTTCTCGGTTTTGGGTTAATAGCCCCCACGCCTAAACGTCTATCAATAAATGAGTTATATTTGCTATATGATTATTTATTGCCATCAACTTACCAAGAAAATTAGGCTTAATACTATCAACTGAAACCCGGAAAAAACCTAGCGAATATTCCCAAAAACTTCCTTGAAATGTCGTTATGAAATTCTAGTGCCGCCTGTGTGGTCGAGTGGTCAACGTCGTTGGCTTCAGTTACGGAGGTCGCGGGTTCGAATCTCAGTACGGACAGTTTTATAAATTGATTTTTCAATCGATTTATGAATTTCTGTTCGAAGGCATGGATGTATGTGATCTCTTGAATTCCCCCCTCCCATCCTATCCTATGAACGGGGCGTATGGAGAGCGACTAGCTAGCCACTAGTTCTGTCCTAGCCCTACCCTTCTATTCCTACTCTCTTTGGAAAAAGAGAGGTTGAGCAACTGAGTAACAAGGAGTTCTTGTAGAAACAATTCTGTTGAGATAAACTCCATTAGAAGTCCATATGCTCCACATTGGGAACGGAAATGGTAAAAAAAAAAAAAAAAAAAAAAAACACCACTTTTAGGATGTTCACTATCAATACTTGGTGGAAAGGAATTTCATTCGCTCCGGTTTCGCTCATGAAAAGCAATATTAACTGAATAATGATCGTCACGAACGAAGCCGGTCCTGATTTTAATAAATCAAAGTGTAAATTAGCACAAATGTATGTTTTATTTTTTAAGCAAATTTATAAATTTAAACAAAGTTATATTAATAATGATACAGAAAAAAATAACATCGGAGCTGTATGTACAATGCTTATAGAAAATAATACTATGCTGGCGAAATGAAAAATGCAACAAAGCAAAGCAGTATAGCGATGTTAGCAAAAAAAACAGCCATCTAAGAGTGGTCCGATGATTCCCACCGTCTACTTACAAATTGTATGGCGGGGTTGCGTAGATCGAGTCTCAACTCCAATATATGAGCTCGTTTTTCGTTGAATATAACATTTATGTTTAAAAACAAATCTTGGTAGTAGATTTTGTGATTTTTAGTAATAACTCATGTACAAAAAACATTACATCAGATCATTCATAAATAATCAAATAAAATAATAATTCATGTCGTTGTGTGAAATCTAACGAATGGCACGATATTCAATTTGTTGGTAGAGTCAATTTATTTGAATTGAGTGAATCCTAAAATTCATGGCTTGAATTCATTATTTCTTGTGCCAAAACATTATTGATGACGACTCGTATTCAAAAGTATTCTCAATCAAAATCAAATCAATAAATAAAAGTAAACCTCATCAATGGCTTTAAACTTATTGTATGTCTTACGTGCGTGAAATCAAAGCGAAAACAAAACGACTCTGTGCGGCACAAAAATATCAAATGGTCTCCGCCTTTTTCCCGGAATCCCGGTATTGGAAATTTATGACTTGATACTATACAAATAATCATATTTACACATTAGTATCTAAAAGCAAAAGTTATCTCAATTAGAAAAAAATCAATAAATAATAATACATCGAAAATATACAATATTTTATTTAATATGTACTTATATGTTACATTATCTTCTGAAAATCCACATTAATTTTAGTTTTTTTTTTAAATCTAACGGCGAATAATTTTATGGGTTTTTAATGAATCAATGATGTTTAATACATTGAAATATGAATCTGAGTCATGACAACAAAGTATGTTGTAACTCCGCACAGCATCTGCAATAAAAAAAACATTATAATTAATTAAAATCTGCACAGGAATAAATTTTTTGTTAAATATTTATGTCAGTATTTTTTTTGCATCTTGTCCAATTCGTGTACATTTAATTAAGGGAAACGATCTCTTGAAAATTTTAATGTGGACTATTAAGAAAGTTTTTGGAGTTATTTTTTTATGCTTCATCGCTATCTCAAGTACTGATATGACAACAACATAATCAAAATGACCACTCTTTAGTGAACCTAAAACTGTGAGGTTGCTCACTTTTTCGCTGTGGGCCCCTTGTACATGCTGCGCCTGCCGGTTGAGAAACACAGGTCCAATCCTTCTTTATTCGAAGAGAGTATAGTGAAAATAGGACTAACGATAGACTAATCATTCTCGTTTCTCAACAATTTTAAGATTGGATGGGCGGGAATTTTCGATATTACAGACACCCATGCCTCGAAACAAAAATCAATTCATTAAACTATCTGAATAAGGAATCGGGAACAGAAATTGAGAAATCGATCAATAACCATTCATTCGAGCAAATTCAAGAAATTTGATATCGGATCAACTAGTTCTACATTGATCTTTATTTGGATAAATTGTGTTTTAATTAGATATATAAATAGTGGCGGCTCGTTCATACGCACTACAAAACTGTAGCACTCCCATGAAATTGAAAAAATGTAATAGTATGTATGTACATAAATTTGTGTATGTTACATGAAAATATCAATATTATTTAAGCATGTAATAAGTAAGCTAGCCCGCGCATCGATACGTCCAATGGTAATCATACACCGCGGTACTAACTTCAGAAAGCGACATGCAATATCATTTTTGATGGAATGTGCTGGAAAAAGGGGCGCGGGAGGAAGCTTGGGGCTTAAATTATTGGTTCGTACTGCCACTTTGGCAGTACATGACCGGTGTGAGCGCAGAATTTCTGAACCATAGAGCACGCGCGCGACATTTACTGAAATTTTATTCTGATTAGAACTTTTTCACAAATTAATGCCGCATGTAGAAATTATTTACAATCAAATGCAACTACTAATATCAATGAATTTTCAAGTAAAAAAAAAACTTTAAAAGTTGTACTAATGCCATTGTAGAAATATGAGAATCTTACAGCGAATTGTTTTCATTTCAGTCTCAAGGAGCCACGAATATAAGTGATGTTATATTTAAGAATATAAAAGAAACATATACCTTTTTTAATCAATTACGAGCTGTAAAATTATTTATCGAAAAAAAATTGAAAAGTGCAGAAAGTAAGTGTCGATTGAAGATCTATTACTAACCGTTAAATCATATCTTATGCTTGAAAATAAATATCTTCAGACTGAAATATAAGTGCTTAACTCAAAGAAAGAAATGCATAACTTGATGATTTATTAACATTCTTAAAATTTATTTCAGCAAGGAATTCATGCAAAATTCTTGAGGAAATAACAAAATGAACTGAGACAGAATGGTGTTTTTCTTCAATAAAAAAAATTAAGTCATATTTCAGAAACATTGTAAAATGACTTTTACAATGAAATTAAAATATATATAAAATATAATTTTTGATTAAATTTGAATCGTTCAAATTATGTACACTCCCACAGATTTTGTCACTAACGACCCGGGTTTCGCCTTTCGGCATCTTCAGGTGTTCAAGTGCACGGATGAACTTGAACTGACGCTTAGTAAATGAGTGTTTCGTGTTTATATATTAAATAAATGTATCACTGAGTCTAAAGCCATTGCTGGCGAAAAGGATAAGCTCATGGGAATACCCAAAGATTTGAGTAGTGAGTGGTTTTAAGAATTATATTTATTTGTTTGTCGGCAAAGGTTTTATGATATTATTTATGATATGTATCGGCAAAGGTTTTATAATATTATTTATGATATTTATCACAAATAATATCATAAAACCTTTGCCGACAAATAAATAAATATAATTCTTAAAACCACTCACTACTCAAATCTTTGGGTATTCCCATGAGCTTATCCTTTTCGCCAGCAATGGCTTTAGACTCAGTGATACATTTAATTAATATATAAACACGAAACACTCATTTACTAAGCGTCAGTTCAAGTTCATCCGTGCACTTGAATGCCTGAAGATACCGAAAGGCGAAACCCGGGTCGTTAGTGACAAAATCTGTGGGAGTGTACATAATTTGAACGATTCAAATTTAATATTGAAATTCCACCAAGCACCTTCAGTCGAAATCTTAGATAATTTTTGATGTTAAAAATAAATTATAAGCCGCCGCTGTATATTCAATATTATTTATAATGATGTTGACTTACGTTTAAAATCAGGGAATAATTGATGGAAAATACTCCACAAGTATCCATTTTCACTGGTGTAAGAAGCATTTGAAGAGAAAACTGCGTCACCTGTAAGAGATTATGACGTTTACGACGATACAAACGTTTTTGTTTCGATAATGTTAAAAACAAATTCAAATTTTAAACCAATCCTGCTACTAAAAATAACAAAATTAACAAAGTTATCGTTTAATGGAGTTTAATATTTCAATTGCCATTTGAGTACACACTACATTAAGCTTTTTTTTCACAGTGTTATTTCTTTTCCATGTTCGCTCATAACTTGTAACATATGGTCAATTGAAGGTATAGGTAAACAAAAATTGGATAACACTGTGCATTAGCAATCTATACACAATTTCATTAAAATCTTTTTAAATAAAATGCATTTCGAATTTGATTAATATCCGTGATAAGTTGGAATCACATGAATGAATGACAAATTAAATGATCCATTTTGGTTTATATCTACCGTCAACACGTACTTCTAAAGATAAAATGAATTGAAATTATTACCATATCTTTCAGTCCATTGTCCATTGAGTACAGTGTAGTCTTATGCAGCAAAGATCCTGTCTCTTTAAACTAAAATAAACTTAATTAAATCAATGTAGGGCTAAATCGAAATTGACAATAACAATGCAACGGGTACAAACTGGAATCATTAGTTGAAATTAGTGCCACGCCTAGAGAATGAAGAATATGACCCATTTTGTTACCATTTCGTTCTTGACTATTTATTTTCCTTTTAGCACATTGTAAGATTGATGTTCTTTTGCTTATTTATTTTACACAGTTCGAATTGTTGCTGTTATTACTTTTTCGCGAAATACTGTTTTAAAAATAGTTTTCGAAGCAAAATAAAAGTATTTTTTTGCAAATATTGATTAAAAAATTAAATAACGAGAAAAAGGTGCCGGAACAACGTTTCACCGCGTTGCATAGAAAGATAAGCACTGCTTTAAATTAAAAAAAAAACTAATAATAAAGCATTACCTTTGATTGGACAGCTTCACCAATCCACGACAGATAGAAGATCATCAGCCAAGATTCCAAAAATAAGACCACAAAAAACATCTTCAATAAATACTGATTTATAAAAGAAATTGGCATTGTGGTGGGTTTGTATTGAAAGTAAAACGAATAAAATGCAAAACAAATAGAAGCGAAAATATACAAAATATTCATTGCTGTGTCGATGGATATTCTATTTATTAAATCTTGAGTAATTTTGCTAAGCCTAAGATGTAAGTCTCTCAAGTGGGTCATTTTCAGTTTTGTGTTTTTAATCGCTTCTTCCATCACTCGCTTCTGTCTTATATTTTTTGATTCATGATGGTTAACTTCCAATAATATTTTGTTGACTGAATTTATCCTGGCATCGATTGCCGTGAGAAATGCTATGTTTTCAAAAAATGAAACCTTTACAACATTCCATGAGTGAGAATAATAAAAAAAAATACAAACACGATATAAAAGAGATGAATTGTTGAAGCCAATGGTAAAAATGAAGAACAATACATTTCGAGAAATCAGCAACATTGGCATTGCGATATTTATAATTCGTTTAACTTTATTATTTTCCATTTGTTTCCCTACCAAATACAGTTTTTTGTCGACTTTTTTCAGCGACGTAAGAGATTGAATACGTTTTTTTGAATTAATGTAGCTCATAGCCAGCGTTACAATCGTTGTCACACAACGAGTTGCAGTTGCCAATATGTGGATACCGAAGTCTAATTTTGAATACTCGATTTTATTTAAGTCTTCGAAAACCATCATGAACGTGTATGACACCGATAAAAATAACGAATAAGTCACCCAAAATACTCGGTAACCTCCTGTCATTAGGCATTTTGGTGTATTGTATTTTTGGTTCGTATTGTATTCCTTTTGACCATTAGCGCATAGCCCAAGTATACGTTTGAAATAATAAAGTGCGATAAATGAATCTTCCAAGTTGTTCATTTTTATATTTTGCTCTTGATTGATTTTGACTAAAAGATTTCTGCAAGTGTTTTGATTATAATTGAAAAAAAAATGAATCTTGTATACTGAGTTCAAATTAAGATTCAATTGTGATTGTTGACACTAATTGCAAACAATATTATATATATACATCGATGGCCATACGTAGAAAACACGTAACCGACATTTTTTCATAAAATGTGTTATGCATATCATTGTCAATATTGACATCTCTTAATTTACAAAAAATATTTTTCATTGAAATTGTTCTAAAGTAGGAAACAAGTAACAGAAAAAAAGGCCGTTAGCTACATCGTTTTTCTACTATTTTAAAATAGGTGAGAAAATATTCCAACATGTTTACTGCAACATTATGTATTGGAGAGTGGACAATCCGTTACTGGATTAAAAGAAAATTATAACAATTATGTATAATGTTTATATTATTACATGATGAAGTTAAAACAGGTGCATTGAATTGATCAAAATACTTGGAATTGCGTCCTCGTATCACCATAAAATAAAAAACAAAATTAAAATTGTTAACTCGTATCAAACATTTTTATAATAACAAGTTTATTTAATTAATATTGTGTCAACAGACTATTTTAAATACACATAATAATTATTTTACTCCAAAGTGTCTTTCATTGTCATTGATTTTCCAATACTTATTTATTTATACAGTTTTTTGGCTCTCCTGTAAAAATGAACAAATGTCGGTTACGGTTTATTTTTTCGATCTTTTGAAGATACTAAAAAAATAACCGTGTCAATTTAAAGAACACTTATAGATTAAAAAATATTGATATGAAATAAATAGTCATAAACCAAATCACCGTATAATAAAAATAAATAAATAAAAAACTCTACTGTTGGAATATTAAAATTATCGAATAACTCATTTATTGCTACAGCTAATTTCTTATGGTTTGAAAAACTCGATGTGTTTAAAAATGTCTTTATAAGTAGAAAAGTGTTTGTCTATCATATTATCTATTCTATCATAATCTATCACTGAGTATACATATAATATTGACACTTTCGTTCTCAAACTCTTTACTCAATCAAACAACAGCTTCGGCAGAGGTTTAACGATTGTAATAAAGTTAAAAAACTGATAAAAATTTACTTTCCACAAACATTGAAAATGGAAAAAAATACAATATGAATTTTTGTAATTGAATTTATTGATTCGCAGTTTTTCCTATGTCTCTTGGCTGCGTGGTCGGTTTTCAACGTCGTTGGCTTCGATGACGTAGATCACGGGATCTTATCTTATCGTAGATCGAATCTTAGTATGGACAGTTTTTATAAATTGATTTTTCCATTTTTGCGTGGTATGGATGGGTGCGATGTCTTGAATTCCCTCCTTGCACCCATCCCATCCTAAAAACAATAATAACGTAAGCGATAAGCTAACCGCTACTCCTGTCTTAGCCCTATCCACATATTCTTATATTAACTTTAGAAAAAAAGAAAGTTTAAAGAACTGAGTAACAAACAAATTTCGTAGAAACACGTTAGTTTGTCCATTAGGAGTCCTACATGCTCTCATATTGGGAGCGGACATTTGTTTTTTTATCATTTTATATGGACTGATTTTTTTTTGTTCATTAATATTGTTGTTCTACCACTTTTATTCCGCGTTCTAACGTGAAAGTATTTCTCATACTACGGGTAAGCCAATATGAAATTGAATGTGTCTATCTATTCGACAAAAACAATTAATAACTTCGAGTCATTTTAAATAATCGCTACGGTCAATACGCTATGGCTCCAATGTATGCTACCAAGCCTAAAAAAAATAAAGTCATGTTTTAAGTTAAGGTCGGAGTCGTCTTATTTCTTTCCACAGCCCTGATATTTTTATCTATTCAATATAAATTATAGTTGACAATCAAGCTAAAAACATAAAATATTTTACGAATTGTTTATGTGTATCTTAAATGGATTGGCAAGCGTCACGAAAATTCTCATTTTGACACTAGTAAAATTCTCTTTGCCATCACAGTTTTACTATGTACGCTAATTCACTGCAAGAGTGGAGAATATTACACACCTATTCTACGAGAAATACTTTTTTTCGGCCGCTCGAGGATTTTTCTTTTTGAAAAAGATCATGAGAGAATCGGGCTGAATATATTTTTCATCTAAAAATCAGGAATTCAATATCAACACCCTCCTGCATGCAAAACACTAGATTTGTAGATATTGATAATTTTTCAACATACAACAGATTCTATACAAATGTGTCGCACAAAAATACACTAGCTATACAATGATTTAAATATCGTTCTTACTACTCTCTGCTTTTGCCATAAATTTATTGAAAACTGATAATAGATTTTTCTAAATTGTTTTCTCTACACAAAGTCTTCAGCTGACAGAGTCTTTAAGATAGTCTTTACTTAGTTAGCTTACATGCAGGAAAAGGAATTCAAGTCTTAGTCTGTACCTACTCTAGTAAGAAATGTAGACAGAAAACGAAAACCCACTTTGCAAACCTCATATATGTGTATTACAGTTACTGTAGAGAAACAGAAGTAGATGTTTAAAAAAGTTTTTACCTTTTTGATAATCTTGTTTCCCATGCAAGTGGCATATGTATTAGGACTCCGTTAATCCGATAATTTTTCATGATTCATGATTAACAAACCAATATTCTTTCGAAGGCATTTCTTATTTGTTATATTTCACTACAAATTATTATTTTGATATATATATTCACGACTTTCAAGTATTGAAAATATTTAAAAATACCAGACTATTATTTCTTATTTGGAAAGTGATGTATTATCATTTTTTGAAACATCCATAAACATTTCTTCAAAAACAAACACTAAATACTACTACAATATTAAATGTCACAAATGGTGACTTAATTTCATACTGAATTTATGACATAAATTAACTAATTTCAGAAACCTTCTCAATCGAATGAAACCATATTTAAAACAAACGACGGTCTTAAGGTTTTCTCGTTTATGTTACAAGTTTAATTTAACTTATAAATCAAGATGTCACAATATCTTCAATTAAATGAGTTGGTTGGCTGGTATTTTCAAAACTCTTGCTGATTAAGATGATAACTTTATAAATTTCTTAGTGTATTTCGTAGTGTTGATAAAATAGCGCTTAGAATAAAAAATTTAAAATTGATAAATTCTCAACAGCAAAAAATAGACACAGATTTTGTTGATAAGTTAAAAAATGATAATCTGTTTATAAATATTTGCAAATCCGGCTTATTCCAAAATCGTTGAAACAAGTAATGAATTTAGAAAATAAAAATAAATTTTAAAAGTATTTTAAAAAGCAAGTCTAAAACATGGCTAGATAACATACAAAACATCATTCCTAAGTAATGTAAGATTAAAAAATACTTTTAAAATGTACATTTTTTTCCAAATAAAATTCAAGTTTCATTTTTTAACCGTTTTGGAATGAGTCGTGTTTGCAAATAAAACCATCAAATAAACATTAAATAAATGTATTTTTAAGCCAGAAAAAAATCGTAGTTCAGATTATTCGTGTTGTTTAATAATCCGTACCCATCTTTCCCAGCATTAGTTCGGATAATCAAGAATAAACTGTAATTATTTCAATACAACTTTTTGATATTTGACGTGACAATTACACTTATATGTCAGATGAACACATTTTTTTGTGCAAAGTTTTTATCACGTGTTTTATCACCGTAGAATGGTTGAATAAATTTTCTTATTATTATCACATTTCAATGAGAATTTTTTAAATTTGATATTGTAATTACTGATAAAGCTTGGGATTCTACAAATAACAAAAAATATATGTTAGGAATACATGTAAAAATAAATACTATACTTAATATTTGTGTCATATTTCAGTTTAAAAAAAAACCAGGGATGTGGAGTCGGAGTCGTAGATTCTAACTGTTTTAACCTTGGTCGGACTCTATTAACTTTGAGTCATTTAAAAAAATGTATATTGAAATCGCTACAGTCAATAAAAAAAAAACTATGGTCGGAGCCGTCTTATTTCATGGCGACTCCACAGCTCTGATTAAAAAAAAACAACAAATAAAACTAAATCAACAATATATGGGCATATTAGAGGTGAAATGAGCCAACTAGTAAAATGGTTAAACTTTTAGTACTATCACGTCTTTACTTGGTGCTTTGGTGGGTTACATATTTGTACCATCCGGACATAACACTATTGCAATGTGTATTAACTGATGTTAGTTCATTTTTACGATACTTTAAGACCTGTAAAATATTACAACGCATCAAAAATATTTTTTTTCTAAAATACCACTTGGCTCACTTCACCTCTAATGGACTCATATTATAAATGCATTTACATATAGTGATAGATAACATTTTTTTCAAAAATTCATACAAACATTCTTTTGAATTAACCGTAGTGTATTGCTAAAAATTCCCAGTGATTATGGAATTTTTTTAAAAATCTTACGGTGATTATTTGAATGGGTTGTTAATGAAGTTCGTAAAGAATATTTACTTAATGGAAATATGAAACTGTGTTATAATAACGAAGTAAGTAGTAACGCCCCACAGCATCTGAAATAAAAAATATATATATTAGGCAGTTATCGGTTTTCCTTGAGTATTTTTTTCAATCCTTTTTTAAAGTGTACTGAAGTTAATGATTTTTTGTGAATTTTAATGGCGTTACGTATATATGTAATTAGCTTTTTTTATATCTGTACCTGAGATGCATACGAACACAACTCCAAAAAGATTTATATTTAGGAAAGTCAAAAAACTTTCAATTACAGATAACACCTAATTCTCGTTTCGTTTTTAAAGGAATGAGTATTTAGTATGTGAACTTCAACATCAGAAACCGTGTATTACTCCAACAAATTTTTGAAACACAGTAATATTTCTTGTTTACCTACCAATCTTTTTTCATCTTTGACAAAAATGCAAAGATATTAATGTTATTACTTGTTAAAAAAACCCGATACTATTTGTTTCCTTCACACCTTTGTATGATATTTTTTCTTATTTTAAACTTTTAATATAATGCTAAACTTTATGATTCTTTCACTATATTATTTCCTTGCTTGCAGAAAATCATTAAGCCTGTGACTTAATATTGTACAAATAATCATATTTATACAACAACAAAAAAAAAAGTTCTCTCAATTACTAATTTTATAGGTTTTTAATGAATCAATTATGTTTAATAAATGGAAATATGAAACTGAGTCATGATAACGAAGTATGTTGTAACTCCGCATAACATCTGCAATAAAAAAAACATTCAAAGGTATTCAAATCTGAACAAGAATAGATTCTTATTTATTTCAGTATTTATTTTTTGCTTCTTGTGCAATTCGTGTACATTTAATTAAGACAAACGATCGCTTGGAAATTTTAATGTTGACTATTAAGAACATTTTTTTGAGTTCATTTTTAAAGGCTTCATCGCTATATCAAGTAATGATATCACAACAACATAATCAACACGTCCACTCTTGAGTGAAGCATGAGGAATTCCTCATGAAGTTTCTCTCAACAAGTGTTATTTTAGGAAACCTAATCGTTATTCAGTTGTTCAACCCATAGTTTCTCAACCTTTTTGAGCCAATGCGCGACATTTACTGAATACATTAAATGATGACAATTTTATATTTCGAGTTGAACTTTTTCACAAGTTAAAGATTGTTTTCGCATGAAGAAATTATTTACTACCAAATGCAACTACTAATATCTATACATTTTCAAGTATTAAAAACTTTAAAAGTTTTATTAATGCCATTATACTGGTACGAGATTCTTATAGCGAATTGTCTTTATTTCAGTCTCAGAAACCTACGAACATGCGCGATGTTATATATAAAGATAAAAAAAAAGATTTACCTTTTCGTATCAATAAAGAGCTGTAAAATTATTAAACAAAAAAAATGAATAGTGCAGAATGAAAATGTCGATTTAATATCAACTACTAACCGATAAATTATATATATTGCTTGAAAAGAAAATGTAAGTGCTTTACACAAGGAAAGAAATGAATAACTTTAATGATTAATAACATTGTTAAAATTTATTTCTGCAAGCCATTTATGCAAAGTTCTTTTGGAAATAACAAAATGTATTAAAATTCTAATTACAACTCCAGTGACTACCGCTGAACCAAAACGGTGTTTTTCGTCAGTTAAAAGAATAATGACATTTTTCAAAAACACACAAAAATGAATTTTACAATTAAATTAAAATAAACATAAAGTTTGTATAATTTTTGATATTAAAAAAAATGTAATCCAAATGTACATTTTTTTATTTTTAATCCACTGCATCACCCCCAGATATTGTATCCACGAGCCACCATGATATTGTATATACAATGGGTGTAGGTGGATATTACTCGTGGTTTTATCCAACTGACTTTCTCTTAGGCATGCTGAACTTTAATAGTTTGAACGTTCGAACAGAAATGTATCTGGCCAAATATTTCTTTCAACTTATACGAGGCCAAAATAAGAACTCTACCATTCTTGAGAGTGTGAATCTAAATGTTCCTGATAATTATTTTTTGAGAAATCGTGGAAATGAATTGTTTGTTCTCCCAAGGTGTAGAACCAGCCTGCCAATGGGGATGCCACTGGGGAGAGCTTTAACGGTGTTCAACAATATTGCTTCGGATTTTGAACATATTCCACGTAGACGTGGGTGATTTCCGTCGAATACTATTTTTTATGTATTAAAGTAGAGTTTGTCGGAGCTTACTCATTGACTTCCTTACCATTTTTTTTTATATTGCTTTTAATATTAAATTGTACTATTTTTTTTTACTTCATTGTAAAAGTTTTAAATTTATAATTTGTCAACCTTGTGCAATGTTAACTAAATAAATAAATAAATTTAAAAAATATAATGATGTTGACTTACATTTAGAATCAGGGAAAAATTGATGAAAAACATTCCACAAGCATCCATTTTCACTGGTGTAAGAAGCATTTGAAGGGAAAACTGCGTCACCTGTAAGAGGTTTTAACAATATTACGAACGTTCTTGTATCGATAACGTGAAAAACGAATTCAAGTTCTAAGTCAGTCCTGCTCCTTAAAATAGCAAACTAAACGAAGATATCGCTTAGAGGAACTTAATATTTCAATTTCCATTCAAGTACACACTACACAAAGCTCTTTTTTCAGTGTTACCTTTTTTCAGTAAAATCTCTTTAAATAAAATACATCTAGAATTATACCACCCGTGATAAGTTAGAATCATATGAATAAATGGCAAATTGAACGAATCATTTTGGTTTACATCTAGCATCAACAATAACTTCCACATATAAAATAAATTGAAGTTGTTACCATATCTTTCAGTTCATTGTCCATTGAGTACAGTGTAGTCTTATGCAGCAAAGATCCTGTCTCCTTAAACTAAAATAAAGCAATCAAATCAATATAGAGCTACATCCAAATTGACGGTAACAATGCAACGGGTATGAACTAAATCATTAATTTAAATAAGTGACTTTAAAAATAAAATAAAATGTTCTTTTTTTGTCAACTATTTTACTAAAAAGTTTACTCCAATCTATTTATGACCGTTCCCCAGATAGAGCATATGGCCTTCTTATGGAGGTATATTGGAAAAATTTTGATTACGAGAACTGTCCGATCAATTGCTCAACCTTCCTTTTTTAATAAATTAAAGATTGAAAGATAGGGGGCTAGGAGAAGATCAATGGTAAATTAATCACTCTCGATCAATTTGTCCGGTTTGTTTTTGGATGGGAAAAGTGGTAACGAAATTAAATATCAGATACTCACACGCTTTAGTCTAGAACTTAACCTGAACCTGAACCTCTGCGTTTAAAGAATGGAGAATATGACCCATTACTTTCCAATTCGTTCTTGACGGTTTATTTCAATTTTCAAGGCATTGAAAGATTGATTTTCTTTTGTTTATTTATATGACACGACTCGAATATTTGGCTGTCATTGCCTTTTCGCGAAATACTGATTTAACAATAGTTTTTGAAGTAGAACAAAAGTATTTTTTTGCAAATGTTGATTAAAAACATTAAAATCCCGAGAAAAATGAATGGAAATCCGTTGCATGGAAAAATAAGCACCGCTTCAAATTAAAAAATAACGAATAGTTACCTTTGATTGTAGAGCTGCGCCAATCCACGACAGATAGAATATCTTCAGCCAAGATTCCAAAAATAGAACGACGTATAATATCTTCATGAAATACCAATTCAAAACAAAAAGTTGTTTTGTGGTGGGTTTGTAATCAAAGTATAACACGTAAAATGCAAAACAACTAGTAGTGAAAACATACAACATATTCATTGCTGTGTCGATGGATATTCTAGTTATTAAATCTTGGGTAATTTTGCTAAGCCTAAGATGCAAGTCTCTCAAGTGGGACATTTTCAGTTTTGTATTAATAATCGTTTCTTCCATCACACGCTTTGATCTTATATGGTTTGATTCATGATGGTTAACTTCCGATAATATTTCGTTGACTGAATTTATTCTGGCGTCGATTGCTGTGAGAAATCCGATGTTTTCAAAAAATGGAATATTTAGAATATTCCATGGATAAAGAGAATAAGAAAAAATACAAACACGATATAAAAGAGATGACCTGTAGAAAGCAATGTATAAAATTAAATACAGTACATTTCGATAAATCATCAACATTGGCATTGCAACATATATAATTCGTTTCACTTTATTATTTTCCATTTGTTTTCCTACCATATACAGTTTTTTGTCGACTTTTTTCAGCGACGTAAGAGATTGAATACGTTTTTTTGAATTAATATAGCTCATAGCCAGCGTTACAATCGTTGTCACGTAGCAAATTCCAGTTCCCAATATGTCTATACCAAAATCTAGTTTTGAAAAATTGATTCTACTTAAGTCTACGAAAACCATCATGAACGTATATGACACTGTTAAAAATAACGAATAAGCCACCCAAAATGCTCGGTAACCCCTCGACATCAGGCATTTCCGTAGAGCTTTTTGGTTCGTATTGTATTCCTTTTGACCATTAGCGCATAGCCCAAGTATTCGTTTAAAATAATAGAGGACGATAAAAGAATCTTCCAAGTTGTTCATTTTTATATTTTGCTGTTGACTGATTTTGGCTAGAACGTTTCTGCAAGTGTTTTGATTATAATTGAAAAAATAATGAATCTCGTAAACTCCGTTCAAATGAAGATTTAATTCCGATTATTGATACTAATTATAAATAATTTTATAAATACCATTATAAGCTTTTTTATTTTTTTGACCTTTTCAATATACTTAAAAAATAAATCGCGTCAATTTAAAGAACACGCATAGATCAAAAAATATTGATGCGAATTATATAGTCATAAACTAAATCACCGTATGATAAAAATAAATTAAAAAAAACTCTGCTGTTTGAAAATTAAATTTATTGAATAAAATTTAACTCGTATCATTTATCCAATATTGAGAACATTTATTGCCTCCACCAATGTCCTTTGGTTTAAAAAGAGTGATATGCTAAAAATGTGTTTATAGAAAGATATTTGTTTATTTTCATAGTCATCTTAAAAGCTACATATTATATCATAATCTATCACTGTTGATATCACTTTTGATGGGAATACGTGTTTATAAACACGTTTTCCTAGGTTTGTGTATTTTACAAAACTTCCAAAGAGGAATTTACCAAAATGCTTTACTCAATCAAACTTTAAAAGTAATAATGTTCAAAAAAACTGATAAAAATGAACTTTCCAGAAACATTGAAATTGGTAAAAAATATATTTCTTACCATTTAAAACAGAAAAATATGAATTTTTGTAATTGAATGTATTGATTTGCAGTTTTTTTGTATGTCTTCTGGCTGCATGGTCGGGTGTTCAACGTCTTTAGCTTCGAATACGTAGGTCATGGGTAGGGCTTCCAGCCCTGCTTAAACCGAAACCGGTTAATTGGTTTATTACCTGTTTTAAAAAATACCGGTTTATTTTGTATGTTTTACCGAAGATTATTGAAAACCTGTTTGCGCTTCTAATACAATGGATTTTTAAACAACTATAAATATGTCATCTAAAATAAGTTATTTTACTCTTTTATTCACCTTATTAGTTAGTAGTTAAAATGCCCTATATTTTTTTTTGTTTTAGGAATGTTGGTTTATGTTGCACTACAGTTAGCTTTTAAAATAGTCATAATTAGTATATAATAATAAACTTTTATTTTATATGTTACGTTATCTTCTAAATCACATTAATGTTAGCTTTTTTTTAAATCTCACGGTGACTTATTTTATAGATTTTTAAGAATCAATGATGTTTAATACATAGAAATATGAATCTGAGTCATGACAACGAAGTATGTTATAACTCCGTGAAACATCTGCAATAAAAAAAAATTAAAATCTGAACAAGAATAGATTTTTTGTTGAATATTTATTTCAGTAAATTTATTTCAGATAAACGATCGCTTGGAAATTTTAATGTGGACTATTAAGAACGTTTTTGGAGTTATTTTTTGAGACTTCATCGCTATCTCAAATAATGATATGACAACAACATAATCAAAATGTCCACTCTTTAGTGAACCTAAAACTCTGAGGTTGCTCTCTTTCGCTGCGGGTCCCTTGTACATGCTGCGCCTCCCGGTTGAGAAACACAGATTCAATCCATCTTTATTCGAAGAGAGTATAGTGGAAATAGGACCAACGATAGACTAATCATTCTCGTTTCTCAGCAGTTTTAAGATTGGATGGGCGGGAATTTTCGATATTACAGACACTCATGCCTCGAAGCAAAAATCATTTCGTTTAACTATCTGAATAGGGAATCGGGAACAGAAATCGAGAAAACGATCAATAACCATTCATTCGAGCAAATTTAAGAAATTTGATATCGGATTAACTAGTTCTCTATTGATCTTTATTTGGATAAATTGTGTTTTAATTGTATATATAATCAGTGGCGGCTCTTTCATACGCACTACAAAACTGTAGCACCCCCAAGCAAATTGAAAAAAATATAATATCATATATGTACATAAATATTTTTTTTTTTTTTTTTTAAACCATGTCCGCTCCCAATGTGGAGCATATGGACTCCTAATGGAGTTTATCTCAACAGAAGTGTTTCTACGAGAACTGCTTGTTACTCAGTTGCTCAACCTCTCTTTTTCCAAAGAGAGTATGGATAGACGGATAGGGCTAGGACAGGATTAGTAGTAAGCTAATCGCTCTCGATACGCCCTGTTCATAGGATAGGATGGGTGAGAAGAGGGAATTCAAGACATCACATACATCCATGCTTTTGAACAGAAATTCATAAATCGATTGAAAAATCAATTTATAAAACTGTCCGCACCGGGATTTGAACCCGGGCCCTCCGTAGCCGAAGCCAACAACGTTGACCACTCAACCACACAGGCGGCTGTATATATATATATTAAATAAAAAATATCAATATTATTTAAGCGTGTATTAAGCACGCCCGCGCATCGATACATTCAATAGTTATCATACATCGCGGTACTAATGTCAGAAATCGACATGCAATATAATTTTTGATGGAATATGCTGGAGGAAGGGGTGCTAGACCGCGAATACTGAATACATTAAATGATGACAACTTTTTATTTTGGTTAGAACTTTTTCACAAGTTAATGAGGCATGTAGAAATTATTTAAAAGCAAATACAATCTTCTGATATGGAATCATTTCCAATTAAAGAATACTTTAAAAGTTTTACTAATGCCATTATACAAATACGAGATTCTTACAGCAAATTGTGTTCATTTCAGTTTTAGGTAGCCACAAATATGCGCGATGATATATTTAAGGATAAAAAATAAAATATACCTTTTTCTAATAAATTCATAGCTGTAAATTTATTTAACAAGGAACATTTTGAAGACAACAAAAAGAAAATGTCGACGGAAGATTTACAACTAACCGCCAAATCACATCCTATCCTTAAAAGAATAAACTTCAGACTGAAATATAAGTGCTTTACTCAAGAAAAGAAATGCATAACTTGATTGATTTATTAACATTGTAAAAGTCTATTTCTGCAAGCAATTTATGCAATGTTTTTTAAGAAATAACAAAATGTATTCAAATTTTGATTACAACTCTAGTGACCACCGTTGAGCCAGAATGGTGTTTTTCTTCAATAAAAAAAATTAAGTCATATTTCAGAAACATTGTAAAATGACTTTTACAATGAAATTAAAATATATATAAAATATAATTTTTGATGTTAAAAGTAAATTATAAGCCGCCGCTGTATAATATATATTATTTATAATGATGTTGACTTACATTTAAAATCAGGGAATAATTGATGGAAAATATTCCACAAGTATCCATTTTCACTGGTGTAAGAAGCATTTGAAGAGAAAACTGCGTCACCTGTAAAGAGGCTTTAACAATATTACGAAAGTTCTTGTATCGATAATGTGAAAAACGAATTTAAGTTTTAAGTCTTTAGAATAGCAAAATAAACAAATATATCGTTTATAGGAACATAATATTTCAATTGCCATTTAAGTAAACACTACACAAAGCTCTTCTTTTTAAGTGTTATTTTTTTTCCATGTTCGCTCAAAATGTGGAAAATATGACCAACTAATGGAGGTATAGGTAAAAAAATTGAATACCACTGTGCATTAAGCAATCTATACACAATTTCATTAAAATCTTTTTAAATAAAACACATTTTGAATTTGACCACCCGTTGTAAGTTAGAATGAACGAATGGCAGATTAAACGATTCATTTTGATTTATATCTACCGTCAACACTAACTTCCACATATAAAATGAATTGAAATTATTACCATATCCCTCAGTTCATTGTCCATTGAGTACAGTGTAGTCTTATGCAGCAAACATCCTGTCTCCTTAAACTAAAATACAGTTAATCAAATCAATATAGAGCGACATCCAAATTGACGATAACAATGCAACGAACTGAATCATTAATATTAATTGGTGATTTTAAAAAAAAATGCCGGAACTCGCTTTTTGTCAAGTGATTTACTAAAAGTTTTTTTCCAATCTAATTATGTCCGTTCCCAATATGGAGGATATGGCCTTCTAATGGAGGTACAGGTAGTCCACAAATTTCGAATTCGCACTTACGACCGAAAAAAATATCATTTTTTTTTAATTTAACTGCATCACGGGCCACTACAGCAGATACATGCGTAAGTTAAAATGACGTAACAATGATAATGCAATAAATATTTAACAATAAAAAATATATATAATAATGATTTATTTTAATACATCGTCGATGCACATCAAATGTAATATACGAGGTGTGTAAATGAAGTATTGAGACTGATTGTCTACTGTTCGATTTGGCAACACTAGGGACGCGCACGTAAAGGACAAGTAGGCAAACATCTGATACGCGTCCAGTACAAGCATAGATTAATATAGTTTAATTATTTTTTACAAGTTTGAATACGCTAGAGTTGTTGCTCTGTCCGTAGTTAATTTTTTGTGAGAAAGGTTTTTTTTAGTCCGTTCTAAAAATGAGTGACATCAATTTCGAACAACGTTGTGCTATTTGATTCTGTTTCAGACTTGAACACAGAAACATTTTAAAAACTGCGCTAGGCTTATAAAGACAGTGTTTTGTTGAAAACCCAGGTTTTTAGGGGTTTTAATACATTTTCAGAAGGAAGAGAATTAATTGAAGACGAGCCTCGCAGCGGAAGGTCTTCCTTCATCTTCAAAAACCAATGAAAATGTTGACAGAATCCGCGATCTAGTGCGTTCGGATCGTCGTTTGACAGTCCGAATGATCGGTGTTGAATTTGACTCACACAACCGTTCATTAAATTTTGACCAATGAATTGGGGATGAGATTAATCTGTGAAAAATGGTTCCGAAAAACCGATTTCTATCAATGACTATTTGGCCAGTGAAATCATTATTGTGGCTCTCCAAACTCTTTATTCACCCGACTTGAGTCCATGTGACTTTTTTCTGTTTCGAAAATTAAAAATTCACCTCAAGGGACGTCGTTTTGGGACATTGGAGAATATTAAAACAGCCGTAACCGACTGATTGAAGGATATTCCAGTATCCTAGTTTGTATCCAGGTTTATCCAGTTTGTAAGGGTATTCCAGTATCACTGCTATGAGGAAAGGAAGAATCGTCTCTAGTGCTGTTTGGCTTCCCAAGATAGTTAATTTGAAGGAGACAATGTGAATTTGTAATTTTATTTCAATAAAAAAATTAGGAACAATCAATCTCTTAATTTAATTTACACATATTGTATGTGACTAAGGGTGTATTCTAAAATACTAACTAAAAATTGTTTAGAAAAATGAAACGGAAAATAACACTTCTATTTATGCACAAATTATGGGGAAATTTTATTCAGTATAAGAATCCATGTACATATTGCAAATATTTACTATTTTGAACAAGATAATGACTTTTTTAACGTTTTTTGTACCATTTTTACTATTTTGCTGTCAAAATGATATATTAAAAATAATTCAAACTTGACAACTAGGCAATAGTTTAGTCACTAGTGTCAAGCTAACAGGATTTAATAATGAGATTCTATGATCACAACATGTATATGAATGATGTGAACATATTATGACAATGGAATTATGAATCGTGTATGCAGAGGATATGATTTTTTTTATTATAAAATAATTTATTAATTTTCTATTTTGACAAACATTTATTTGAATCTAGCTGATAATATTTTTTTTTATCTTTCCATAGGGTATTAACTCTTATCTTTAAGCCATACCTTTAACTCTATCTTTAAGTCACTCCCAGACTTACAGTGACCATATTTACACAGATCACACAATCTTAATATCTGAGGATGCCTCTGAAAGAGGCGAAACACGTGTCACAGTAAGTAGCAAAATTCGTGGAATAATCAAATATATTTTTAATTTTATATTAAAATGTACTTCCACAAAGTAACTGCCGAATCCATCGAAAGTACGATAATTTATTTATATTTTTCCCTGAATATCTTCATAGAAATGCTTTTCTGAAAAAGGAGACCTATAGAATGAAATATAAATAACACATTATACAAAACCATGACACAAAAGTAAGATTACATGGTTCATATTTAAATTAAAGTTTTTGAATGATGGCACATAGTATGTTTTCTATCTCCTTTAGTATGTTGTATTATTACATAGTTCATACTTTAGAAGGCTGAGAAAAAATAGAAAAAAACTGTATAGTTAGCTAATTTTCGTAAAATCGTCACATATATCATATTTGATGTGCAGCGACAACATATTTTGTATGAAATTCGACCTACGATCAAAGCTCAGGAACGTTTCTAAGTCGTAAGGACTACCTGTATATTGAAAAATCTTTGTTTACGAGAACTGTCCGATCAATTGCTAAGCCATCATTTGTTAACAGATAAAAGATTTAAAGATAGGGCTAGGATTTGTGGTAAACTAATCACTCTCCCTCTGTCCCGTTAATTTTTGGATTAGAAGGGTGGTAGAGAAATCGAATATCACAAACACTCACGCCTTTGAATAGAATTTAACCTGAACCTGAACCTCTGCGTTTATAAAATGAAGAATATGATCCATTCCTTTCCAATTCGTTCCTGACGATTTATTCCCATTTTCAACGCATTGAAAGATGTATTAACACAGCGCGAATATTTTCCTATTATTACTTTTTCGCGAAATACTGATTGAAAAATAGTTTCGAAGCAAAACAAACATTTTGCAAATATGCCTAGAAAAGGGTGCCGAAACGTCGTTCCATCGCGTTACATGGAAAGATAAGCACTGTTTTAAATTTGTTTAAAAAAAACTAATAATTAAGCATTACCTTTGATTGGACAGCTGCGCCAATCCACGACAGATAGAAGATCTTCAGCCAAGATTCCAAAAATAGGACCGCAAAAAATATATTCAAACAATACTGAAGTATAGAATAAATTTGTTTTGTGGTGGATTGATATTCAAAATATAACATATAAAATGCAAAACAAATACAAACGAAACTATTCAAAATAGTCATTGTTGTGTCAATGGACGTTCTACTTATGAAATCTTGAGTAATTTTGCTAAGCCTAAGATGCAAGTCTCTCAAGTGAGTCATTTTCAGTTTTGTATTAACGATCGTTTCTTCCATCACACGCTTTGACCTTATTTTGTTCAATTCATGATGGTTAACCTCCAATAATATTTCGTTAACTGAATTTATTCTGGCGTCAATGGCCGTGAGAAGTGATATGTTTTCAAAAAATGGAACCTGTACAACATTCCATTGGTAAACAAAATTAAAAAACAAACAAAAACGATATAAAAGAGATGACCTGTGGAAGCCAATGGTAAAAATTAAAAAAAAGACATCCCGAGAAATCACCAACATTGGCATTGCGACATTTATAATTCGTTTCACTTTATTATTTTCCATTTGTTTCCCTACCATGTACAGTTTTTTGTCGACTTTTTTCAGCGACGTAAGAGATTGAATACGTTTTTTTGAATTAATGTAGCTCATAGCCAGCGTTACAATCGTTGTCACAAAACGAGTTGCAGTTTCCAATATGTGTATACCGAAATCTAATTTGGAATATATGTTTTTATTTAAGTCTTCGTAAACCATCATGAAGGTATATGACACTGCTAAAAATAACGAATAAGCCACCCAAAATGCTCGGTAACCCCTCGACATCAGGCATTTCCGTAGAGCTTTTTGGTTCGTATTGTATTTCTTTTGACCATTAGCGCATAGCCCAAGTATTCGTTTAAAATAATAGAGGACGATAAAAGAATCTTCCAAGTTGTTCATTTTTATATTTTGCTGTTGACTGATTTTGGCTAGAACGTTTCTGCAAGTGTTTTGATTGAAATCAAAAAAAAAAAAAAAAACTTGTTTACTCAGTTCAAATGAAGATTTAATCATGATTATAAACACTAAACAATTCTTAACCATTAAAACATTTTGCTTATTTTTTGACCTTTTCAATATACTTAAAAAATAAATCGCGTCAATTTAAAGAACACGCATAGATCAAAAAATATTGATGCGAATTATATAGTCATAAACTAAATCACCGTATGATAAAAAAAATCTGCTGTCGGAATATTAAAATTGTAAAATAAAATATAACTACAATATAACTAATAATATAATAATATAACTAATAATATAATAAATATAATATAATAAAATATAATATTATAATTATAAAATAAAATAAAATATAATATAAAATATAACATTTATCCAATATTGAGAACATTTATTGCCTCCACCAATGTCCTTTGGTTTAAAAAGAGTGATATGCTAAAAATGTGTTTATAGAAAGATATTTGTTTATTTTCATAGTCATCTTAAAATGTTTACATTTTTTTTCAAAATAAAATTCAAGTTTCATTTTTTAACCATTTTGAAATGAGTCGTATTTGCAAATAATACCTTCAAATATACATTAAATAAATGTATTTTTAGGCCAAACAAAAACTGGTTGTTTGGATTGTCCGTGTTGTTTAATAATCCGTACCCGTCTTCTCCAGCATTAGTCCGGATAATCCAGAATAAACTGTAATTATTACAATACAACTTTTTGATATTTAAAGTGACAATTACACTTCTTTGTTATGTGTCAGATGAACACATTTTTTTGTACAAAGTTTTATCATTCGTCAAGTTTTTATCACCGTAGAATGGTTGAATAAATTTTCTTATTATTATCATATTTCAATGAGAAATTTTATAATTTGATATTGTATATAACTGATAAAGATTGTGATTCTACAAATAACAAAAAATATGTTAGGAGTACATGTAAAAATAAATACTATACTAAATATTTGTTTCTGTGGCTGTGGAGTCGAAGTCGTGGAGTCAGACTGTTTTTACCGTAGTCGGACTTGATAAAAAACTAATAGCTTTGAGACATTTAAAAAAAATGTGTATTCAAATGGCTACTGTCAACAAAAAAAAATAACGTCGTGTTTTAAGCTATGGTCGGAGTCGTCTTATTTCATGGCGACTCCACAGCTCTAATTAAAAAAAACAACAAATAAAATTAAATCAACAATATATGGGCATATAAGAGGTGAAATGAGCCAACTAGTAAAATGGTTAATCTTTTTTCTTGGACTTTTTAGTATTATCGCGTCTTTACCTGGTGCTTTGGTGGGTTGCATATTTTTATTTTCCGGATATAAATAACACTATTGCAATGTGTATTAACTGATGTTAGTTCATTTTACGATATGTACTTTAAGACCTGTAGAATATTACAACGCATCAAACATAGTTTTTTTCTAAAATACCACTTGGCTCACTTCACCTCTAATGGGCCCATATTATAAATGCATTTACATATCGACTGTGGAAAGGAAAAAGGGACGTAACCCACACTTTTTTTCAATAATCACAATGTATACAACTTGATACACGTTTTATCAAAAGGATGTTAGCTGAAAATGCCGAATAAGTAAGTATCTTAATTTAACTTTTAAGTTTGAAAAGATTAGGGCATGCGAAAATTGCAACCACAAAAAAAGACTATATTTCATAATTTGCCTTTAGGTTCGCAGAGAATATTTACTTAATGGAGGTATGAAACTGTGTTATAATAACGAAGTAAGTAGTAACGCCGCACAGCATCTGAAATAAAAAAGAATCAAATATTAGACAATTATTGGTTTTCTTTAAACACTTTTTTCAGCTCTTTTTTTTGCTTTGTATATTCGGTAAGTAATATTAAATGTACTAAAGTTAATAATTTTTTTGTGAATTTAAATAAAGTTACGTATATGTTATAAGTTATTGTTTCTTATATCAGTACATAAGATGCATACGGGTACAACTCCAAAAATATTTGTATTCAGGAGAGCCAAAAAACTTTCAATTCCATATAACACCTAATTCTTTTTTTTTGCACAGGTTTTTTACACTGTTTTGAAATTGCATGGTCCAGTGTAATGAATGAAACGTATCTTAATTTTTTCTAGGAACACTTCATTTTTTTACACTGTTTTTTTTTGCACGGATTGTTATCATGTAACGTATCCCCCGTGCAAATAGAGAATTGGGTGTATAATATAATGTACATAAAAACAATATAATTTTGTACTCGGTACACATCAACATGTTAGTTTTTGTAAAATATTAAAATTTCTTTCACCATTCCAATCCTAAAACAACGGGGCGAACGAGAGCGATTAGTTTACCACTACCCCTGCTCTTACTCTATCCTATGATGTCCTATTCGCATTTTTTATTTGCGTTAAATGTGTTTTACCTATACATATCTTTTAATTTATAACAATGTATACTCACGTGAAACACCAGAGTATAATCTAAGGAAAATATTCCACCAGCATCTATTTTCAGTGGTGTAAGAAGCATTTGAATAGAAAACTGAGTCACCTGAAAAAAGCTCAACACAATCAGTATTTTTCATTTTAGCGATGTAGCAAGAGTGGTTTACTAACCACTTGTCGTGTCCTTCCCTATCTTTTATATCCTTACGACTCTCTTCAAGAAGGCCTACGCTCTACATTGGGAGCGGAACATTGATAAAAAGTAAATGAAAAATAAGAGTATATTTCGCATCTTAAGAAAACATTTACTGCATGTGACATGCGAAAAATACTCATGGTATTTTTAACATTTTTTATAATTACGAAAAATTATGCTTTGTGGTTTTGTTTATTTTATCTATGCTTAATTTTTTTGTGAATAGTAGTTTTGATACTGAGTTCTTCATACATATATATTTTATCTAATTCTACCCTAGGAATAAATAAAATTGAAAAAATAGTTATGAAAAAAAAAACTTATTTTTGATAGGATATCTGTATAGACAGTGGTGGATAACCTTATAAGCCAGGCACGGGCAAACCGAGGCCCGGGAGCAATATAATATTTTTAAAAAGGATTCACGTTTTTTATCTTTAAACGCCTTTTTAAAAAAGGTTGAAAATAAACATAATAATCATTATTTTTGGAACAACCTATATATTATGTGAACAAACATTTTTAATCATGAACCTTAATAAAAACTCTTAAGGATCAAACATCACCGATGAACATTTTCAAGCTGTTTTTAGAATCCCAACTACATAATTAAAACCTGGATTTAAAAAAATGTTAAAAGACGTAAAACAGTGTCATTCTTCTCATTACATTGTTTTTTTTCATGATAACAAATAGTGTTCATATAAAAATTATATTTTACTTGCGGCCCGCCGCTCATTTAAAATTCCTAAATTTGGCTTTCCATTCGAAAAGTTTGCCTCCCCACCCCTACTATAAGCGAATGAGGAGTGCGCTTGGGCCCTCTGAATTTTAGGGGCCTCAAAAATAGCGTATAATTAATATACTCACATACTTTTACATATACCCACATACTTTTTTCAGATTTAAATGAATATTTTTATTATTTTAATGAATCAATGATCAAAAACATCCTTTATGTACCTTCATGAATTCAATCATATACGGATTTTGTCTGTTTATAATAAAATTTTAGTTTAAAAAAATATTAACCCACGTGAAAAATATTCTCAGTAAAATTTACATGCAAACAATGATTCTGAATTCTGAAACAAAATGCCAACAATATTGTTTCTTTACCGCACTAATAATAGCGTTTTAGGACTACTTTCAACGCTTACCATTTTTATCACTTCATTGTCCATTGAGTACAGTGTAGTGGAATGCAGCAGAAATCCTGTCTTCTTAAACTAAAATACATTCAATTGAATAAGCTAAGAGACATAATAATGGAACGAATAAAAACATATTTTAAACAATGATTTCAATTATGTTAAAATAAAGCGGTACCTCTGATTGTATAGTTGCACCTTTAGACGATAGATAAAAAATCTTCAGCCAAGATTTAAAAAATAAAGGCACAAACATCATTATTCGTTTATCCAGAATAGAAAATGATTTTGTAGCACCTTCGTCTTCAAAGAAAAGTTGTTCGAATGAGAAACAAATAGTCACAAAACAATAAAAAATAATTATTGCTCTGGTGATGGATAATCCGCTGTTTAATTTTTGTGTTATTTTGAATAAAGTTAAATGCAAGTCTCTCAGGAGGGTCACTTTTAATTTCGTACGATTAATTGTAGTTCTTTCCTCCATCTCACGCCTAGAACATATTTCGTATACTTCTTCGTGGTAAACATCCGATAACATTTCGTTTACTGCCTTTATTCTGACATCAATGGCCCCTTGAAGTGTAATGTCTTCAAAAAATGCAACAGTAATATTCCAAGGGTAATAGTAATAAAACCAAAGACAAAAATCATAAAAATAATCATTTTTTTCCGAAGAACATAAAAGAAATAAAATAAAATATATTCCAAATAATCATAGTCGTTGGCATTGTGACGGATATAAGTCGTTTCAATTTCTTGTTTTCCATTGCTTTTCCGGCCTTATACAATTGCCTGTCAACTTTTTTCAATGACTTAAACACCTTAATATGATTTTTTGAATTAGCGTAGCTCATAGCCAGCGGTATAAACATCGTCACGAAGGTAAGTCCGTGGCAGAATATATAGATACTGTACTTTGGCTGTGAATGTTTCTTGCTGTAATTATGATTGATAAACATTATTATAGTATACGACAATATCAAAAATAACGAATAAGCTTTCCAAAGCACTCGGTAAACGCCCGATATCAGGCATTTTTTTCTTTCACTTATATTGTCTTGCTTTGGACCAAAGGCTCCCAACCCAAGTAAACGTTTGAAATAATTGAGGATGATAAAAGAATCTTCCAGGTCGTTCATTTAAATTTGTTTTTATTTCAGGTTACTGGCAGTATTTGTATTATGACTGAAAAAAAACGCATCACTTGTATTTATACCAAATATCGGTGTGGTGTGAGTTAGCAAAGAAAAATGATTATCGATTGAAAGTGGAAGACTATTGCAATTCTAGACTGTTATTAGCGTTTATAGAACCACCATTAATATCACTACTTAACTAGTTTACAGCTTTTGAAATAATTTCAAAAAATAATAGAGTCAATTTGAAGAAGAGATGTTAGACAAAATTGATCATTATGAATTTTGTGGTTATAATGATATCGCAGTTTTATTGAATAATAACACCCTTAACTATTGTATTATTAAAATAACTGAGGATATTTTTACAATCATTTATCCTATATGTTTTATGAAACGTAAAAGCTGCGTTCTGCAATATTTAAACAGTTGTACAAATTGGTCATGAAAAAGATCGAGGTTTTTAGAGGAACAAGATTGTGAAGCTAAAATTCGACATTTCTGTAAAGAAGGAAATATAGTATGTATATTGCGTCTCCGTGCAGCCTATATCTGGGTTCGACCGCATTGAGGCGGACTGGTACAATATTAAACGTGCTATTGCATCATCCGCCGAAGATGTTCTCGGATTCCACAGAGAGGTACAGCCAAAATGGATGTTCGAAAATACGTGGAAGAAAATCGAAGAGTCGGGCAGGCTGAAAACACTTAATTACAGTGTAGTTGACTCTGAAAAATGTGAAGATCGTCGGGCTGATTATCGTAATCAGGACAAGGTTGTCAAGAAATCTGCGCGACTTGACAAGCGCCGATTCTTGGATCGTCTGAAATCTGAGTAACGTATGTTAGAGAAATTATTAATGTACTCTTAAGATACGAGCACAGCTCTAGGAAAATCCAACAGTAGCCTATGAATCTCAACCTCTACTAAAAAATTGCATGGCGGGTTTCCGTTGATTGTCTCTCAACGCCGACAAATGAGCTTATTTTTCATTAAATATAAAATATTTGAAAAAAAACTTTGGAAGTGGATTCTACAGTGCTTTTAATTTTTAAATAACAAACATCGGAAGATCCATAAATGCAAGCCAAGTAATAATTTATATCGTATAAAATCTAGCGAATTGTACGATATGCGATATGAAGTAGGTTAGAATTATTTGAATATATGGTTTGAATTGTTAATTTAGTATTATAATCCATTATTGATGACGTTTAGTTTTCAAAATAGTTTTCTTTTGTACTGTTATGTCCTTCGTGAGTTAGCTGGAGTAAAAATTCTAACTCTGATCCTCGGGTCAGTGCAATCGAAAAATTAACGTAGTTTATTGTTGATAAATCTTAAGAGATGTTAATCTTATAATCTTTGATTTGTTATAAATCTACAGTTTCTCGACGAAGTAATTCTATCAAAATAATTACTTTTTGGATGATAATTAAATGAAATACTTTTAATTTGGTGAAATCAAATTTATTTATTATAAGTACTACTATAATTTGACAATGTTTCTTCTTATATGGTAGATAGATTTTCGACACAGGTTTTGAGCTTGGTACTCTTATTTATACAGTGCACAAATAACACGTTTTCAAATTTACTACGGTATTTCATGTTAATATCGAGAATTCGCTAGTTTCATAGAAAATTTTCCAATTATCCGTATTCAATGACAATTATAAAAATTCAGGGCCATTCTGTGAATGCTAAGGACTTGACAGACGTATGTGTCTTAAATGAACAGCTTTGCGTGAGAATATCAAGATTGAAGGACACAATAAAACTTTATACTGTGACTGGTAAATATTGTGAATAGTCAAATACTTACTTAATAAGTACTTACTTACTTAATACAACTTACATTGATTTAAATACACGTAATATATTTCTTAGTATCAGATAACTTGATACAAATACGTTATTTTTATAATTATCGTTAATAAACAAACATTTTTTAATAATTGAATTGTCATTTACTTGGTAGAAGTCCATCGTTATAAGGTTAAAAATATGAAAGCATTTATATAGTTATACATTTAAAAAAAATAGTTTATAGTTATTTTAGCGTATAGCTAGTTCTGACTATGACATACACCGAAATAGCCATAAATTATTTTATTTTAATTGACGAACTATGTTTTTATCCGTGTCCGCTCTCAATGTGGATCATATGGGCTCCTAATGGAGGTATTTCAACAGAAGTTTTTCTACAAAAACTGTTTGTTACTCAGTCGCTCAACCTCTATTTTTCAAAAAGAGTAGAAGGGATGGAAGGATAAGGCTAGAACAGGACTAGTGGTTAACTGATCGCTATTGCTACACCCAGTTATTAAGGGATCAGAAGGATGGGAGGAGAGGAAATAATGTGAATTGACATCACAAACACCCAGTCTTCGATCACAACTTTGAATTGAATAATTCTCAAATTCACTGTGATCTTACCGAGAATCGAACCCAGACCTGCGTGATCGGTAGAGCAAGCTCTAACCAACTGGGCTACAGTTATAATTATGATAGTAGTAATCATGTGATTTCAAGATTGAGAGAATAAGAGGAAACTGTACGAGGGCTGAAAAAGAAGGAACTTCCAAATTTAGGTTTATTTTTGTTAAAAAAAAGATCTCGCGTCGCTTCGTTTTTGGAAATACGCAAATTCTTAGGTTTGTAAAATCGTCAATGTTTTTTTTTTTAAATTCACCAAGTTAAATTTCTCGATCCTGAATGTTTACATGATTTGTTCAACTCCGAGATCACCAGATTGGAATTATTGTCAATCCCGAAATCTCGGGATCACAAAATGGGATCCGGGATTGGATGCCCTAATAGTGAATCCATTTAGAATCGCGACCCATAATTTGGAAACACGTGTTACAATAAATAGTACGCAACATACTGGTCTCACATATCAGTTAGAAACCAAGAATAAATAGAAATACATCGACAGTATATACTGTATATTTTTTCATATAAAAGAATGATCATAATTGCATAAAATTCATGCAAGCTTTTTCTGAAAAACTCATAGCGTTTTATTCTTAAAAATTAAATAGCTATTTTGTTAAGAACTGTAGTGGCTATTTTGATTGGTTATTAATGAAAGCTCACAGAGAATATTTAGTTCATGGAAATACGAAACTGAGTGATAATAACGAAATATGTTATAATACCGCAGAGCATCTGAAACAAAAAAAAATCTATATATTAAAACTCGATAATGTCCGTATGATTGCATGATTGTCAGCGATTTCGCCTCCCTGCTCCTTCCCCCTCCCTTTCACCAGCTCCGTGACGCAATATTTTTATTCATACTACAGACATATTTTCCAATACTCTGTTTATATTTGACGAACAAGATCAATCGCTGAAAAAATTTCATACAAAAAATTGCCGCGACGTGGATCGAACACAGACTCTGGATTAAGTCGAGGCTCTATCAACTGAAGCTAACGTCATAAATATCATATCAGATAAAAATACATTATATAAATAACTCATTTTAAAATTTAAAGATATTTTTGATTCACAAACTGACTTCTATTGTTTGTATTAAAGATTGTTACGTCTGTCAAATATGAATGTGGCATTTTTACATTATATTGTTTCGACAGTAAATGAAAATATTCATGTGTGTCATATGCTGTCGGCTATTAAATATTTTACTTGTTAACAGTGGGGATTTAGAATTTATCCCGTTAAATTTAAATGCTTTTGTATCTGTGTTTTTATATAAAGAGTAAACGAGTCTATGCTTTGGACAAGGGAAATTTTTGCTCAAATACAAATATAATAAAGTAAGCGAAATAGTTTGATAGAGCGCCCGGCTGGTAGCCTTTAGGAAGCCGGTTCGAATCTAGCCTAGAGCGACTTTTTTTGGGTTTTTAACAATTTTTTTTTTGAGAAACGTTCTTTTAAATCACAGTACATCTTGATCGTATGAAAATAATGCTACCAAAATAACAAAATCCCTGATTGCCTTGCGAAATATGTTTTCAAAAAATAATTATAGACGCAATTATTTCAAGATTTGTTTTTATCTAGGTACATATGTGGGTATAGTTAGATGTAGGCGAAAGCATAATCTGTAGAAAAATAACTTCAGTAAAAATAAAAATATATATTTAAAAATAACAATTTATATTTGTAGAATAAGTCAACATTTTGATAGTTATGTTTTCATAAAATGTGCAATTAATTTATACCATTTTGCATGTGAAAAAAGATGATTATAAGCAAACTTAAACATTATTTCAAAAATTAAGTAATTTACAAATTAAAACTGCAGGGCTGTCGATATATGCGCCGAGGTCGATTAATGCTACTATGAAAAATGATGTTTGCAACAGTGAATCATTAATTCCTAAGAGTTAATATTTTACGAAGATTTCTGTCACTACGAAAATAGTTGTTAGCAAACTTAAAATTATTCCAAAAATTAGGTAATTTACGAGGTTATTCTGCTAATAGGATAAAAAAAATTGTTAGGCAAACTCAAATTATTCCAAAAATTAAATAATTTACTATTTAATTACAACTGGGCATGCTGTCGATATATGCCCCGAGATATATTTATTTTATTTTTAGAATTTCTGGCTTATTCATTAAATAGGTTTGTATTTTTCTGACTTCTTAAAATTGCAACAAAATCCCCCCGTGAGAGTCAACGGTGCTTACAGCTAGTTTTGTTTTTTTTAAATAAAGTTATTATGTTAAAATGTATTTTTTTTATTATTTATGATTTGCGAAAAATGAGTTTTATCTGTAGTTATATTTGATTATTAATAATAACAAGCAGTAAGGCCGTTGCCCCCAAGACGAGGATTTTTTTGCATTAGAAAAAAATCAGAAGTTTACCGATATGAACAATCAAATGCATACTTACATACCAAATATGTCAGAATGAATAATTTTTATTAATTTTCCAAATAGAACATGTTTTTAGGAATATAAACAATGATTTTAAAATTGATAATACATACTTAACGTTATTTTATTACACATACTGAAATTACGCTTTCGCCAACAACTACACCACGTTGAAAGCACCAGTTCTCGTTCGATTACTAAAATTCATGAGTTAGTGCAGAATTCTTTTTTCGACGATTTATTTCAGCCTTAATGTTGATAATTATGACTATTAACTAAACATGTTGCATGTACAAATATATTGAACTTAAAACAAATTATTTATTTTTGAATAAATAGTTTCCAAAAAAAATAATACTTCGATCTTGACATAATATCTACATGTTTAGCTGTCATATAATGCTTAATAAACAATTCAGTTATCAGCGGAACCCATCGCCGCTTAAGTATTTTGATTTTTGTATTTTTTCAAATATTTATGGAATTTATCATTATTACATTCTACGAAGTAACAAATATTTTCCGATACTAATATATAGATGTATACTCACATTGAAAACAAGCGAATAATCTATGGAAACTACTCCACATGCATATATTTTCACTGGTGTAAGAAGTATTTGAAGAGAAAACTGGGTCACCTGTAAGAAGTTTTTTCATAATAACTAACATTCTTGTTTCATTTTTTTCTAAGCGGTTAATCAGTTTTACTTGTCGTTCTTTTGCATGTGAGTTAGCATGAAGAGCAACCCTAGCAGCTTGGCAAACTAAGCTGTTTACACAGTGGTGGATCAAGTCAAGTAGAGGTCCTGAATGGTAAAAAATTCCCTCAAACTTAACTTTGAAAAAAAAAGGTTTTATTCATAGAAACTCTCATTAATTTACTAACATTTAATATAATAATAAAAAAAGAAACAAAAAAAAACATATTTTTTAAATAAATTTTCGTCTTGCTTTATTTCTTGTAAATCGTCAATTATTTGGACAGTGTCAATGGCTTGAAATGTCTTGCTTTATATAGAAAATGGCTATGTTATTATCTTTCATCGAATTTCTTAAATATTTTTTACGTGCTTTAAAACTGAAAACGATGTTTCACCTGACGCATTAGATTGTGGAATTTATTAAAAAAATCAATAGTATTTCTGCATTTAGAGATGTACAAGACATTTCTTTGGCGGTTCGATACATGTCTAGTGCGGATTGTATAGTGTCCTTGTTTTCATTCGAATTCATCTTGAAAAGTACAAACATCAATCTCCTCTTAATAAAAATCCATCAAATTTTTTATCGCGTTCTTTTTTCTTTCCGTTGATAGTTTCCAATAAAAAAATATTCGAAAATGCACTACAACTATTTCATATGTTTGCGTTCTTTGCGATAAATCTGCCATAGTCTTATGAAATGACACAAAACAAATTTACTTTGAATTCTTCTCTAGTCGTAAATTCATGTCCGACTTTTTTTCATGAAAAAAACATTTTTGGAACATGTCAACATGTTTCGAGTCTTTTTCCCCAGAATAATTTTCGAAAAAACAGATTAATGCGAAGAAAATAAAAATTTGCTTAATTTGTTTTCTTGATCCTTTATGTTGTTTATAAGTTGACCGTTAAACAGAACCAGCGTACACAAAACAGATATAAGGAAAACAATCAACAACCAAACTTTCAGCTAAAGTACTTTTTATTTTTTTATTTTTTTTAATCCATGTCCGCTCCCAATGTGGAGAATATGGCCTCCTAATGAAGGTATCATACTACGTTTTTTCTACGATAACTGTTTGTTACTCAGTCGCTCAACCTCAGTTAAATAATACTTAGCTTTTATAAAATATATACAGGAAATAATATAAATACTTTATCTGAACCCACGCTAAGAATTTATAAGAAAAGAAACTCGATTAAGAAAAAAATAATTTAAAATTACCATATTTTTCTGTTGAGTACAGCGTAGTCATGTGCAGAAGAAGTCCTGTCTTCTTAAACTTAAATAAAATTTTATGGAATAAATTTAGATATGCATTCATATTAAGAAAAATAATATTAACATATTGTAAACATTAAATTTAATTATGATATGTATTAAAGCACACCTCTGATAGTACAGCTGCGCCGATCCTCGACAGATAGAAGATCTTCAGCCAAGCTTTTAAAAACAACATCACAAACGTCCATACAATAACAGGTTTACTGAAGATATCGACAATTTTTGTGTCGGCTTTGTCTTCAAAGCTTAGTTGATCAAATGACAAACAAATAGTCACAAAACAATACCAAATTATTATTGTTCTGGTTACGAATACTTCGCTGTTAAAATCTTGTGTAATTTTTGATAAAGTAAGATGCAAGTCTCTCAGGTTAGTCACTTTAAATTTTGTACTATTATGTGTAATAGCGTTTAGCACCATATGCTTTGATATTATTATGTAAGTCACTTCGTGATTTACATCTGATAACATTTCGTTTATCGCCTTTATTCTGACATTAATGGCCCCTAGAAGTGCAACGTCTTCGAAAAATGCAACAAATAAAATATTGTTAAGGTAACAATAATAAAACCAAAGACAAAAATGATAAAGAAAATCATTTCCTTGGAAGAAAATAAAAAATAAAAACAACATATTCCATAAAATCATAATTGTCGGCATTACGGTGTTTATAAGCCGTTTTGTTTCTTTATTTTCCATTGCTTTTCCGCCAATCAACAACATTCTGTCAACTTTTTCAAATGACTTTAGCAATTTAACATGTTTTTTTGAATTAATGTAACTCATAACCAGCAAAACAATCATTGTCAAAAAACGAATTCCGGCACACAAAATAGCGATTCTATACTCTAGTTGTGATATTTTCATGTCAAAATATGGTTTGTATCGCATGATAATAGTATAAAACACTGCTAAAAATAACGAATAAGCCCTCCAAAATATTCGGTACACGACTGACATCGGGCCCTTTGGTGACATCTTTTGACTTTTATTTCGTTGTCTTCGACCAATGGCGCTTAGCCCAAGTATACGCTTGAAATAATTGATGACGATAAAGGAATCTTGCAGGTCGTTCATTTTTTTTCTCTCGATAGTTTTACTAAGGCTGTACCGTTACTTTCAGTGTTTTGATTAAGATTGAAAAATAAATAATGCTACTCGTGCATTTATTTCAAATAAATTTGTAGTGAAAGAAGAGAAGTGTTCATTGATTTAATAGTGGGACAATATTGTGATTCTAGACAGTTATTGGCGTTAATAAAACCACCATTCAAATTATTGCTTTGGTCATTTATAATTCTCAAAATAAAAAAAAATATATATTTAAGTCAATTTAAAGAAAACCTCTAAAATAAAATTTATCATTGGGATTTAAATTGAATGGCTTTAAATAAATCGCAGTTCCATTAAATAATAAAACAACTCAATTATTGGAATATTATAATTTCTTTACATCATCAATTACTGTCATTTAGTAAATATTTTTTATGAGTTTAATAAGCTACGCTCCACAATAATATTTTTAATGTTGAGCAGTTAATATTTTAACCATGAAAAATTGTACAAAAGGGTGTTTGGATTATCTTATTGTCTGTGAGCAGCTATTGATACAGAAGAAACTATAGAATTTCCAATTTTATGACATTTGGACAGGACATCAAAAAAGTAGTTTTTTTTTATTCAGTCTTGACAAAGCGCGATAATGTTTTCTTATAAAGAACAAATATAATCTACCTTCAAATCTTACTGTATGTATTATAAAATAAATGATGAACTTTCGTTTTCTGCCCTTATTCTGACAGAGAAAGTAGGTTTTATTTATTTAATATTTACATAGTTCGAGAAACAATAAATCGAAATACATCGGAAATATACTTTTGTAGACACATAACATTTTTTTTCAAAATTATAAATAAAACATAAACACTTTCAATTAAAAACCAGATTAATTGATGCGTATTTTTAATTTTATGGTGACAGCGTTTTTTTGTGTTTTTATTTTTGCAAAATGTAGCCAAAGTTTATTAGGTTTTAATTATTTCTAAATGCAAACTATCAATTTTAAAATTTTATCTAATTAATATTGGTGAGAATATTTCAAAATGACATAAGCGATTTAATGTTTTTTTTAATTAATGTAGCTCTGTGGTTCCCAAACTTATTATGCTCGTGGACCCCTTTCAAAGCAAAAGCCGGAACATGAACTTCCAAGCGAAATAATAAAGTTAGTTTTAGTGCCTTGAATGGTGATTTTTTTATTCATATCCGTTTCCTATGTAGAGCAGCTTATGGTTTGTAATTGGGGTATGTCAACGGAAGTTTTTCCTCGAGAACTGTTTCTTACTCAGTTGCTCAACCCATTTTTGTCAAAGAGAGTTAGGGTAGAAGAATAAGGCTAGAAAAGGACTGGTGGTTAACAAATATTAACTCTTATGGCGACCTATTGGCCTGCTTGACATTTTTTTTGCAAATACATATTTTTTAATTTTTGCCGTGGTTTGATATCACTTAAAACGGATGGATTCGCTGTATATTGAATATCTGGTGGTAAGAATAAGTATACACATGGCTTCCCAAGCTATTTTATGCGAAACTACCAGACAAGACGGAAAAAAACCTGTGTGAATGGCCGGCTCGTAGCGTGTGCGAAGAGTGCGGCGCACACAAGCGCACAGGCTACGCACTGATTTTAGCACTATCAAATCATTTAGTTCTAGTCTCAATTTTGCATTTACAAAAAAATCAAACGGCCATATGCTTCATTTTGTGAGCGGACATTCACAAAAAGTTTATAAAACTTATTAAATCTACAAAATTTATTATTAATTATTTTTTAATATTTATAAGAATTAATCAAATTAAATTTAGTAAATCTATGCTTTGTTGACCACTATTCCTATTCTAGCTCTTTCCTTATATCCCATATTATAGAACTCTCTCCGACAATAAGAAATTATGCAACTGCACTACAAATAGTTATCGGTGAAAAAACATACGGTAATACCAGTCCATAGTGAAACATCCTGCGACTTTCAGTATCTTTCACTCTTTAGTAAGACCCTTAGAGGGAAACACTAACAACGAGTCCTCGTTGCTCCGCCTTAATCTGTTTACAATGTCTAACAAGTGATACATAATATATACCAAATATTTCTTTCTTGCATATTGTTAAAAAGCTGACATTTTTTTTACATTCAACTATTGTAAATAATTCTACTAAACAACTCCTTGAATAGTATAATCTTAGAAAAAGTCTTCACAAGGATAGGCTATCAGCGAGTTATCGTTGCTCCGTCCAAATCTATTTATGAGGTTGAACATATCTGATTTTAACTAATTTACCTAAAAGCATCAAGATCGTATATGCTGCTGGTAAAAAATAACAAATAAGCCATCTAAAGGGCTCGGAAAACCTTCGACATCAAGCAGTTTGGATTTGTAGATTTCTTTGACTCGTATAACCTAGCCTTAGAATCTTAGATAATCGTCACTCAGCCCAAATATATGTAAGAAATAATTGAGAACAAAAAGAGAATATTTTAGGTCATTATTCTTATTTTTTATTGTAAGCTGATTTTGGCTATAATTTTTCTGCAAGTCTTTTGATTATGACTGAAAAAATTAAGCTTGTGTATTTAATAAAATGAATGTCTGGAGTGAGTAGCCAGTTGCAAATAAACAGCATTATATTTCAAAAAATATATATTTAAAAGGTAATTGAGTCAAATAAACGATAAAAAAATATTAAACAAAAATTGTTAATGTGAATCATATGGTGGTTTGGAAAACGTGATAATTGATAAAATATCTTTAAAAAAAGGTGTTTGTTTGTGTGATAAGATTCACGTTTAAATTCTTTTCCCTACACAACACTGACAGATTGTACTAAGGCTTCCAATTCTGGAATTCATGATCCTGATAAATTTGGGGATCGCGTAATCCTGGAATAGTTTTATTACAGCAAGTAAAAAATACAAATTAAACAAATACGTTGGGAATGCATGTTACAATAAATACTAGGACACCAAATCGTCTCGTATAACAGTTTAAAAAACTACAAAAAATACATCGATGGTATATGTAATTATTTTGTTCAAAATTATATAAAATTCATGTACGCATTTAAAAAAAAACCAAGAGTGTCGTATTGCTATGTTTACAACATTATTACAAGAGGTCAGCTCTTGAGTGAAGCATATGACAGCTGACAGTATCTTTTAGATAGTCTTTGCTAAGCTATCTTACACGCGGCAAAGGAAAATAAATTCTTAGTGTATACTAGGGTTTCCAATTCTGAAATCTAGGATCCCGATCAACTGCGGGATTGTGTATTCCCAGGATTGTCTTATAACATTTTTTTTCTATAACATGTAAAAAAAATTAACCCATACGTTGGGAACACATTTAACAATCAAAACTACAACAAATAGAAATACATCGAAAGTATATGTAATTATTATTGATACATAACATTTTATTAAAAGTTATATAAGATCCATATACGCTTTTTCTAAAAAACCCATTGCGTTGTATTGCTGAAAGTTCACACTGGTTATTACTTTTTACTCTAAAACTTGCAGTGATTTTGATTGGTTATTAATGAAGGCTCGCAGACAATATTTAGTTGATGGAAATATGAAACTGAGTTATAATAATTAAGTACGTTGTAACGCCACACAGCATCTGAAACGAGAAAAACAATAATTCTTAGTAGAATTTTTAGTAAAAATGATATAAGATTTACGATAGTATAAAAATTTAAATTAACAATATTCATTACGTTTTTCAAATTGATCACTTTGTTATGGCTCTCACGTCATTTCACGATTGACACACTAACGCTGATGCTTAAAAAAAATTCTTAAAAAAAGGGGCTAATAACTCCTTGCCGGCGGGCGCCATGGCGCCCGCCAACTATTGTGAGGTTTTTAAATTCTTCGGTGAATTTCGGAGATATTTTAGTGGAAATGTATAGGGAATTGAGGATTTCAAATTCCTCGGTGGGCTAAAAAAAAAACGAGTCATGGTGATATTTTGGGCAAATCGGTAAAATCCTGAGTTTTGAGATTTTGAAAAAATGTGGTGCTCGCCGCCCTCGCAGTATTTTAGCGCTCTAGGGTCCGAAAAGGTTGTTAACCTCTGATGTAAATATCGAATTACTTCTGAACTTTTTTCAACAAAACGTTTTCTACGAAAACTGCTTGTTACTCAATCGTTTAACTTCTCGGTTTTTGGACAGAGTAATAAGAAGAGAAACAAGTCAAGGACGTCAAAGCCGCTCGAACCAAACTTTTTTAAAACTAAAAGAATTGAAAAAAATAAGTTTGCAATTTTTGTTTAGACCTAAAGTTAAGATGTTGTTTTATTTCTGTTTTTATTTTATATTATATATTATAAACACGATATATTTTTGATGGTCAAAATGGCCACTAAAAATATTTCATTCGGAAATTTAAATTGTGTCTCCGGAGACTATACAAAAACAACCACTTTTCTAAACTAAGCAAAAAGAATAAAATTGCACTTAAACTATCGGACATTAAATATTTTAAATTCAGGAAAATACATTATTTTTTACGTCTTCGAAATAAACAAAATATAAAAGTCGGCTTTATAATTTAAACATATATTTTTACTAAAAATATTTTCTTTACAAACCTAAAATAAATATATCATTCGTGTTTCTTCTCTGTCTTATGAAAATGTTTTCACATTTAATTAGTAATTATTTTATTACAGTATTTATAAAATAAAATTATAATATTGTGTATATAAAGTATTGTGTTTTATTATCTGTAGTTAGTTATATTTCATTATTATCAAAAATATATACTCACGTTGAACACAAGTGAATAATCTATGGAAAACACTCCACAAGCATCTATTTTCACTGGTGTAAGCAGTATTTGAAGAGAAAACTGTGTCACCTGTAAGAAGTTTTTTCATAATTACTAACATTCTTGTTTCATTTTTTCTAAAAACGATTAGCCAGTCCTACTCACTGTTCTTTTGCATATGAGTTAGCCTGCAGATCAACTCTAGCAGCTTGCCAACGAGATGGTCTACATCAGTAATACAAAACCCGAGACTCTTTTTGAAATTTTTCTCAAAATTAAACATGATACATATCTTTTTCACGTAAAACATTTATTTAATTAATGCAAGATTTTTCTTTAATGAAGGAGAGTAAATCGGTTCATAGAAACAGGCTTATTGATAAAAATTAGGATTTTAAGTCAATTTTTTTTTAAGTTCAAAATTATCAAAAACCATGATCGAATTAACTTTTGAATTACATATATACCCTAATACGCCATAATAAAATCATTTTTAAGAAACAAATTCTCATAATCCTCTTATTGTATGGTTTATTTATTTTCACGTTTTCCAAATAACACGGTCAAAATAATTTAATGGAACCTATAAATCATTTGTCTAAATTTACAGTTCAAACGCATGTGTTCAATTCGTTTCTTTTCTTGATCTTTATTGCTTTATGGAAGGCGTAACGGGTGTTAGGAGGACAATCAACAACAAAACCTAAGTACATTTTTTTAAAACAATACTTAGCGTTTATGAAATAGTACAGGAAAGAATATAAATACTTTATCAGAACCCACACTAAGAATGTATAGGAAAGGAATCTCGAGTAGGATAATTACCATATTTTTAAGGTCATTGTCCATCGAGTACAACGTAGTCACGTGCAGCAGAAATTTTGTCTTCTTAAACTAAAATACAAGTTAATGAAATGCATTTTGATAAAAATAATACAACATATTGTATACTTTAAATTTAATTATGATACATATTAAAGCACACCTCTGATAGTACAGCTGCGCCAATCCGCGACAGATAGAAGATCTTCAGCCAAACTTTTAAAAATAATATCACAAAAATCCATACAGTGAAACGATTATCAAAAACATTATTACGTTTTGTGAAGGCTTCATCTTCAAAGCCTAATTGATCAAATGACATACAATTTGTCACGAAACAACACCAAATTATTATTGTTCTGATAATGAATACTTCACTGTTAAAATCTTGTGTAATTTTTAATAAAGTAAGATGTAAGTCTCTCAGGTTAGTCACTTTAAATGTTGTACTATTTTGTGTAATAGCGTTTTGCATCACATGCTTCGGTATTATTTTGTAGGCCTCCTCGTGATTTACTTCAGATAACATTTCGTTTATCGCCTTTATTCTAACATCAATGGCCCGTAAAAGTGCAATATCTTCGAAAAATACAACATTTAAAATATTGTCAGGGTAACAATAATAAAACCAAAGACAAAAACGATAAAACAAATCATTTTTTTGGAAGAACATAAAAAAAAAGAATATCGACATATTCCATGAAAACATAATTGTCGGCATTACGGCATTTATAAGCCGTTTTGTTTCTTTGTTTTCTATTTCTTTTCCGGCTATCAACAATTTTCTATCAAGTTTTTCAAATGACTTAAGCAACTTAATATGTTTTTTCGAATTAATGAAACTCATAACTAGCAATATAACCACTGTCAAAAAACGAATCCCGGTACAGCATACAGCTATTATATTTTGTGTTTGTGATTGTTTCATGTCAGAATATTTTTTATAAAGCATGATAATAGTAAAAGACACTGCTAAAAATAAAGAATATGTCTTCGAAAATATTCGGTACACGACTGATATTGGGCGTTTTGGTGACTTCATTTGACTGTCATTTCGTTGTCTTCGACCAACGGTGCTTAGCCCAAGTATACGCTTGAAATAATTAAGAACGATAAAGGAATCTTGGAGGTTGTTCATTTTTATTTTCTGTTGGAGTTTATTTTGACTGTAACGTTACTTTCAGTGATTTCAGATTATGACTGAAAAATAAATAATGCTACTCGTGTATTTATTTCAAATAAAGATGTGATGTGAGTTACCAAAGAAAATTGTTCGTTGATTTAATAGTGGGAATATATTGTGATTCTTGACAGTTATTAGAGTTAATAAAACCAGCATTCAAATAATTACTTCGGTTATTTGAAATTTTCGTGATAATAAAAATGTTTTTACGTGAATTTAAAGAAGACCTCTAAAACAACATTTATCATTGTGATTTTAATGGTTGTAAAGAAATCGCAGATTCATTAAATAATAAAATAACACAATCATTGGAACATAAATTCTATACAACATTAATAACATGTTATTTATCTAATATGTTTTATGAGTTTAACAAGCTGCGTTCCACCATTATAAATATTTTTAAGCTTGAGCAGGTATTTTGCCCATCCTTATTATAGATTATTTACGCACTTCTTGACTTTTTGGAAACTCGGACTTTCGTATACTGTTTTTTGTGGTTGAACATGATGCTGTGATTTTATTTAAGCTATCTATCGAGAATTTCTTGACGGGTTCTCAAAATGAGGGCTTAATCATTGTCACTTCAACAGATTATCTTAGATTTTACTTCCTTTCGTCTATATTTTATCTTTTTGTAGAAATATCTGCTTTTCTTTTAGGATTTCAACTATTCTAACACATCCATTGATGTATTTTTGAAGTTTTTCTATTTGACTTACCATTTGAATACAAGAAAAAAAACATGTATAAAGTACCAATAACATTTCTGTTTATTCACTTTTTTATATTTTTTAGTACTTTTTTTATTTCTTGTATTCATTTCTTGTCTCCATCTTTGGCGGTATTCCTTAATAAGCTAGCTAAGCGTGTAATGTGTTATTTTCAGATAAACTTTGTTCAAACTGTTATTTTAAGGCTTTCTACATTAAATCAAACAGAACTTTTATGCGGCATGATCATTTAAGCCGGTGTTTCCCAACGTGGGGCGTACGCCTCACCGAAGGTGAATTTCAATGTTTTGGAGGGCAATGCGCAAAATGATTAATATTTTTTATATTTTTTCACGCAACATTACCAATAATTACAAATTTTGGTTTCAAATTACTGTTGTTATTTCCATCATATTTAGTTGAATGCGGCTTTAGAGCTGAAAATGATTTGTTATTGGAAAAAAGAATCGTCTGGATAGCACAAACCGTGGAGGTTTAATATTAAATTGACCAAATTAGTACCTCAACTAAAAATTCTGCAACTCGCATCAAGCTCGAGTTTAGTAATAATTTTAGTGACTTCTTCTGAGTTTTACATAATGTGTATTTACTTACAAAAAAATAATTAAAATTAAAGTAATATCTATGTACATTTTATGTTGAAGCTATTATTTTTTGAGTTTTTTGGTACCCAACTATAAGATTTTGATTAGGGAACAACTCAACTCAACAGAACTGCTACTCAGTTGCGAAATAGTATGGATATGATAAGTGAGAGGGAGAAATTCAAGACATCACATACATCCATGCCTTCGAACAAAAAATCATAAATCGATTGAAAAAATATTTTTAAAAACTTTAATCTCTAAATGAATTTATTTTTATCGAAATTGTTTTAAATAGTTTTATTTGGTTTATTATAAATAGCTCTGTATCTATGAATACGTTGTTCAGCTTAGAATGCTATTACTAAAAAAGTGTTTTGTTTTTTGAATGATCTTATCGTCTGAGAGCAGCGGCTTATAACTACGATAGAATAAATTAAAGAAAATAACATTTAATGACATTTAAGCAGAATATCAAAAAAGCAGTTATTTTCATACAGTCTATCCAGTATAACGTGATAATATGTTTCTTTCTTAATCGGCTGTAAAATTGTAAAGATAAAATAATGTATAATCAATAAAATTATTTTTCGTGAAGAAGAACTTTTCAGTTTTTTAATAATCAACAAACACAATTACATAACCGTAGAATATATATTTTTTGCGTATTTAAAAACGAGATATGCTTAAAAAAAATATATATATATATATAGTGTTTTTTATTTATTAAATTTTAATACAGTTTTGTGAAACAATAAATAGAAATACATCGAAAATACACTTTTATTGACACATAAAATTTTATAGTGCATATACGCATGATATTGAACATAACTACTTTCTACTGAAAAACCACATTGATTATTGCGTTTTTTTAAATCACATGTTGACTGTATTTTTGGTTTTAATTAAAGTTCCAACAATAATTATTAATACATAAACATATGAAACTATAGGTAACTCCGCTAAATAACAAAAGCATAATTCTCCTTCATTAGAATGTGTGGGTAAAATAAAATAATATAATAAATAAGTAGATTTTTCAATTAAATATTTATTTCAACCAATAGTCTTCATTCGGGACATTGAATGAAGACTATTGGTGAGATTTTTTAGTCAAATTTACTTGTGATTTGATGTATTGACACGATAACAACATTATTACAAGAGGTCAGTGAAGCTTGAGTGAAGCATATGACAGATGACAGTATCTTTTAGATAGCTTTTGCTAAGCTATCTTACACGCGGCAAAGGGAAATAAATTCTTAGTGTATACTAGAATTTCCAATTCTGAAATCCATGATCCCGATCAACTGCGGGATTATGTATTCCCAGGATTGTCTTATTACATTTTTTTTTCTATAACATGTAAAAAAATAGCCCATACGATGGGAATACATTTAACAATAAAAACTACAACAAATAGAAATACATTGAAAGTATATGTAATTATTATTGATACATAAAATTTTAATAAAAGTTATATAAGATTCATATACGCTTTTTCTAAAAAAACCATTGTGTTGTATTGCTGAAAATTCACACCGGTTATTACTTTTGACTAAAACTTACAGTGACTATTTTGATTGGTTATTAATGAAGGCTCGCAGACAATATTTAATTGATGGAAATATGAAACTGAGTTATAATAACGAAGTATGTTGTAACGCCACACAGCATCTGAAATGAAAAGAACAATAATTCTTTCGTGTATTCATCAAATATTGAGAATTTTTTGACTGTTCCTGAATATTTATTACAGTTGTTTGTTTTGCTTCGTAGATTCGTTAAGTGCAATGAAATAAAAGAAGATTAACGATTGTATAAGAATTTGAATGTGGCATCATTTCAAGTATTAACACAATAACAACATCAATGGTGATTTTTTAAACCATTTTCACTCTCAATGTGGAGCATATGGATTACTTATACATATGGAAATTAGACACGTAGACGACAAAGGTACACGTAAAAAAAGAACGCAAGACAATTTTTTATTTAGAGTTTGTTTATTATGTGTTTGATATGAGTCTTATACAGTAACCAAACAAAGCGGTACATCATAAAATAGAACAGTGACAAAATATTTCGGAGATAAAGAGAAATGTAAAACACATAATATTCAAATACGATTAAGGTTTTTCTCAACACTACTTAAATTATAAATTCATAGAACAATGAAAATATTGAAAAATGACACTTCGCGAGCTGAGTACTACAAGGTTCTATGTGTCGACTTTTGGGCCAAACTAAAGTTATAATGAGGCAGACTTAAGCTCAGCATTACTACATCGCTGTAATTAATATGAAGTTGAAATTTTGCTTAAATTGCCAACAAGCCGTATTTTTATGTGCTCGCAGAAAGCTGTGTTTCAACTTGATCGCCTGAAGATGCCAAAAGGCGCAACCGGGTCATTTAGTGACAAAACTTGTGGATGTATATACTATAAATAATATCTTTTTTTATTTTGATAATTTAAAACCACTCACTACTCAATCTTTGGGAAATCCCATGAGCTTATCCTTTTCGCCAGCAATGCTTTAGACTCCTGAAATAACATTTATTTATTATATACAACCCGAAACATCCGTTTACTACGCCGTCAGTTCAAGTTCATCCGTGTACCGTGAACGCCTGAAGATGCCGAAAGGATACAACCGGGTCCGTTAGAGACAAAATCTTTGGAGTGTACATAATTTGAACGATTCCAAATTTCCTATTATCTCCATTATTTTTTACATATTTACTCCAAGAATAATGGATCACATTAGATATCTTCCATAGAATTCTTTTATTTTAATATAAAAGCGTTAGTCTGTTTTTGAATTCACCTGTGCTTTCATAAAAATTTCAGTTATAACCTTGTAGCACTGGCTTTTTTTTGAATTTCAATAGACAAGTTTCTAAACGAGTTTAGGTATTTCTGATAAACTGTGAAGGACTATTTTTTTTTAATTATTTTATTAAAAATTATATCAAGCCAGTACTAACAATTGATATAAACAATCAAAAGAAACTTGGAAACATTTACATTTTCAAAAACCAAACATTCAAAATTTCAAATGCCCATAACTTTTTGGTGCACAGCTGTCCACAATAAACCTTGTAGTACTCCGGCTCGCGACTTGTACTCTTATGGCTTTAAGCAATTTATATGTATTGTAATTTTTAAAAAAATATGTTGAAAAGAAGCATGGGCGCTATTTTAATCATATTTCATTTTGTTAACGTTTAATGTTTTAAAAAAAGTTGGTTTTGGTTGAGATGAGAAATAAGAGATCACTGATTAATTACGCCACTGGCTCCCTGTTCATTTTTAAAAACATTTTTTTTTACAATATATAAATTAAGGAATGCTTAACTCTACTGAGATGTTTTGAACATCTTTTTAAGCTAGATTCTACCAAATAAAAAAATGTTTGTAAATGAGCTATTTAATATTTTGTCATAATTATTATAGGTGCCGCTGTAGACCGTGACACTTTAATATGCTTAATTCAGGGCTTAAACTTTTTTAAAACTATAAATTTTATTATCTATATGTTTCTTTGTTGTCACAGGGTATTTAAAAAAAATGTTTTTGTGATTTATTAACATGCGTTTTTACGTTTAATTTGAAAATACATTCCATTTTTTTAATAAAGTATTATTATTTACAGTATGCCGCCTGTGTGATCGAGTGGTCAACATCGTTGGCTACCGCTACGGAGGGCACGGGCTCGAATCCCAGTACGGGCAGTTTTATAAATTGATTTTTCAATTGATTTATGAATTTCTGTTCAAAGGCATGGATGTATGTGATGTCTTGGATACCCCCTCTCACCCATCCTACCCTATGAACGGGGCGTATCGAGAGTGATTAGCTAACCACTACTCCTGTCCTAACCCTTTCCTTCTATTCCTAATCTCTTTGTAAAAAGAGAGGTTGAGCAACTGAGTAACAAACAGTTCTCGTAGAAAAATTTCCGTTGAGATAAACTCCATTAGGAGTCCATATGCTCCATATTAGGAGCGGACATGGTAAAAAAAAATATTATTTTATAAAATATCATATTTTCATATTATTGGCAAATCTATAAAATTTCTGTATTATTTCTTATTTGCGTGAAATGTGTTTCATCTATACATTTTTTTGATTATAAATAACGATGTATACTTACATTCAACACCAGCGAAAGATCTATAGAACATATTCCACAAGCATCAACTTTCACTGGCGTAAGTAACATTTGAAGAGAAAACTGGGTTACCTGTAAGATATTTTGACATAGTTACTAATTGTATTGTTTTAATTATTATGAAACACTAAATAAGACCCAGTAATGATATAGCAAAATTAACGTTAAAATTAATTATACTCATGAATACGTGAATCTATTTTTTTATTTTTAAAATAATTCTTCATATTGACATCACAGTAGGTCTAAACTTAGTTCTGACAGTTATTGGAAAGCGTAACAAACACATCATGACAAGATCCGAAAATCAAAAGTATTCAAAGCAAAATAAAAATGTTTTTTAGCAAATATTGACTTGAAACAATAAAATGTCACGAAGAAGGTGCCAGAACGCCTTTTCACCGCTTTACATGGGAAAAAATCACCGGCTATAAATGTCCCTATACTCCAGCTGTCGGGAAGAATGCCGCTAGTGATGCACTGACATTACTTTTTTGTCATTTCTAAAGCCGCAAGAACCAAACATCGTTTGATAGAGTATTATTGATACAATCTTTACCTGGAGCTTTGCCAGATTTTTAGAAAGAATATTGTTTCTGATTTCCTGTTCAGAAGGCAGTGGCAAATAGGCAGAGTTAAGTGGAAGAGCAGTCAAAACACGGGCTTGTGTAAGATGCTCATAATTTTAGAATGGATTATCTTGGGGAAATCGATAAATTTGCAACATATTATTACGAGGAACATGGTATTCTCAATTTCTCTTTAGATTGAACGTAGAGTGGATTAAACTCTACTGACACAGTGGATTCTCAGTATACGGATACAAAAGATATTCAATACCAACTATACTAAATAACTGTTATGGATATATTATTACTAAAACACTTAATTTAAATTCATTTTTTTTTTACTTTATTCCATATATATAGTTTACACCCTTTATAAATAAATCACTTAATCTTATTAATCAAAATGATATCAATGTGAGTATCGAGGAGTTTCTACTTGGCTGTCGTTCTTTCGATTTGAACTCTCAATTTGAACTGGCGAGAAAGGAGAAGCATATCGGTTTAGTTGAAAGGTTTATTGTTACAAGTTGTCATAGATAATTTAACATAGCATTGCATGCTATAATGTTGTATATACATAACATAACTATATAAAATAAAATTGGAAATAAATACAAAGGAATATTGTATTTTTCTTCATATAATACATTTCCACCAATTTTTGACAGTAAACACCCTAAAAGTGATATATAAATACTCTATTTGAACATACCTTAAGAATTTACATCCATTATAGATAACTGAATAATAAAAAAGGAATCTATAATTACCATATTTTTTAGCTCATTGTCCATCGAGTATAGTGTGTTCATGTGCAGCAGTAATCCAGTATTTTTAAACTTAAAAAGTTAATGTAATAAACTTAGAGATGCATTCATATTGATAAAAAAATACAACGGATACAATGATCTTGTTTACTTTAAAATGAATTATTAAAGCATTACCTCTGATTGTACAGCTGCGCCAATCCACGACAGGTAGAAAATCTGTAGCCAAGATTTCAAAAATAACATCACAAACACCCATCTATGATTATCCAAATCAGCAAATGATTTTGTAACGGCCTCGTCTTCAAAGCTTAGTTGATCGAATGACAAACAAATTGTCACGAAAGAATATAAAATTATTACTGTTCTGATTATGGATATTCCGCTATTTAAATCATGTGTTATTTTTAATAAATTTAAATGCAATTCTTTCAGGTGCGTCACTTTTAGTTTTGTACGGTTAAGTGTTACCGCTTTTCCAATCACATGCTTTGGTATTATTTTACATACTTCTTCGTGGTTAACTTCTGATAACATTTCGTTTACTGCCTTAATTCTGACGTCGATGGCCTTGAGAAATGTTATGTCTTCAAAAAATGCAACATATATAACATTGCAAGGGTGACAATAATAAAACCAAAGACAAAAACGATAAAAAAAACCATTTGTATTGAAAAACATATTAACCAATAAAATATATGCATTCCATAAAACTAGAATCGTTGGCATTGCGATGTTTATAAATCGTTTGGTTTCTTTGTTTTTAATTACTTTTCCGGCAATCAAAAATTGTTTGTCGACTTCTTTAAATGACTCTAATAATTTAATATTATTTTTTGTATTAATGTAACTCATAATCAGCGGTACGGCCATCGTCACGAAACGAATTCCGGTGCATAATATATTGATACTATACTCTGGTTGTGAATAGTTGATGTAGAAATATTGATTGTAAAACATTATGATAATATACGACACTGTTAAAAATAACGAATAAGCCCCCGAAAATATTCCGTACACGACTGACATCGTGCGTGTTGGTGAAGTTATGTTACTTTGATTGCCTTTCATTCGATAAATGGAACGCATCCCAAATATTCGCTTGAAATAATTGAGATTAATAAAGGAATCTTGCAGGTCATTCATTTTTATTTTATTTGATAGTTTATTTTGGCTGCAACATTACCTTCAGTCTTTTGATTATGACTGAAAAATAAAATAGTGAGTTACCAAATAAAAATGGTGGATTTTATGTGATTGGAAAATTATTGTGATTCTAGACCAGTGTCTGCCAAACTGTGTGCCGCGGCACACTACTGTGCCGCAAGAAGTCTCAGGTGTGCCGCGGTGTAAGAAGCCTTAAAAATGACAATTTTAAATAATGCCTATTCAGTAGCAAATCGAGGATTTAAAATTCCTCGATGAGCTAAAAAAAAGAAAAAGGAGTTTCGGAGATAATCTGCGGCATCTTGGTGTGCCGCGGTACTAGTTCCATTCATCAGTGTGCCGTAAAGGAAAAAAGTTTGGCAGACACTGTTCTAGACAGTTATTAACGTTAATAAAACCATTATTAAAAACAGTTCAATAGTGGTTGAAAATTTTCATGATAATAAAAAAAAATATTGGAGTCAATTTAAAAAAGACCTCACCATAAGTAATCGCCGTTTTATTTCATATTTAAAAAAATGATTGAAACATTAAAACTTTGTGAATATTATAACGAGTTTTTTTTATGAGTTGAGCTTGGGAATCTAGCGCGTGGACCTAAGCGCGCCGACGTTAGCGTGCATTTTTTTTTATATATATAATTCATATATCAATTTATTATATACATGAAATGTGTTATATTTTATTATATACATGAAAAAGGTACCAAAAAATTGTTATTTTTTAAAAATAAAAACATAAAGTATTATAAATTACATTTGAATCGTTCAAATTATGTACATTCTCACATATTTTGTCACTTACGACCCGGGTTTTGCCTTTCGGCATCTTTAGGCGTTCAAGTGCACGGATGAACTTGTACTGACTGGTCAGTAGGTCCTAGGTAGGTAAATTTCTTTAAATGAGTACTCAAGAATAAAAAATAATATAATTTTGTGCGTTACTGTCGGCGCCTCCCACTGGTTGTACTGTGCGCTAATCACGGAGCGATAATCTCGGCGCGCTAGAGTCCCTCGCGCAAAAGTCGCGGTGCCCTTTTTTTACAACGCAAAAACAATAATTCATTTCTAATGTAATAAATAAAATGATGAAATCACAGCATCATGTTTAATTACAATAATATTAATTTGAGTTTCTAATCTATCATACGACTGTATAATCAATGACCAGACTTCGACGAACTAAATGCATAGATGTTTAAATGACACCATTTAGGTGAGGATTGATAGGTTAGGAAACCCGTGTTAAAATAAATGTATTTAAGTACATGGTTTTTTATGGGCAAATGTTTTCTTAAACTCAAATTTTAATTTAGCTATCCATATTTGACTGAAATCGAAAAAAGTATTTCTATACATATATTATGCTAAAAAAAATATTTCACTAAATCTGGTTTGAAATTATGCATCGATTGACAACTAATAATAAGATGATAAGTGCAGATTTTTATTTCATTATGAATACATGTACAACTCTTTTTTGTATATTGATTTCCATTGCATCAATTTTTTATGTATTTTCAAACCTGTGGGCTCGAGTTAGGGTTGCCAACTTTTTCTGTGACGATTCCCGTCATAGATATCCCGTCAATTCCCGAGATATCCTGTCAAATATTTCGTGATCAACACGCCAGAGACGAGTCACCTCATCAATAACTAATTTAAATAATAATTACAAATTATAGCCGGCGAGCTATGTTTAGAAGTACTTTTTTCTACGGCAGCCGAAAGGCTAATTACATGAACTACAGCAGTGTCCCGCAATCTTTTTGTTACCATGGATCCTCTTTAAGGTAATTTTAATTTTCGCAAACCCTCTAGGAAACGAATATTTTTTTTTTAATTACGGTAGAAATGTGATGAAAATAATAAAATAGTACAATAAAATTTTATAATTTATTTTTATTATATTTTCAAACATTTAAAAAAAGCACAACAACAATAATAAATGACTCTTTTTTGATACTATACGTATTTTTTTTTTTGAAAAAATTACGATAGACAGTGTGTTAAATTTCAACAAATCAATCCTCGTTCCCTTCCAAAAAATGAAATGTCTTGAGATTGTGTGGGACACCTGCATATACAGTAAGAGCATATCCGAATAAAAAAATTGAAACGCTCCGCAACACAATACTGGAGACGACAAAAAAGGGACAATGTTCCCTCAAATCAACCCAACGCCTTCTGGGCAGACTAAATTTTTCTGCCTTTGTAGTTTCACGAGAAAGACTGCACTGCCGCCAACTTCAACGAAACAGCCGTCAGTCGCGAAGTTTAGCGCCTCGCCTTATGATTCCGATTCTAGGTCCAGCCATAGAGGAGATGAAATGGTGGGCTCAAGTAGGGCATCCAATCCCGGGATTCGGGATCCCATAATCCCGAGATCCCGTTCAATTTTCTGATCCCGAAGTCCCGGGATTGACATGGTCGTGATCCCGGGATTTCGGGTTTGAGAAATTTTGACTAAATCCCGAAAAGTGAGACGAAATTGGCAAATTGTGGATATCAAATTCCTCGGTGAGCTAAAAAAAAACAAGATTTGCAGATAATCTGAGGAAAAAGTATAGGGAATCGAGGATTTCAAATTCCTCGGTGAATTAATCCCAATCCCGGGATTGAAAATTTATCAATCCCAAAATCCCGGGATTGGAAAAAGACTCCGGGATTGGATACCCTAGGCTCAAGCAGTCGGAGCGACAACACATATTCACCAGACTCACCTTCACCCACTTTTTGACAACTGACTTTGCTACATACTTTTTTTTTTGTCGACAAAAATATTTACATTTTGAAAGTTTATTTTTTATTACACATTCATTTACATACAGTATTAAATTTGAATCGTTCAAATTATGTACATTCTCACAGATTTTGTCACTAACGACCCAGGTTTCAACTGACATCAGTTCAAGTTCATCCGTGCACTTGAACGCCTGAAGATGCCGAATGGCGAAGCCCGGGTCGTTAGTGACAAAATCTGTAAAAATGTACATAATTTTAACGATTCAAATTTAATATTGAAATTTCACCAAGCACCTTCAGTCGTTTACATCACATATTACATTATTCAAATATTAAGAAATCAATTCAAAATTTCAAAACGTGACGTTATATAAGTAAGGTAACTGCATAAGCCTGTAATCACACAGATATCACATCCCTACCCTATAAGGGCCACGAACCCATGTTTAACCGTTTGAATACCGCGTATGTCCCAAAAATACTGCGTGTTCTTGAAAAAAACAATTTTGCCTAATATACACTCCAATTCGATATTTTAAAAACCTATATTGATTCAATATAGCACTACACATATTCATCAAAATATTGCTTATATTCCATTAGAATACCAAGTATTTGATTTTTTAAATGTCTTGAACATCCGTATTCGCTTGCATATGTTCCGGACACCGGTGTCCGCTTGGTATTCAAGTGGTTAAATAAACAAGTAACAAAAAATTAAGCTACATTGTTGTCTTAAATCAATGTTAAAATATTTTTTTACTAAAACATAAAATTTTACTCAAAACGACGGACAAAATATAGGTTTTCTTTTTAGATTGTTTTTAAAATAAAATATGGTGATTGGTGATATTATTAATAATGACTTACATAGAATGTTTCATGCGTGGAAATATAAAACTGAGTTATAATCACTAAATACGTCGATACGCCACACACCATCTGGAAAAAAAAACATGATTCGTTCTTATAATCACTTAAAAAATCTTTTTTTTATATACAGTGGAACCTCTCATAACGAGCACCTCTAATAACGAGTAATTCACATAACGAGCAAAACAGATTATGGAAAAAGTGCTCCTTTAACGAACGACATTTTGCATAAAGAGTGACGCAAAGTTTTTGAAAGATCACTTTCACATCGTTGCTTGCCTCGAGATGATTAACAAGACGTGGGAAGGGGCTACCAAGCGAACCCTCACTTCAACGTGGAAGAAGCTTTGCCAAGGAGCGTTGTCGAGTGTGGTTTTGAGGGGTTTGAAACAGTACTTGTAGAGTCTACAGTCAGCGAGATTGCATCTTTGGCCAATACCATGGGACTGAAGGTGGATAACAACGATATTGATGAGTTTGTGAAAGAGTACAATCAAAAGCTGACCACCAAAAAGCTTATGGAGTTGCATTGTTTTTCAAAGCTTGAAGTTATGGAGGAGAGTTTGTTAGGGGGGGAGTATGTAGTAGAGCAGCAGTCTTCTGACGCAATAAGAGAAAAGCTGAAAGCATGTGAAACTGTTGCCTCGTACATTGAGAAGCATCGCCCTAATAAAGAGGTGGCTATGCGTTTTAAAAATTTATTCAATGATAATGCTATCACATTTTCACCAAATTTTGAAGCATTGGCAAAAACAAATGTCTGCTAGTAAAAAATAATTAATTATTTGTCATAAATGATAAACTAGTCGATTTTTTATCGTTTTTTGCAAATCGAATCGCATTCCAGGTTGTTACGCTCCCTACCAATTTATAAATATGTAATTTTACTTGAGTACACGTTAGAAATATTAAAAAAATTCGGCATAGAACGCATTATTCTATTTTACATTGTTTCATATGGGAAAAATTGTTTCGCTTAACAAGTGTTTCACATAACGAGTAAGATTCTGGAACGAATTAGACACGTTATGAGAGGTTCCACTGTATAATGAATCATTATAAATATGTATACCCACGTTGAAAAACATAGAAAGATCAATGGAAAACATTCCACAAGCATCTATTTTCACTGGTGTGAGAAGAGATTGCAGAGAAAACTGAGTCACCTATGAAAAACCTTAACATTAGACCAATTTTTTTAAAAAACGATAAGCGTCTGCTTTAAAAAATCCCAATTTTCAAAATAATATAAAAAACTTTTCGTGTGCACCGATTTCATTTATTTTTTTGAATATTTTTACCGCAGCCAAACTGAAAGCGAGGAGTATAAAGCCAAGAGAAACTCAAAAAAATATAAGAAATGTAATTTTCATACAATTATATGTCAATTAATATATATACACAAACAAAATATAAACTGTTATATCGTTAGGTAACAGCGACACACCAGTAAATGGATGGATATTTCTGGACATTTTACCAGGAGCAACTTAAAAAGTGAGGTGCTCGAACTAGTGTTTCCAACCGTCCCGGATTCGCCGGGATTGTTCTGGAATTGGAATCGCTGTCCTGTACCCCGGATGAATGCTTAATTGTCCCGGAAATTTAGAGAAAACTATTCAATTTTTTTGTATTGAGATTGGAAAAACTCATATAACGTTCATAAACGTAACATTAAATTTGTTATTATTAGATTTAAAAAAATATTGTTTGTTATTGATATTATTATTATTATGTAATCTATGTCATTAAGTTTCTATAAAAAATATAAAATGAAACAAAAACCAATGTATTTTAATTTTTTCATGCATATTTTTTTTCTCAGAAAACTAGGTAATGACTGACCGATAATGATGATGATGATGTTCAGTTTTGAGCTATTTGTCCCGGAATCGTCAGAGAAAAAGTTGGCAACCGTAATTCGAGCCCACAGGTTTGCATTGATGCAACGGAAATCAATTTACAAAAACTAGTCAGGCGTTCAAGTTCATCCGTACACTTGAACGCCTGAAGATGCCGAAAGGTGAAACCCGGGTCGTTAGTGACAAAACCTGTGAGAATGTACATAATTTGAACGATTCAAATTTAATATTGAAATTTCACCAAGCACCTTCAGTCGAAGTCTTAAATTATAGTCACAATGAAATAAAATCTGGGCTTTTCTTCTTATTATTTGTTGTAATCGATGCATAATTTCAAATCAGTCTTAATGAAATATATGTACCGTTAGCATAATATATAGAAATGTATTTTTTTCAATTTCAATCAAATATGGATAACTAAATTAAAATTTGAGTGTAAGAAAACATTTTCTCATAAAAAAACTATGTATTATATAAATAAAAAACATTTTTTATTTGACTGCACGTGATATACTTTTTATATCTTAGCTGTAGTATTTTTTTTCATTCGTTAGATTGAAAGTATTTTATTATTCACATTTAAGCTCTGAAAGGCTTCTATCAACGCAGACTTCTTTAAATACAAAAAATATTAATTACATTACCATATTTTTCAGGTTATTGTCCATTGAGTACAGTGTAGTTGAATGTAGCAGAGATCCTGTCTTCTTAAACTAAAATACGATTTTTAAATATGTTTAGAGATAAATTTGAATACAGACACAAACAAATTGTTGACTATGTGTTCAATTATGACATAACAAAGCATTTACTTCTGATTTTACTGCTGCGCTAATCCACGACAAATAGAAAATTCTCATCCAGGATTTCAAAAAAATAATCGTATACAACGCTTTACAAGCAAGTTTGCCTATGAATGAACTTAATTTTGTGGCAGGTTCGTATTCAAAGCTTACAACATAAAATGATAAACAAATTGTCATGAAACTATACAAAATATGCATTGTTCTGACGACAGATAATTCGCTGTTTAAATGTTGTGTAATTATGCATAAACTATGATGCAATTCTCTCAGGTGAATAACTTTGTGTTCTATATAATTATTTGCAAACGAATGGTTATGCTGTCGTCGTCTTATTGTGTATACTTCTTCGTGGTAAATTTCTGATAACATTTCGTTAACTGCCTTTATTCTGACAAAGTTGTCCCCTAAAAGTTCTACGTCTCCAAAAAACACAATATGTATAATATTCCAAGGGAAAAGGCATTGAAACCAATAGCAAAATCGACGAAAGAAATCATGTGGGTCGAAAAATATGATTAAAATGAAACCAATTGCATTCCATAAAATCATATACGTTAGCATTACAACATTAATAGTTCGTTTCGTTCCATTGTTTTCCATTGGTTTTCCGGCCAAATACAATTTTTTGTCAACATTTTCTAATGATTTTAGCAATTTAATATGCTTTTCCGAATTAATGTAGCTCATTGCCAGCGGTAAAACTACAGTCATAAACCATATTCCGTTACACAATCTATCGATACAAATAACTAGTATTGAATGTTTATTATTTGTATAATCATCGGTAATCACAATAATCGTATATGAAAATGTTAAAAAAAACATATGCGCTTTCCAAAATATTCGATTCACACCCAATATGCCGCATTTTGATGGAGTTATTTGACTTGCGCTTAGCCCAAATATACGTTTAAAATAGTTGAGAACAATAAATGAATCTTTCAGGTCGTTCATTTTTATGATCTGTTATAAGCCGCTGTTGGCTGCAACTACCAGACTTTGAATTTAACTTAAAAAATATAATGAAACGTCGTTTACTTGCGAGTTACCAGAGATAAATGATCATATATTTTATCGTTGAAAACTATCGTGACAATAATAAAGATTTAATAATAACATCAATTATTAAAAAATATAGTAATTAAACATTAAAAACAAATGAATAGCGTCCATTTAGAAAACATTTTAAAAATAAAACAACAAAATACTGACTGACGTTAATTGTGTGGTTATAAAGTAAATCGCTGCGTCAATAAAGATACGATACTCAAACATTGGAACATAATGATAGGAGTAAATAAAATCATTATCGTGAATCCAATATCATAAACAATAAATTACTTCAGCTGTGGTTTGAAAAACGCAATAAATTTTTAAATGTCTCAATTGAAAATGCAAATGATTGTCAAGTGAAAAACTTCGTATATAATCGATATTAACTCAATACACAACAAAAAAAAACATTTTCGCTGGTACAATATGGCTTCCCGATAAGATATGTCAATCATCCAAAATTCTTAATAACGTCTAACAAGAGATTTTATCAAGAATTCAATATTATAATAAAATTATTCAAATTATTCAATGATCGAGAAATATTGAACGCAACAGAATTAATTTTCTTTCACTCTTTATTTAATGCAAATACAAAGATATTAAATAACACCCTTTTAATTGAAATTGCTTCTTTAGCTGTCACAACTTTGGCTTTATGTACATTATATTAGTTAATGGCATGTAACGGTGTAGTGGGTTTTCTTTCAACAACAAGCGATTACGAGAAATTTGAAAAATAAATTCACTCTCGTTTCACGGTTTACATATATTTATTGGATTTTCAATCAACTAAAATTTTACATAGCAGTATAAATAAATATTGTATATGACAAATGGCCAATTACTCAAATGTGTAATTTTAATTTCGTTTTTTTATATTTAAAAAAATGACATTACAGCTTACGTCAATGCGTCAAATATTTAAAAGTTCAAATATCACACGGAATATACTTGATGAGAATTTTTCACATGAGATTAACTCAAGGAGAATTAACTTCACAAACACCCATGTCTTAGATCTCAAATTAAAATTGAAAAATCCAATTTGACGTTGACCTCACTGGGAATCGAGCCCAGCCCACCTGATCGGTAGAGCAAGCTCTAACCAACTAGACCACAGCGGTTGACTTACTTGACATAAATATAAATATACGATATCAATTTACCAACTCCCATATTATACTGGCTAACAAAATAGCCAAAAAGACAACAAAATATTAATATAATAGGATAAAAATATCAACGTATTTAGTTCTACAGTTTTTATGTTTATTACTTGATAGCTATTTCGGCTTTCACCATCTACAGAACAAAATATTACATAGCAAACAAAAATAATGCTTTGAAGCTATAATTTACAATAAAAAATCATCCCACAATGTTGTGATCACAGAAAACACATCGCCACTTCATTTAAAATGGGTCCCAAACGTTTATAAATAAATTTTAATTTAAATAAACAAATTATACGCTACATTTTCTCTTATTACAAAAGATAAGATTAAACATCTAATAGATACCATCACAAATATTCTTCTATTGAAACAAAACATTTTGTTCAAAATGATTAAGGTAGGATATATCATATACACATATTTATACATATAAATTATCACTATTTTTAAGAGTAAAGAAAAACTTTGATGATCATTTTTATTATTTATTAATCAAATCCCGCAGGTAATTCTCCGTATGCGGAAAAATGAAACTGAGTTATAGTTATGAAGTATGATATAACTCCGTACACCATCTGTAATATAAAAAAAACATTTCACATAATTTGTCAAAAAATCAACATTAATGAATTGCTTTATCAAGATCATATTATGAACTTATAATTGAGCAAAGAAAGATCCAAAAAGAAACATTTTATTACTGTATCAATTGATAATGCTCGTCATGAGCGAAACTGGTTCTGATCTTAATAAATAAAAGTGAGATTTTTTTTTAAGTAAAATGTACATATTTTTAATTATTCATAGCGATGAACTATACTCACGTTGATTACCAACGAATAATCGATGGAAAACATTCCACAAGCATCTATTTTCACTGGCGTCAGAAGAATTTGAAGAGAAAACTGCGTCACCTGTGGAAATTGTCGGGATCATTACCATTTCTTTTCTTGATTCACTAATTTCAAAATGATCAATCAGTCTTTCGAAATAGTATTATGAGCGTTGAAAATATTTATATTTCATATACCGGTGAATAGGGTATCCAATTTTGGGATTGGGACAGTACTATTTTTTTGAAAAATCTCATGATTTCAAAATCACCGAACAAAAATTTTCGCTACCCTGAAATCCCAATTTATACACGATTTTATGTTGAATGTTCAGTTCGAGATTGATAAATTGTCAATCCCGATATCCCTAGATCACAAAAAGACTCCGGGATTCGATACCTTACCAGTAACCACTTGAGTTGCTAAATGTATCACTGAAGGTGCTAAATGTATTTTTAATAATTAATTTGATTCGTTCAAATATTGTTCCATTAGTTGTATAACTGACCACTCGTCTATCGCTCTTAATCGACTGTTAGCTAACAGTTTTTATAATGGTAAAGAAGTATTAAGAAACATTAATTTTATCACTTACAAGAAATAATTTCATCTGAAAAGTTATAGGCATGAGTCACAATATGTGACTGTGTGATCTTGAATATGCCAATGATTCTGTCACATTCGAAAAAATACTTGAGGGAATCCAATTATTCCATGTTGCAAAAATATTTTTGTTTTGGTGCGACATTTTTGTTGTATTCATTTCGGTTTATATTAGCTGACGTTAACACTGAGATCTTTAAATTTAATAGTGTATAATTAATTGCATTACCATATTTTTCAGGTCATCGTCCATTGAATACAGTGTAGTCGAATGCAGCAAAGATCCAGTCTTCTTAAACTAAAATCAAATAAGGCCTGAACTACATTTCAATTGAAGGTTATGAGGTTACATACAGGAGTGGGCTGGAAGGGGGCTCTGAGGGGGCTCGTGCGAGCTTCTTGTTAAATTATACTAAGGCCGGCAGATCAAACCAGTATAGATCTACAATTTCTGACAATATATAATATTATTTACGACAGCTTCAATATACACAGTAACACATTTGTAGCCATTTAGATAGATAAGTTTTCGGTAAATTGCATATTGTTTCATATTATAAGTGTAACAAAATAAATAAAAGTAACAATCGATTGCTTATTTAAACATTGCATATGATTGCATAGGAGTTACAATTCACTCCTCCCCCAGAACACAGAGAATTACTTGGAGATTAAGCGAGCTCCTTGTTAACGTTTTGGTAGCCCACCACTGGTCACATATACATATTAATGCATCTAATCCTGGACCTTCTTGTGATTCATAATCTTCCGATTCCGGGATCGTTCATTTACTAGGAATAATTTTCATTTTATACTTGATTTTTTACATGTTATAGGGAATCCCGGGATCGGTATTTAAGCTATTCCGGGAGTACGGGATGAATAAATGAGTCGGGATCTCAGGATTTTGGAATTTCAGATACTAGTACATATTTTTAAGATTACCTCTGATTGTACAGCTTCGCTTATCCACGACAGATAGAAGATCTTCAGCCAAGATTTCAAAAATATAAGCACGTTTATCAATTTATTGAAACGTTTTTCCAAAATATTAGTTGATTTTTCAACGGATAAGCATTCAATGATAGCAGAATACATTGATAAACAAATAGTAACGAAAATATTGAAAATATTTATTGTTCTGACGACGGATAATACGTTGTTTAAGTCTTGCATCATTTTGAATAAAGTAAGATGCAAGTCTCTCAGGTTTGTCACTTTACGTTGTGTACGATCATTTGCAATCGCATTTCTTATCACATGGTTATACTGTCTTCTTTCTATTATATTGTATATTTCTTCGTGGTAAATATCTGATAACAGCTCGTTAACTGCTTTTATTCTGAAGCCGATGGCTTCTATTAGTGCTATGTCCTCGAAAAATATAATATATAAAATATTGCAAGAGTAATAATAATTAAACCAAAGACAAATAAGGTTTAAAAAATCTTTTTTTTTCAAGATGATAACAAAATAAATCAAGAAACATATATTCCATAAAATAATTATCGTTGGCATTGTTTTGGATAAAATTCGATTAGTTTCTTTGTTCTCCATTGATTTACCGGCAATCAACAATTTTTTGTCAATTTCTTTAAATGATTTAAACAATTTAATATGTTTTTTTGTAATAATGTAGCTCATAACCATTGGTACAACTACCGTCGCTAAACGAATTCCGGTATAAAGTAAACTGATAACATATGCTAGTTGCGATTGTTCTATTATTGATAACTGATTATAAAGCAACATAAAAGTATATGCTACTGTTAAATAGAATGAATAAACCGACCAAATTATTCGGTAAAAGCCTGACATCCGAGATCTTTGATTTGTATTGTCTAGATTTGGACCAATGGCGTTCAGACCAAATATACGTTTGAAATAATCAAGGACGATAAAGGAATCTTGCAGGTCGTTCATTTTTATGTTTTGTTGTAACATTATTTAAGCTTCAACGCTACATAAATGAAAAAAACCTTTATGTATAACAGAAAAACTTGTATATTTATTCTCAATAGATATGATTGATGTGAGATACCAACGATTAATGACTAAATCGCAAAAAACAGCTTAATTCATTCTAGATACTAATAAAGTAATTATAATCAGTTTTCAAAACATTACTTCAGCATTTAAAAATGTTCAAGAGAATTAAAATGAAATCGCGTCAATTAAAATAACACACAACAACTATTTATTATACTATAAACCATGGTTTCACAAACTTTTTCATCAAATACAGTTTTGAAAAAAAATATATTTAGCGGGCCACTCTTTTTGTGTATTTTTTTTTTTTAAGTAAAAAAAGTATTTTTTCCATTTATCCAATTGTTAGTTTTAAACTAAATCATGCAATTGGCTCAAATTTTATGATGTGAATACGCAAAACAGATTTGATGTGATTGTCTGTTATATTTATCCTAAGTTTGATTTTTTTATGCCCATGGTAAATTTTATCACAGATATAGATACTTTCAAAAAAGAAAGTCATATGATAATCATGCTTGACAAATATCAAAATGTCGAAGCGTTCACACTTGACAGAAGATATTTTACGTTAAAACTAATCAGTATTCTTCGCATGAAGAAAAAAATGATGTAGTAACTAGATGTAACAAAAGTCTCGCGGGACACACTTTGTGAACCCCTGTTATATGTTAATAGCCGTATAATAAAAAAAGATAATAACTTCACTAGCCCGAACTTTTTGTGAAGACTAATTTAATTTATTTAATTTTCAATCACAACGATTTAACAAGGACTCTCAATTTGTATTAAAATCTTTCTCAGTATATCGACTTGTTATGATTTTATCAACATAAACTGTTTCAGCTGGACAACAGGACCAAATAACGATTCCAAATAAATGTCACACCGCAAGTAAAAAAATATTTTCAGATTTAAATAATTTGGGGATTACTTATTTATAATCAAATCAAAAATAATCATAGATGATAAAATACTTTTTCATAGTAATAATAAACAGGTAAAAAGAACGAAATATAAACTAAGCGATAAAAAATAATAATATTTATTTAATTATTTTACAAGCTTTTTTACACCACATTTATATTATGTATATAGGTAAATTTTACAACTACACTTGTTGCAAAACCTCTCTCATTTTGAATTTGCCATTTTGATAATCTTGTGTCTCATGTCAAATTCATTTTAAGAAATACAATATTTATGGCGGTTCACTCATTCTTCTGAAATATCATGGGTTAGTTTTAAAAAAAACCACCCCAAATCTTAATTAGTTATGTAATCAAAATTAATTACATAACTAATTACATCAAAAAACAATTATTGAATTAGAAATTCCTATGTATCCAACAAATACATATTGTTTGTAGTTAACTGTAAGCAAGTTACAATTTTTTCTTAGAATTTGTTTTTGTTATTTCAGTAGCCCTACACGCAACAAGCTTATGACAAATCGGCGATTTTGATTACCTTTTTTCAGATTTCTTCTTCTTCTTCGGCCATATTTGCTCTCTATGTGGAGCACATGGCAGCCACGCGGCACCTCCATGATTCCCTGTCTCCCTCAGTTCCGCCGAGTACATCCTATGGATAGTACCCGACGGACGTCCGGTGCGCCGGAATCCCACCGGTCGAAAGAAGAGGCAGGCAGGATTGAGGCTTTCCGGAGGCATCCGCAGCACGTGACCCAGCCAGTTCTAACGTCTCTCCATAACCACTGACGTGACGGGACGCTGTCTTGTACGCTCCATTATCTCTGAATTCCTCACAAAATCAAACCACCTCACCCCCATTATCCGACTCAAGCATCTGTTCTCGAAGCTCAGAATATGGTTTTTTTTTTGTCTTCGTCAGGTGCCATGATTCGCAACCGTAAAGCAATACCGTCAGAATGCAAGCATTGAATAAGTGACATTTGGTTTCAATCGAGTACAACTGTGTGTCCCATACAGTCCGCATTAAACTGAATGTGGCTCCAGCCATTCCTAAGCAAATGGCGAGCTTCTTTTTTGTACTACCGTCTTTGGGGATATGTACGCCGAGGTATTTTAAGCTGTCGACCCTCTCGATGATCCGTCCCGTGCTGGTAAGGATCCTATCAGATTCATGACAGGTTTTCAGATTTTAGTATAATGAAATCAATAGATTTTACTAATTTAGAAAAATTATTTTCGTAGATGCTAGGTGAAAGTTTCATTAACGTTGGTTGTATTGCTGGAAATCCATACTGAAAATCGCTATTTTTAAAAAAAATATTTTGAAGAATATTTCGATTTTTTTGAATTATTACAGGCCAATAAAGAATGTTTATACTATGGAAATATAAAACTGACTTAAAATAATGAAATATGTTGTAAGTCCGCACACCAACTGAAAATAAACAAAATGATTATTTTTTGTAATACATCAAATAGTTAGCATTATTTATTTTTTATTTATTTATTATAAAAAACGTTTTTTGTGTCATCAAAAAAAATATGTGTGGGTTACGTCCTTAGTCCTTTCCACAGTTGATATATAATTGTTTTTAACGGATTATACTCACGTTGAAAACCATTGAATAATCGATGGAAAACATTCCACAGGCATCAATTTTCACTGGTGTAAGAAACATTTGAAGAGAAAACTGCGTCACCTGTAAGAGGTCTTAACTTTATTATGAACATTCTTGTTTCAATAATGTGAAAACGATTAGTCAGTCTTATTCATAAAAAATAGTAAAATTAACGATTATATTACTCATAAATGATGCTGTAATAACTACTTTGAGTGTTCAAAGAGCTAATCCAGTATCAAAAATTTAAATTGTGTATACGTATAGAAACCAAAAAACGCAACTATAAAGAAACGTTATAAACCATCAGATTGGTGTTACCACAACACCTTTCTGAATATGCAGCCACTTTTTAAAAAAATAACAAAAAAAAATGAATTCAAGACTTGAGTGTACATTAGCAATCAGATTGGTAATCAAGTCAATGTTTAAAGATTCAAATCCTTCAGTTGGTAGAATTTAAACAAAGAAATTAAATAAAAACAAATATCTCTTTTCAAAATAAAACGATATTATTTGGTATAAAGCGGAAAATGTTCATAAATACATTAATCTAAATGTGTTTCATATAATATTTAAATTTAACACTATGACGAATATGCGTTCTGTGCCTTCATGTTTTTAAATCAGGTATGTACAACTATTTTCTTTTGTCAGCCGTATAAAAAATGGTTATTAACCGTTTGAATACCGCGTAAATAAATCATTTATATATCCCAGAGATACTGCGTGTTTTTGAGAAAAATAATTGTGCCTAATATGCACTCGAATTCCATATTTTAAAAAACCTATATTGACTCAGTATAGATAGCACTAAATATATTCATCAAAATATTGCTTATATTCTATCATAATACCAAGTATTTGATTTTTTAAATGTTGTTTGGACAACCGTTTTCGCTTGCATATGTTTAAATATGTAAATATTTGAAGATCGAGTCAATTACAGTTTTCAAGACTAAATTGTTTCCTTAATGTAAATTAAAACCTTTTGTGTAATTTTACAATAGATAACATTCTATGCGTTTATCATATACTCAAGTTGAAGAAATTAAATAATTAATAATTCAATATTATCGGTTGACTGCTGCGAGCCGACAATCTTTATATCATAGTAACAATAACGTTTGTCGACGAATAAATTTGAATAGATACTAAGGCAACAAATAAAAATTGTTATCGATTATTTAATGCAATGATTTCTTTTATAAAATATACACTATAATTAAAACTTAAAAAACCTTTTTAGGGCAGAAAAAATTAAAACCTGCCGCAGGTTACATAATCTTGGTTCAACCCATTTTTGCCCAGTGTTCCAATATTGGAACATATAGTATTTTTACTTCCACTCCATTATGCATGACGCAATAAAAGTTGTCAGTTTCAATCAGTCTACAGCTAGCAAGCGTGGGGATCGTTTTGTGAAGTATTTTTTCAGATTTAAACCTGTCGGAGTTAACAGTGTTTTTTTATTTGCATCAATTACGGAAAAATTCGGGCAAAAATGGGTTGAATTAACAACACGGTAAATCGTTTTGAAAGACTTTAAATATCAGTGTAACGAAACATTGGCCTATCAAAAAAACTAATCAGTAAAAAGTATAAGAGTATAATCATTTTCAATTCAACTTGTGAATAAAAAGAAGTGCTTCAATTATTTCGCTTTCATTGGACAATTTAAAAGATTTTTCTTTTATTTATTTTGGCCTATGTAAACTGCATCACTTATAATTAAATAGTTATACGTTAGAAAATTAATTATAGCTTTACCGTATTTTTTAAATCGTTGTCAAATGAGTACAGTGTAGTCTCATGCAGCAGAAATCCGGTCTTCTTAAACTAAAAAACAGTAAATTATATTATATAAGGTCAGAGCTACACTTAAATTACAAAATTAGCAAAACAACAAACATATTAGAGGTCTGCATGGGCGCGGAGGTTTTGGCCCACAGGCTCTTACCCGGCCCAACCCGTGGGCTGGACTCGGGCGTGTAAGGTTGATTGAGGTTTAAGCACGAGCCGGGTCCAGGTAAGGTATTTATTTTTTCAGAAAATATTTTCTAACTATGTTCGGAACATGAGTCAGCCATGTGGCAACACTTTTTATAAAAAAACATTTTTTTTATAAAAATATCATGTACAGTCAATCCTCTTTTCATGCGGTAAATGCATTCCACGATATATCGCATAAAAAAGACTTTACTTCCATAGAAAAAGTGGGGATACGTTTCATGAATTTTAATATCCACATAACTTTGAATTTGGCGAATTGAAATAAATCCAGAATGGTATAAAAAAAAATTTAGGTAAATTAGGGAAAAAACACGGCTTAAAAATTATTTAAAAACATTTTTTATTAGAAAATAAAATTTTTGGTTATTGTTTCACATGTCAGTAACATTTTAAGTAATACTATCGTCACTATATGACAATAATAGGTGCGTTTTGCATGTGGTTCGAAATCATTCTCTTTTTTTAAAGAAATAGTATGCGAATCAATTTTTAAAAAACGATAGTTTTTATGCATGGAATTAGCATCAATCACACTATCGTTCTGTGTTGATTTTTTGTAACAATGAAATAAGTGTTAAAAGTTTGTTCGTATTTTTTTTTTCGATGATTGATTGTTTATACAGTTCGTTATACCCATAAATACATTTTTGTGTTGAAACTTAAATCCGCGTTCAGAATTTAAATTATTTAGAATAAAATGATTTTCTAATTTACTGCAAAGTTGGAGACCTTCTTGAACTATTTTCGCAGTGGAGAGAACTGGATTTTTTCCACTTCGTCATCGTTTTCTGATTCTTTGTCAATATTTAAAGTTAAATTAATGAGATCATCGTCACTTATCCATTAGTAATTCGTCGATATCATTTTCGCTAAAGATATCAAACCCTTCTCCGCCAAGTACATGTGCTAAAGTAATAATTTCAGCTGATATCGCCAATTTTCAATGTTTTCATCGAATATAATACACCCAGGTCGCACTGCTTTCCAGCATGAATTTAAAGTACGTGGACTTAATTCAGTTATGGCAGATGCAACATGATTTATTTCAAATCGTATTTTTTCCAAATGTCGGTTAGTGTTAATGATTCATTCTTTATTATATCCAAAATATAATAATTCTTGCTTTTGATGTAATATTTTGTACGTCAAATAGTACACTTTTTTTAAATTTGCATTCCCAAAAAACTGCATTACTTCGAAATCGCATAAAAAGAAGATTGAATGTATTATTCGACATTTTTTAAAAATATTATCTCGACCAATCTCGCGGTTAATCAATGTTTTAAAAAATATCTGATTTTTTTTGGGTTCGAAAAACTAATTATCTAATTGCAGACCTCTAAAACTTAGAAATTTATGACTTTAAATGCACTTATATTTCACTTTCGAGGTGTTCACTGTCAATACTTGGTGGAATGGCATTATAATAAAAATAATAAAAGATTTTTAGTACTTTTTCCACTTAAAGTTTATTTGATCAGGACCGATTTCGCTCCTCGCGAGCATTATCAACTGATATTTATCTAAATAAAACTTATATTTATCTACTTACTTATAAAATTCGAATCGTTCAAATTATGTACACTCCCACAGATTTTGTCACTAACGACCCGGGTTTCGCCTTTCGGCATCTTCAGGCGTTCGAGTGCACGGATGGACTTGAACTGACGCTTAGTAAACGCCTTAGTGAACGCCTGAAGATGCCGAAAGGCGAAACCCGGGTCGTTAGTGACAAAATCTGTGGGAGTGTACATAATTTGAACGATTCAAATTTAATATTGAAATTCCACCAAGCACCTTCAGTCGAAATCTTAAATTACTTACTTATATTTATCTAAATCTTTACCTCTGTTTGCACAGCCACGCTTATCCACGACAAATACAAAATTGTAAGAAAAGATTTTAAAACTTTAAAAATATATAAGAGTATAAAGATATTTTTATTCATTATAATAATAGGTGACGATTTTCCGGCAGAAATGTATTCAAAGTTAAGCGTATACAGTATTGAGGAAATAGTAACGAACATATGCAAAATATTCATTAATCTGTAAATGGATGTTATGCTGTTTAAATCTTGTATAATTTCAAATAAGCTTAGATGGAGGTCTCTCAGTTGGGTTACTTTTTGTTTTATATGATTATTTGATATTGCTTCTCTCATCACACGTATATGCTGAGTTTGCCTTATGTTATATACTTCTTCGTGGTTGACTTCTGTTAACATTTCGTTAACTGCTTTTATTCTGAAATTGATGGCCCATAGAAGTGCAACGTCTTCGACAAATGTAACATGTATAACGTTCCAAGGGTAAGTATATAAGAAAAAAAAACAAAAATGATTAATAAAACCATGCGTGTTGGAAGACATAACAAAAAATAATCTTATTGCGATACATAAAATCATATACGTTGGCATTGTCACTTTCATAAATTGTTTAATTTCTTTGTTTTCCATTGGCTTTCCGGCCTCATATAATTTTTTGTCGAGTTTTTTAAATGACCCAAGCAATTTAATATACTTATTTGAATTAATGTAGCTCATAACCAGCGTCACAAAGAATGTGATGAACCGTGTTACGTTACACAATATTATAACACTTAAATCTAGTTTTGAATTTTCGGACTTGGGTTTGAAAATCACAATGATTGTATATGACACAGCTAAAAATAACGAATAAGCTCCCCAGAGAATTCGACAAACGCCTGACATCAGGCAATTTTGTAGACATTTTTGGCTTGTACTGTCATGTCTTGGACAAATGGCGCTCAGCCCAAATATACGTTTGAAATAATTGAGAACAATAAGAGAATCTTGCAAGTTGTACATTTTTAGATTATTTTACAAGCTGATTTTGACTTAAACGCTTCCGCTCGTTGTTTGATTATAACTGAATCAAAATGTCGTGATTTCAAGTTCTTTTTATGTATACCTCTAATATACTGTTTTATTCTCTAATCGTTCAAAACGTTTATTTAATCATTTTAATGTTTCACGATGAGTCAATTTAATGAACACAAATAAAAACGAAAATTATTCTCTTGAATAATATGAATATAAATCAAACATCAGTTTTATTAAAAATAAAATAAAAACGAAGCAATTGGAACATAAAAATGACAATCGCGTATCGAAAAACAATTTTCTCTGGTTAAATTTAAGTCCAATTTAAAAATTCCCCCATAAAAAGCTGTTCTTCAATAAATGACTGAAGGGCAGCATTCAAAATGAGTGACCTTTTATATCTAAATTATTTTTTAACATTTAACAGCTAACATTATTGTAAATAAAAGTATTTAAAGTATTAAACCTGCCGACTTTATGTATCGAATGAGCCGTAAAAATACCTGGGCTGCTACATTAGCGTAAATACACTAATGTAAAAATCGTTCAAACTACTTCATAATTTTAAGGATTGATTTTGTTGGTGAGAATATTTATAAATCACATAATATTGTATACAACTTGATTTTTGATTCTACCACCACCAATCGTTACAGGTATGCAGTCGTTGTTTCACGGCCGCCTTCTATAACGCAATAACGATTAAAAAAAAAAAAAAAAAAAAACTTCACGTATTATTGGCCCGATTAATCATACACTTGTGTGCTCAAAAAACGACATGTGTACATAGGAAGAAAAAAACGTTTATTATTCATTCACTTTGTCTTTTTCATTTAATTTAAATTATATTTAATACCCTGTGATACCCTAAATGATGTTGTTAAATTATCATATGCCTTTATTGTTAACCTTGGTTGAGTTCAGATCAGCGTAGCTTATTGGGCCCGTATGAGAACGGACTGTAGCAAACAGCTCTGTTTGTTCGGCATAATCTCAGGACAGTCTCAGTACATGATTAGCGTCCTGATGGTTGTGCCGACAAGTGGAATCCGGTCTTTCAGCCAACTTTCTTAGTAATAGTTAACTGTTGAATTTTCCATTGCCGGTCATAAATTAGCAAATCCAGAGGCTCAAGATACTTCACCTTGAGCCTTCAGGTTACGTCTATAAAGAAAATATATGTTTGGCGCTTTTTAGTAGATATGTAGATAAGCTTGGTTTTCCAGACTGCTAGAACCGTTCTGTACGTCGTAGTTTCTCAACCTTATTTTTCCGTGCCCCCCATACCCGTTGTTATTAGTTTTTCGAGACTCGGGACACAATTAGTTCGGGTCCTCGGAATTGATGACTGGGAAAAGAAATTGAAAGATTACAAAATAACTGTTTGAAAAGTTGAAAATGCAGGCAGATTTCAAAATCCCAGGAATTTACGGCATATAGTGGGACCTTTTTTTAGCTCTTACGTGGAGTGGAGTGGTGATTTCAAAAATCTGGGATTTATGGATTTTATTTACGGTGCCCGTGGTCCTCCAAAACTGTGCTCCTCTAAAATTATTTTTTTTCTGTGGAATTGAGAAAATTAGTTGTTCAAAAAGTTTTATAGTTTAATAATTAAAAATGTACAATATCTTCAAAGATTTACTTTACTTTACTTTACTTTGAATAGGAAATAATTATTTTAATTAATTACAATGATCAATTGATAAAATCACCAACGACTTCATTATCATCTTTTTCATTTTTGTAGTTAGTGCCCAATTATTGTTTTTAAATAAGCTGTATAAAAAACTTTTTTTTTTTTAAATTAAAATCTTTCGCATTCCATTTTAATAAGTAATAAAACTAGTGTTATGATTTTATTTATTTAGGAACAATCTAGTAATTATGCTAGCAGATAACATAGCCTATTCAATTTTCTGTGACAACACATTACATACATTCCAATTATACATAAAACATTGACAATCAAAACTTATAATAATCTAGACATCGATTATTGAAAACAGCTAAAGCTTTGTTATTTAGTTGAGCTTAAAACTTAAGCTCTTGATCCCACAAACAACCCATCGCAACCGCGTATAGATTCGCGTCTTAACTACACACATGTGAAAATATCATAGACAACTATTATTATAACATTTTTTCTCAAATCTAAGTTAAAAAAATATATTATACTACATCAAAATTTTTCTTCTACTGAAGCATAACATTTTGTTCAAAATTATTTGCATAATGTACGCATTTGTCAAAAAAAACGTGGTGCTATACTGCAAAAACTCTAAACTGAATATTGATTTATAAAAAAAAATGTGTTATGGTGAAAACTTTTAATGATTATTTTTAAGGCCCACAGAGGGTGTTTCATTCACGGAAATATGAAACTGAGTTATAATAACGAAGTATGTTGTCACTCCGCACACCATCTGCAATAAAAAAAAAACAGTATTCATTCTTATATCGACTGTGGAAAGGAAAAAAGACGTAACCAACACATAACATAAAAAAATTACAGGAGACACAAAAAACGTTGTTTTTGATCATTTTGAGCCCAAATTTCAAATTTTTAAATATACACTACCTTGTAGTGTACGAAGACTTATAAGCTGATGTTTAATTGACTTACTCTAAAATTAATTTATTAAGCTGTTTAGGTAAAACCTTTTTCCTGGTCGCAATTTTCATATGCCTTTCTTTTTTCAAACTAAAACGCTAACATTAAATACTAATTCATCATTTTCAACCTACACCATTTTGATAGATTGTGTATCAAGTTGTATACGTTGTGATTACCGAAAAACTATGGATTACGCTCTTTTTTCTTTCCAAAGTCCAATATGTTGTTTAAATAATGAAAATTGATTGACTTTTTTTCTTACAATTTGTGTTTCGTTCAATTTAGGTGAATTTTAGATGAATTATCGTTTAAGAATTTTTAATTATTTTTAATTGTACATATCATTAATTATTTATAACGATTTTTTTACTCACGTTGAAAACCATCGAATAATCGATGGAAAACATACCACAAGCATCTATTTTCATAGGTGTATGAAGCATTTGAAGAGAAAACTGGGTCACCTGTAGAAAGTTTTCATATCATTACTTATGTATTATTATAAAATATTTAAAACGATCTATCAGTCCTTCTACCTTCTTATGATTTAGAAAAAGAAACGTTAAAATTACTATTCATATTTTTGTAGCCATTTAAGTACATGAAAAAACCTTTAATTTTAAGAGAGTTGAAAGAGCTCTTCGTATTCAGCAATTTAATGTATTTTTATAAACTCTCTACGAGTGTAACGGATGCTTGTTTTATGAACTTGAAACCTTTTTTAAAAAAAATATGCATCAGAAATCAATGTATTTATTATTATTAGTATACCACCAAAAAAGAAACTGACTATATAATATATTATGTTTTCATACTGAAAGCAAAATGATTTTGTATTAACCAAACCGATTAAATGATTAATTTTGGTTCTTATCTCATCAACACTTACTCATATAAATAAAGTAATTAAAATTAACATTACCATATTTTTCAGGTCATCGTCCATTGAGTACAGTGTAGTCTTATGCAGCAAAGATCCTGTCTTCTTAAACTAAAATATAGTAAATCGAACAAACTTAGAGCTACCTTCAATTTTACGATAATAATGCAACGGGCACAAACCAGTGGCGTAGCCATTTCATAGCAGAGCCATGCAATGCATTTAGGGCCCAGCGAAAAAAGAGGCCCAAATTTCTACATACTTAATATAACATATCAACCAGTAATAGGCAGAAAATCGTAACCACCAATTTATAATCTTTACAGGACAATGCTTTTTTTGTTTAGTTAAATTCGTAAAAGGAATTTCTTAAGTTCGGTTAGTAAATAGTAACATAAGATCAATGCTTATCCTGATATTATTATAAAATTGTCTGACAACTTTCAGTTCTCTAGATCAGCGTGTCTCAACCGGGCTTCACGTAAAATAAACGATAACAAGTCAAAACACTAAAATGAACTGGCCCTAAAAAAAGATCAGGTGAATGAGAAAATGTTTGTCACTGACGCCTTAGGTGATATTGAACAATTATTGGCTTAAAACGCAATTTACCGAATTGTGTCGCTTAAGTTCTTTTGCCGATTGTGGGTTGATATTTCGTGGGGGGATTTGTGTGATGTTTGTATGAGGGCCTCAATTTTTTTACTACGCCACTGGTACCAACACTTTGTCGTTACCTCTGATTTGACAGTTACGCTAATCCACGCCAGATAAAAAATCTTTATCCATGATTTCAAGAATAATAGCGCAAAAAAAATTGTATTGATATATCTTTGCGAAATGGCTAGGGTTGTGTCGGCGTCTTTATTGAAGCTTATATTATAAAATGATGAACAAATTATCACAAAAGTATAGAAAATATTTATTGTTCTGCCGGAGGATAATCCGCTGTTTAAATTTTGTGTAATTTTACATAAACTGAGATGCAAAAGGCTCAGTTGGGCTACTTTTAGTTTTGTATGATTGTTTGTATTATCTTTCCCAATCACACGATTTTGTTTTATATTGTAAGTTTCTTCGTGGTTAACGTCCGATAACATTTCGTTTACTGCTTTTATTCTGACGTTAACAGCCGTTAGAAGTGTTATGTCTTCAAAAAACGCAACATACACAACATTAAACGGGTAAAAATGATAAAACCAATCAAAAAAATCATGTTCTCCGTGGAATATAACTAAAAAGAAGCCAATTATAATCCATGATATCATTATTATCGGCATTGCGACGTTTATAATTCGTTTTATTTCTTTGTTTTTCATTGGTTCTCCTTCTATACGCAATTGTCTGTCAACTTCTTTAAATGCATACAGCAATTCAGCATGATGTTTTGTATTTATGTAGCTCATAGTCAGTGTAACAACCATCGACACGAAAGAAGTTCCGGTAGACATTAAATGGATACTATATTCTAGTTTTGAATGTATGACTTTGACTCTTGTGTCTGAAAGCATTATGATAATATATGACACTGCTAAAAATACCGAATAAGCTCCCCAAAATATTCGATACACGTGAGACATCCCGTATTTTAGTGGACTTGTTAGACTTGTATTGCCTTGCCTTGGACCAGAGACACACAACCCAAATATACGTTTGAAATAATTGAGAACGGTAAATAAATCTTGCACGTCGTTCATTTTGTTTTTTTTAGCTGATTTTGACGTCAACGTTTCAGCAAATCTTTTGATTATGACTGAAAAAAAATATTAAGCTCGTGTATTCATGCCAATTTAATGTGTGGTGTGAACTTTCACAGAAAAACAATTAAAGATTTACTAGTGGACACCTATCATGATTCTAGACTCTAATTAGAGTTATTATAATAATCATAAAACAAATATGTCTTTCCAGATACTAATAAAAATAGTGGCGACAATCTGAAGTACACTTACCAAGCAACAATTAATTTTACGACCAAAATGCTAATCACAGTGATATTAAAAAACAATAAAGTTTTAAACAGTACAAATTGTTCATTAAGATATGATTATAATAATTATTAGTTATAACCATAATTTTACTCATGATATTTAAATGCATTAATTTTCAAAAAGAAAAGATCAGATATAATAAAATACGTACCCTGGTTTTCCATTTTTAGCATGCTTTCACAGTGATCAAACTATGAAATTAGTACTAATCATTTAAAATAAATGTTGTATTAGTACAAAAAAGTATTTAAGTTTTGAAATATTAAATCCTATACTTCCCACCAAGTGTTTGACAGTGAACACATCGAAAAAAAATCAAAAACTTATATTATAAAAAATATTTGTCCGCTCTCATCACAATATATTTTCGCTCTTCTATTAAAACGTTTTCTCATTTGATTTCATTACAACTTTTATTGTATTATCCATTATTAAAAAATGCGTACATATACCAACATAATATGGCAAGTATATTAACTTATTACTACATATAATAAATATTATATTTGCGATTTTTTGACATATCTTCAATTGTTTTTGGTGGGATACCACAGAAAAATCATTAGTTCAACCTTGTTCATCTATCGTGCTTCAACACGCGTACATATAAGTAGTTAAATAAACAGAATTAAAAAAACTTTTAAAGCTCGTTAAAACTGTAGATGTAATAAATATGATAAATGATAATAAAAAATAAATCAAATAAACAATAACGGCCGCTTCAAATATATGATTTTAAATCAAATAAAATTGACTATAGAATTATTAAAATATATCATTCGTTAAATACACGCCATAAAATTTTATTTCTCATGTAAAAATATGTAGTTTTATTTTTCCAAAAATAAATATGATAACAACTCTATAAAATTTTCTGTGATTTGAAAAACGAGATATGTTGAAAATATGTCAACAGAAATATGTGTTCCTATTATATTCATATCAAAATCTACGTTCTTAATGACTCGTCAAATAAATAAAGAAGATATTATGAACCCAAACCTGTTATAGGTTTTTTTAATTTATCCATGTCCGCTCCCAATGTGGAGCATATGGTCTTCTAATGGATGTATCTCAACATAAGTTTTTCTACGAGAACTGTTTGTTACTCAGTCGCTCAACCTCTAGTTTTCAAAGATATTATTAGGGATAGAAGGATAAGGTTGGAACGGGACTAGTGGTTATCTAAAATTTTTTAGCTCACCGAGAAATTTGAAATCCTCAATTTGAAGTGTGCTGTGGCTCCCCAAAACTAAAATAAATCTCTGTGGCCCCCTTGGAACACGCTGTGGCCCCCTGGGGGGCCACATGGCCCACCGTTGAGAAACCATGATCTAAACGCTCTCACTACGCCCAGTTATTAAAGGATTGGAAAGGATTGAAGGGAATATTTAGACATCACAAACATTTTTGGGGGTATTTAGGAATTGGCATTATACTACAAATGAATGTCTAGCGGCGGAATGCGACACCCAGGCAAAAATTCGTCACAAATTTAGTAGTAATATTTTTTAATGTATTGTAACAATAAAAAATGTACAATACATAGAAAGTTAAAAACCTTGAAAGGGCCACACAAAAACATTTGTCAAAGCCAAGGTTTGGGCATGCTTCACATAGATGGACGAATTCCGACAAATGATTGCGGTGTTTTTAAATTTTTATGATTAAAAACTTTCTGCGACAAGATAAGCCGGTTGAATACTTAGTAACTTTGTATTAATAGTCGTACCAAATATTTGTTTATAATCACCCTATTCGACCTCCCACAAGACGTTATTGTCGTTCAGTATGCAACACCGAGTTATCGACAAAAAATTAATTGTGCAGAGGAAAGAAAAAGGTTTTTTTTTTTAGATGAAAGAAATAATTTAAAATGTGTCACAGGTTGCTTATAAATAGGTTAATTAAAAAAATACTTTCCGCATTTCCGCTAATACACGTCCGCGGAAAAAACAAATATAACTTCGTATGGCATCAAAAATAAATTCTAATAAAATTGCCGCTGTTGAGATATTTCATCCCGTAGGCGTAGAATGTTACATATATTTAAGAGAATCATTAATTTGCCTAAGCTAGCTTAGAGGCAGAATAAGATTCTAGCGGCCCTTATGCACTTACTCTTTCAACCTGGCAAACAATTAAATTAAATTAAATTAAACAATCATTAAACTTTTTTATTATCAAATTTTATAAACACAAATGATATCTTTTTTTGAATGGTTCAGAATTAATAACATTATTTTTCATTAAAAGAGTCAACCCGTTTAAATAAAGATTCATTTTTTTTCATTTATAAACGTATTTTTGTTTTGTTTTCAATAATACATAGTTGAAATAATTTCACATTAAACGACACGCTAACATAAAAAATGCTTTTATTACATTATTCGTACAAATTAACACAATAAAAATATATGTCTTTATTATATTATTTGCCGCTTTTTTGCAACGACAATTATACATTTTAGATAAAATTGAGGTCTCATAAAAAAATGCAGTCCAGCAGTAATAGTTTTACATCAGGTTTTTCCATACGGCACAGGTTGTCTTGGATCTCCCTATTTCTCCAGATTGCCCATACGCGAGCATTTGGGTGATTTGCTTAAGTGAAAGCATAAAAAGAAACAACATATTTAGTTCTAAAACTGTAGAACTAAATACGTTGCTATTTTTACTCTATTATAATGGAGTACTACCAAGTCAATAAATAAATTATTAATCAACTTGCGATCACGGTAGTTTTTTTATGCAACATCGTTGGTTCCTTAAACGTTTACAATAATATCAAAGAAACTAAATGGTATAGAAATATTTGTTTTACTTAAGCTATTAAAAAATATTTAATTGTTCGTAAACATTGTCTAAAAATATATTGTTAGTTTTATTTTAAGTGCGTAATATTATTAGTGTCATGGTGAATCAAGATATCAATCAAAATTTGACATCTAAGAATAATACAGTTATGCAGGGGCGTAATAACATAAAAATTAAACAAAGGAAATAGCCGGTGATGGAAACAATCCTTGAACTATAATTGTGCATGTATAATTATTACTTGAAACATTATCTACTTTTAGTGATATGCCAAAGTAATCATTCAATTTAATTTTAGTGAAATAATTATTATTTGAGTAAATAATATCTTACCCTCGTATTGTACAGCAGCCGTTAAATCTTGAGAAACAATAAAAATTGTCAGTATTATTCAACTATGAAAATCAATGGAACTGCAAATCGATCGGCCTGTCGTAAACATAAAACTTTTTGTTGTTTCTCGCATATCCAAATAAGATCAAATGGAACGAAACAAATATTAAGATAAAACAAAGTGATAAATTCATTACAGTCTGCATTTATATCAATGTCTTTCTATCTTTTGTTAGGTCACATAAAGAAAGATGTATGTGTGTTAAATAGGCAATTTTAAACGTTTTTTCAAAGTATATTAGTTTATGGTTTTGTCATCATTTATCACCGTTTTCACTGGCATTTGTTTTGACGTGATCTTAATACAGCTGTCACTTTTTAAATTCAGAAGTAAAGCGTTGCCAACTTCAAATTTGAAATATATAAAATGTACACTCTTCTAAAACAAACTTTTTTGGGTGATAACATGGAAAATTTTCTATAGACACGAGTAAATCAAAGAAAAAATTAACTAAGGAAAACATTTATACCAAAAATTAATATTCAAAATGATTCTTCGATTTCTTTTGTTGTTTAGTGTTAAGCAGTGGTGTAGTGGGGCCAGGTCGGCGACCTGCACCTGAAAATGAGGAAGGCGCCCTGCCACCTTTTTGACTTGTAACCTAATTTTCAAGTACATACATTTATAAAAAATCGTTTTTTATTGATTTAATTGTTAAAACTTGTGGTTTTTTTTAACTTCGGACGGATATAAAAAAAGTAGAGAATAAATCAACGACCGACCTGGTACCTATTTATTAACCACTTCACCACTGGTGTTAAGACTGCAATTTTTATTTGTTTTTTCAATGTCTCCAAATGTTTTAGTAATTTAAGATATTTGCAGTTTTTTATCAAAGTATACAATATAAATCACCACAAGTCTTAAGAATCAACGATGACATCAAGACGTTTTTTTAATTTTGCCAGTTTATTAGTTGTCACGCATTTAATTTCAGAATGTAACAAAAATAAAACTACATGATTATAATTGCAAAGTGTTCAATGTATTTATCCAAGAAATGCTTTATTATTTCGAAATTATAAACCTTCCAGAGAGTTTTGAATTATCGCTTATGCTATTTGATGCAGAAGTTCTGGCACTCCAACTCCAAAAATAAGTTTTGAATACTTCATTAGAATTAAGGAAGCTTCAACAGTCATTTTGCTTTGCAGGACCGAATAGTTATTAAAAACGTATTTAATAAACAATACAAAATACTTATTATTCTGTATCTCAAAAAAAACACAACACTCAATATAATGAATCGTTTGTGTGTTCAGTTAATAGTACTTCAATGCCTACATTAGAGTTTTTAGCAGGGCTTTGGAATAAGAGTCAAAGTCGTAATGTTTTTCGAATTTTCGAAAATAAATTTATGTCTAGTCAATACACAAATGATTTACATTAATACTTTTTGGATTTTAAATCTTAAAATTCTAGAAAAAAGCAATTGTTCGAAGTTTAATCGCTGTTTTTAAAGATAAAAATACGTTGAGAAAACTTGTTTATCACATCTTGCTGTATTTTCTGATTCCACGAAAGCACACCACTCCTAACCTTTAATTATTATTTTTTTAAATATTTCAATTGCGTATTTAAACCATAAAAAACCGCGTTAAAACGAAGGTATAGTGCCATTATAAAAGTACTATTATCAGCTACGCTATAAAAATTAAATAAACCGGACCTCTGTTTAATATATTTTATATTTATATGGTATCGTGGAGTTAAGTGAAATTAATAAATAGTACTCAGCGCAATCATAAAGTCAAGCGGAAAACTAAAAAACATGTATTCAATCAGAAGTGATATTATAACCATAAAACAATTTAAAAGGTGAAACATAATAGTCCAGTCAATTTGAGTAATTATTAAATCATCATTTCACTTTGTGAACTGTGAACCCGGTTAGGCTATAATATTTATATTTGTATTTGTTTAGATCAGGGTTTCTCAACCGCGAGCCATGTGGCCCCTCAGGTGGACACAGCGTGTTTTTTTTATTATTTGGGGAGCCAAAGCACAGTTTAGAAGGGCCACGGTCAAATTTTCTGAAATTCCAAAATTTTTGCAAATCCGCAAATTTCCATGATTTAAAATCCCCGAAAGAGATTAAAAAAAAAAGGGTTCCACGTTGGTTATTTGGACAAATCCGCAAATTCATTGGATTTAGGAGTTGGAAGTCTCCGGAAGAGCTACAAAAAAAAAGGTCCCACGCTGATAAAATTTCTTGAAATTGACATTTTTATGTGGCAAAACAATGATATGGGGGGGCACAGAAAATTAAAGACACTCAAAAGGAGCCACGGGCCTAAAAAGGTTGAGAAACACTGGTTTAGATGATAAATGTAAAAAAATCTGAATGTGTTAAATGTATAATATGTACCGTTATACCTTAGACCAGGGTTTCGCGGAACACTGTCGTTTGCCCACTTTTATTTAGGGTGTTCACTGTCAATACTTGGTGGAAAGGCATTATATTAGTAAAAACACAATATTCCTTTGTACTTCATTCCACTTTATTTAATATGTCAGGACCGGACTGTCGTTTGCCTTACGTTTTTTTGAATACTTTGTACGATTGCATAATGGTGAAACTTATAGGTAGCTTCTGTTTTATAGTATATTTAACAAAATGCGATTTCCTTAACGTATTTTTCAAAAAATATAAATTATTGATACAGTTTCTTTACGCTTCCATGAACTAATTTACATGAAATTAACATTAACGAAATATAAATATTGCTTTTAAAAGGCGCCAACAGTCAATTAAGCTTTTGAAATGTTCTTAAAAAACACAATAACAAACCTTTGACGCATTCGAGAAAACGACTTATAAGCGACAATAAGTACATTTTTACAAGGTATTAATTAAGGGTACCACGGCAAACACGGCTTATTCCAAAATGGGTAAAAAATGAAACTTGAATTTCATTTTGAAAAACAATGTACAATTTAAAAGTATTTTTTAATATAACATTACTTTGGATGATATTTTGGATTTTGTCAAGCCATGTTTGAGACTGATTTTTTTTTTTAATATTTTCAAAAAATATTTTTATTTACTAAATTACATTCATGATTCGTGTTTCACAACTTTTGAATGAGTCGGGCTTGCAAGTAATTACCTTCATATTATTGAAACAAAAAACACTTTATATTTTATGAATATTTTATTTCCCATTTATTTTAGCTATTGTATACTCTAAGGCAGTGATCTCCAAACTCAATAAGGATGTGAGCCACTTTCAGAAATTGAAATTGTCTGGTGAGCTACCTATACATATTCTTTCTTTACAGTTTTTTTTTATCATCGGCCCTTATCGTGCCATACACAATATTAATATATTACTTAAAATAAATTAGAACATTAGATTTTCTAATAAAACATTAATTATTTATTTTTAAACAAAATAATAATTGAAAAATAAATATAAAAATAAAAGAAAAAATAACGAGTAAAAATAATTAATGAAAAGAATGGCATTCACTTTCCTCAACATTTTTTTAAATTCTCGGTGAGTACCTTGTTACTTCCATCCGAATGCAATTATCAAAATGTACATCTGTGAGTCTGTTTCTATATCTACTCTTAACCACCTTCATAGTGGAAAACGTTGATTCGCATAAGTAGGTAGAACAAAACAATACCTTCGTTCGATTTTTTTTTTAATTTTCGGAGTTCAAAAAAAAAATTTACAGGCAAATTTATAAATGTGATAAAATATCCTACGCGAGCTACCGAAATAACCTCAGCGAGTTACCGGTAGCTCGCGAGCGACCGTTTGGCGATCACTGATTTACAGTAATTTAAAAAAAAACAGTCGAGTTAATTAAATGTTCAAATTACGTACTTTTCATTGGCTTGGATGCCATTGAAAATTGAATTAAAATAACAAGGTATGTTGTCACGGCGCTGAATGTCTGAAACAATATAAAACATATTACTATTTAATGCACAATCTTTTACAGAGCACACAAATTAACATTTTAAACAATTATTGATATTTTAAGATGAATATCAGTAAACTAGTGATAATTTGAAATATTTAAATAAATAAATATTACTTACATTATAAAGAAGAGAGTAGTCAATCGGAAACATACCACATGCGTTTATATCGACCTTTTTATATTGCATCTGAAGTGAAAATTGAGTCACCTGGAAAGGTAACATTCGTTGAAAGCAAGCGATTAATTAGTGGGCATCTACAAATGACTAAAACAGCATAGTTTTGATTCGTTTTTTCATCACAAGGCTAAAAGTATGCTGAATCGTGGGCAATGCAGCGCAGGGTAGTGCGGACAGGTGAAGCAGACACGTGCGACGAACGTATGCTGTGCCGCGCAAGTAGCATAACTAAATGACACAGAATCCCTCTACCTCTTTTGACGGTAGTTTTTCAGCCTACATGAGTATATTTCCATAAATAAAGTTTTGTTTGTACAAGTTCATTTAATTTCTCGGTCATTAACGCGGCAGAATCAAAATAATATGTCTAAACGCGCACACATCACGCAAGAATCTGTGCCGGCATGACAATAGAGCGCAGAGTGACACGTGTCTACATCACACGTACCTGCATCTTATAAACAACATTTAGTTATACTGTAAAACCACCATTTACACTAAAGTCGGGACCGTGTAATTTGGAGAAGTATAATTGGGGGAGTGAGTTTCATACAAAATTAGGGATTTTGTTTTTTTGCGCAAAAAATGCAAAACTAAGACTTCCCTTAGTTTTGCAAAAAAAATATACGAACGAAATATTCATGTGAGTGTATGCACCGCACAGACGGCCGTCTCATAGCAACGACAATGGAATGCAACCGTTCAGTTGGGGGATTTGCGGCGAATATTTCAAGCCAGCGCTTAATTCGGAGTAGTGTAATTAGGGGTTCGACTGTATAGTAATTTTCTACACTCTGATAAGTTTGGTTTTGGGTTTTAAAAAAATAACTGTAGAGATGCAAAAATCAGAGTGCTTTTTTAGAAAAATAAATAATTACCTGGCGCTTAGAATTTAATTTAATTAAAAAAAGAACAATATTATTTACCTCATCCTTTAATTCATCATTGACAGAATATCTTGAATACTTGTGCAAAATTGCTCCAGTTTTGTTAGACTAAAAAAAGTATAAAATTTAATCAACTTATTTTTTTATCAAAATTTTCAAAAAATATCACAAAATGTATTTATTTTGAATGACGATAAAAAAAAAACAGGGCTGTGGAGTCGTGTAAGAAAAAGACTACTGCAACTCCGACTTCTGCTTTAAAATAAAAAAAGACTCCGACTCCGAGGAAATTTTTCAATAATTTCATTTTAACTTATATATATATTTATTACATCAGATCAACTTTTGTAAGCATAGTATACAATGTCAACACTTGAGACTATTTTGTTTGAATACGCATCATTAAATATATTTATTTTTTTAATTTCGAGCAGACCATTTTTCACGACTCCGACTCCACAGCCCTGATAAAAAGTCTAACTACGGTGTTTTATTTAAGTACATTTTTTTAAAATTCATAAGGGTACTCAACGTTGTTCCCGCCACCACCCGCTACGGCTTCACACTCTTCTTACAGGGTGTATTTCGTAGCGTAACAACGTTAGTCGTGTTCAAAGATTTACCATGGATGTCCGGAAAAGAAATTTCTCAAGACATGGTTGCATGCACTACAGTTCGCAGAGTGATAAGTAAAAATAAAGAAGTGATGCTGAAAATAAAAGCTTTTATCTATTGGATTCAATTATTTTTCCATAAGACGCGATGAATTCCTTGAAGGCTTTATAATGTGTCTTAGATGCAACAAAGATTGATTTTAAATGTTTACCGAGTAGGTAATGAAATATGTAGGGAACATCAATTTAATCAAGAACATAATGAAACTCGCCTTACCTCCGACTTCACGCAAACACTGTATTTAGATAGAGAAAATAGTTTAAAACAGCTCTCAAGAACAAATATGGCTGGCACAATAACGTCTATGAATCTTTTAGATGCTGCCAACAATTCATTATCTCTTCCGTACCCAAAAAGAGTTGCGAAAACCGCCACAAAAACAAACACAAAACAGTGCAGAATATTCACCACCGTTTGTACGGAAATCACCGATTTTAAATCATGAGTCAAATCACATAAATCGTAATGCAAATCTTTAACAATATGTATAATATTTCTTTTTTTGTAATCAGGTGTATTATTCAATGCCGTACGTTTTGTTGTTATTTGGAATACTGTTTTTGTGTGTATACCCAAAAGTAATTCATTGATAGCTTTAAATCTGAAGTTAACGGCTATTAGCAATGTTAATTCTTCTAGAAAAACGACGAATATCACTTTCGTAGGATGATATATATGAAACCATTTAATAAAACATTTTACCCTGTTTGAATCACAAGTTATTACGACGTACACAATAAAATAAACAGTCCATAATGTTATTGCACATATCACTTCGCAGATTACATACTTATTCAAGCTTCCGTTTTCTACAGATTTCCCAGCTTGCTTTATTCGCCGATCGATCTTTTCAAATGATTTCAATAATTTTATATACTTTCTACGATTCATAAAATTCCAGAAAAGTGTTGCATACATTGAAAAGAAACATACGCCAGAAAACAATATATCCATGACGTAGTCAAAATCCGATATTGCGTCATTTATTTCGAAATAAGCTATGAACGAAATAAAATGCAAAGAATTTAAAAGCACAGTATACAATATCCAAAGTTTACTATTAATGCAACACAGTAGAAAACTTTTAGGTGATTTTGAATGTTGATGAGTAGTCGATGATACTGGGCCTATTATTTTAAGACCAAATATCAATTTTAAGTATAATATTGGATTTATAGATGTCTTAAAGTCCATTGATGCCTAAAAAACAAAATAGTCTTTAATACTCGCTAAGTGTTTTAAGTTTTGATAATTTAGGCATTTTCTACAATATTTCAACGTATTTTTGACAAATGGACAATTGTGTACCAGTCAAAATAAGTCGCTGCAATGTTTAAAATAGACACAGAAGATAAATTTAAATTAAGGCACCTGAGTTCTCGAATATTTCACAAATTTCAGTATTCTCGTGTATAAATAGATATCATAAACAAGAAATGGTGGTTTATTTTTATTGAATTATTATTTTTAAGCAAATGTGTATTCAACATAAACATATACAGTGGAACCCCGATCTACCGTTCTCGCATTGTTCGTTTTCCCGCATGGATCGTTTATTTTTCATAGTCCCGGCCAAACACCCATAAGAACAATGTAAAAGAATCCCACATTAATCGTTCCCCGATTTACCGTTTTCCTCGATCTATCGTTTAAATATTTTGGTCCCGTCACGAATATTATCCCGATTGACCGTTTTCGTTGAATATTTTTCATAAATAGTTTTGTCTCGCATTTCGTTTCACGTTTTTTTCAGTGGAATTTCAGTGGATCTACCGTTCTCACTATCTTCGTTTTTTGTGCATGGATCGTTTATTGTTTCGAGACCCCGTCATAACAATACTTAGTAATTCCACGTTTGTCATTCCCTGATTTACTAATTTCCTCGATCTATAATCCAAATATTATTGTCCCGTCCCAATTATTGTCCCGATTGACCGTTTTTGAAGAATATTTTTTTTTCGCTCAAATTGTTTTACATCGCCTTTAGTTACATAAATAAATAAGTTTTTTGAAAATTATTATTTTTTTAAAAATATTATTTGAAGATTTCCCGCATTATTCGTTCATTTATTACAGTCCCCTGAAAAACGTAGAATCGAGGTTCCACTGTATATATTATCCTAAACAAATGAGTTATTTCTAACAGTAAAAAATACTAACGTGGTTTCACTTTGTCTTAATAAATAAAAGATTATATCTCTACAGATTCAAATGTTTCCTATTGACATCATTGAAAAATGTAATTATAATTTAATTTCATCCGCACTTCTCTCCCGTCACAATTTGGATACTTGTCGAAAATTTAGATTCAATAATTGGTTTGCCTTTAAGAAAGAACAATTAAAAAATACACCAAAGCAAATAATGACTCATTATTTTAAAAAATATTAATATTTGAACTCTTTAAATTATATTATAAGTTTAATCGTTTTTTGATTTACGAAAGAAACGAAAAATACAAACCTTTTAAGAAAACTTTCTATAATATATTCAATAATCAAAATGGTTGTACTGTGTTCGTTTTATAAATACGAATAAGCTATTTTTTATTGTCTGACATCAATTTTCAAATAGGCAAATTCATTATTACAATTAATTTACATTTTATATTTGACAGCTGTCAGTTGTAACTTAAATATAAGAAGTATTGTATTATCGAATTGATGTAAAACCATTAGCTATTGTGTTTGCAACAAGTTTTAATAAAAAATTAATTGATTAATAATTTACAAGTAAAATATAAGGTTTTTATGTGAATTTTTTTAAGCACTTTAATCAGTTTACTATTTTCAAATTAAAAACGTTAAGTATTCAAAGCATCCATGTGTGAAAGATCGTATCTCTGAGAACAAAATTAAAGAAAATAGTTTCAAATATCATTCATATTTACGGTAAGCATACAATGGGTTGCCAATACGTTAGCAAGGGACTGTAGTTTTATAATATTATTTAACAAAATGTCTACATTTTAAAATAATTCGCCTCAGTATAATAATATATTACATTATATGTGAGCATAATAATTCGGCTAGTTTCTTCCAGTGGGTGTATTGCATATTAGCCCCAGGCCGTTGGAAGCGTAAACTATGACAGAATTTCATACAAAGCGAACAAAGGGAGGAAGCCAAAGGAATGTGTCATGTCTTTGTAGACCTTCGGACCTTATAATGTACACCCTGTTAGAAAAAATATTAAAATTAATAAAATAAATCTAACATAATATAATGTTTCATCATTCTGTTGTAAATGACTTATAAACTGTATAAATACTATGAAAATTAGGGCTTTAAGATTTTTTTTACTGGAGGTGAAAAAACTAACGATTCCGACTCTATTTATTTTTTTGTTTTTACAAATCCCCAGAGTAGCGTTTCCTAACCGATGGGGAATCCCTCCCTGGGGAAAGTTCTTGAAAGTAATATTTTTCAGGGCTGTGGAGTCGCGTGAAAAAAGACGACTCCGACTCCAGATTTAAAATAATTAACGACTCCGACTCCGAGGAAATATTTCAATTATTTCATTTTAACTTATATATATCGACTGTGGAAAGGAAAAAGGACGTAACCCACAGTTTTTTCAAAACAGATTTTTGTCGATAATCACAATGTATCAAACTTGATACACGTTCTATCAAACTTATGCAAGCTGCAAATGCCGAATTAGTATCTAAATTTAACTTTTAAGTTTGAAAAAGATGACCTTGTAAAAAATTAAAACCAAGATAAAAGACTGAAATAAAGGTTTTTCCTGTACAATTTCTTTAATTAATATTAGATTATATCAATTAAAGACCAGTTTAGAAGTATCCGTGCACTTCAAGGTTGTGCATATTTCATAATTTGCATATGGCTCAAAATCATCAAAACACGTTTTTGTGGTTCCTGTAAAATTTTCTATGTGTGGGTTACGTCCTTTTTCCTTTCCACAGTCGATATGTATACCATCAGATCATCTTTAGTCAGCCAACCATGAAAAGTTAACACTTTTGACTATTTTGTTTAAACAGACATCATTAAATATTTTATTTTTTTTTAAATCGAGCCGTTCATTTTTTACGACTCCGACTCCGACTCCACAGCCCTGCTATTTTTACATGACATTTTCAACATCTATTTTTCACAAATTCACTTCACATGTACATGGACAAAATTTTTGAATACCCTGTAATTCTACTGAACTTTTTTTTTTCATTTAAATATGCTTCAGTAATTTTATTGATAATTTGGTAAAAAAATCATTTCAATATTTTTCGGACCTCTAATATATTTGTAGGCTTTAGTAGTATGGAGTGGTGCCAATTTTGATTCTAGCGCAGGGGTTCCCAAGCTTATTCCCACCCTTCCTCCTTTACACCATTGTTCAGAATATAAATCTTCCCCTATTTAAGATAGTCTCATTTAAAATGTATATTCGTTTTAAATATATACGTAGTGTTGAATTTCTTTTTTTAATATGCAGGAATTTATGACTATAATTTATCATCACAAAGTGGAATTGGTATTCTGAGTTGATTTAAAAACAACCGTTTCCGATTTCGTTTTCCGGAAGGAAGTATTGTTACGTCGTCTACTTTGGGATCACTCTGTACTTTGTATCACCACCCACTTCGACCCTAAGGTGAAGTTTGAAGCAAAAAGATCAGGAAATACTTTTTCAAGAATTCAAAATATGTTTAGTCAGTTCTAATGTAATTTTAGATAGTTATATAACTAACGGATGCTCACAATAAATGAAGATAAGAATTCATTCGTTAAGTTAATGACAGCTTATTCATTCAAAATTAAGGTTCATGGCAACGTACGATCTTGTATTTTTAACAACAACAAAAAATATGCATTTGTCGTCGAGTGTTTTATAATTTTGCTAATCATTTATGATAATTGTTTTGACGATGGTGCTATGCCGGAATATCAATAAATTTTACTGTTCTTAGACTTCATATTTTTTTTAGCTTTACGATATGGTAATCGAGTTCTACCAAGCCAATGTCAATTCATCCAATTGTTTCTATAATATATTTTTTAAATTTCTACTTCTATTTTAATAACATAATACCATAATACCAATTTCAAAACATGTTAACATCGTGTATTATAATTAAGCCCCAGAGAAGTGAATAGAGCCAAGTGGTATTTTATCAAAAAATAATTTGGATATGTTATAATACTTTTTCTTAGTCTGAAAGTTTCGTAAAAGTAAAGAGAGTAAATACACATTGCAATAGTGTTATTTCACTAAAATAAAAATATGGAATCCACCAAAACATTAAGTAAAGTTGTGATTGTATTATACTTAAAAGTCCAATATAAAAGTTTAACCGTTTTACCACTAGGCTCAGTTTACCTCTCGAGGGCTCTATATTATTATACATCAACTTCTATAACACATAAGATTTAAAAACAACAAAACAATATTGGAGATACAGAGATAAAAACCATAATATAATTACAAAATATTATTTTATCCACGTATCATTTTAATTTTTAATTAATCAGATTATTCTTTATCGTTTATGCGATGATCTGTTGTATATTTTTAATAGTTTTTTCGTAGTTATTTGTTGGAATATTAATATTAGTACACCTCATAGAAGAAAAACATGTATATGATTAATAACATATATTTTGGACGTTACTTCAACCAAAAAAAATAGTCAAGTAAAAACAATTCGTATCGGGTGACACGTTGAGTGTGTTAAACGGTGTTGCCAGTTTAATAATGTTGTTAACGCTCTTTAAAATAACCATATTCAATAACCAAATTCTTTAGTATATATTTTATGATTTTAACAAAACCAATAATTTACTTTATTAAGTGACTTATAAGGCTTAAAAAACAGGTATCTACGTATAAGATAAGGTAAGCAGTGCATTTCAATATTTATATTGTATAATTTAATACTAATGTATAAATAAAAGTTTTATCGTATACTTCACAAGTCTGTATTTTATTTTACATTAATTTAATTACTTTTTACTTATATTTATTGTCAATTGATTGATAATTCATTATATCAAGGTCCTCCATTCGATCTTGTTTAAACCATCCCCCTATCCCCACCCACTAAAATAAATTTTAATCACTCTGTAAGTAATAAAAAATCTATATACATTAATCTTAGTTTAACTTTATTAACAACAAACGTTTTAGAAAAAAATGAGACAGAGAATTTATTTTTAAAACACGTAGTCACCGAAAATAGCGAAATTTTCTCAAGGTAAATTCCAATAAAAGCGCCAATTGACTGATTTAGCTATTTAAAAAGCAATAGCTACGATATTAAGCACTTAGTAATTTCAAATATAATACATTAAAAAATCGTGTTTAATGTATATTATAATCAATCTACGTACGAAACCTTTTTGCGCGTGTTTCTATACAAATAAAACGTTCGAGTTAAAACGCTGTGTCTGCTTGTATTAATAATTCAGGGGCTGCGTCAAAGAAAAATATGTTCACAATCTCATATTTGTCCATCCAAAACGGGTTCCCATGGAGAATTTCATAAAAGCTGCATTTGCACAGCGTGGGTCCAGTGACAATAAAATACACATGTATTTTAAATTTTAAACATGATTCATTTTCTCAACTGTTTTGAAAGTTAATAAATTGTACAAATTTCATGTGATTACATGGAACTCATAAACTCATTTATTTTTTAATCGATTTATGATATGTATCCTTCAGACAAGAGTGTCTGAATTTGTAACATTCCCTTTCACACATCCAATTCTAAAACAATGAAATTCTTCACTAGTTAATTAATAGTCATTTACTAACCTCACCATTATATTATATGAGCCCTGCAGAGGTGAAGTGAGCCAAATAGTAAAACGGTAAAACTTTTTTGTTGGGCTTATAAACAATCACGACTTGGAAAATAATAAAACATTTTTAGTACTTTTTCCACATCAAATTTATTGGATCACGACCGGTTTCGCTCATGGTGAGCATTTTCAACTGATAAGAAACATAATGAAACAGTGATATTTCTACAAAAGTTAAGTAAGAAAAACAAAGTATGACAAACAATTGGTATCACATCTAAGCAAATAAATTGAAGCAAAATACAAGAAAAATATTTTTTTATTATAATGCTATTCCACCAAGTATTGACAGTAAGCACCTTAAAAGTAATCACGACTTTATTTAGTGTTTTGGTGGATTGCATATTTTTTTATTTTAGGGAGATAACACTATTTCAATGTGTGTTTACTGAGCACACTTCACTTTTACGATAAATTAAAATACGTAAAACATTATAACGCATTCCACTCATTTTTTTCCTAAAATACCAGTTGGCTCATTTCACTTCTCATAGGCTCGGCTCATATTTAATATTTGTATCTTTACCGGAAATATTGAGTTTACAAAGAATACTACTAAGTTATTGGAAAACACATTTTTTAGAAATACTGCATAATCTACAATGAAAACGGAAATGGTTTGGAAGTGAAATTATTACAAATGAATATTTCATTTTTTAAAGATTTTTAGCACTACATCTACAATATTAAGCAATGATCAAGACTGGTTTTGTGGAATTAGTACCGGGAGAAATATGCTTTGTAAATAAGTTTAAATATAATAAAAAATATTAGGCGAGTGAAATACGATTAAAATAGTCATAAAGTATATTTTATTTTAATTATATGCGTAGTATTTTACTTCAGTTTCAAAAATAAAAAATGGTAAAAATACAGGTGCATTTTGTTAAAATGGAAAATCGTAATACTACCATTGCATGGCTTTGGCCATTTCTCTCAATATACATTTCATTTTGTATTCAAGTGTTGACATACGAAAACAAAGAGTTAAGAAGAACAGGAAGGATCAAAGAGGAAAGAAATTTGTCACGAGCTGTGGAATATTTACGGAAGAAAAAAATACAGGTGCGATAAACAGGCGTTTTCTTTTGAGTTGGGACTATTTTTTATGTTTATTTGCTCTCCGGCAATGCAAAAATATAACTTGAATCGAAAAATTAATGTTGACTCATTCTACGACAATTACGGTAGGCTTCTTGTGGGACCGTTTTTTATTTTATATAATCACTTTCAGTTTTGGGTGCGACAATAAATTACAAATTAACATTATTTCGAAAGCTTGCGCCAAAGTACTCAGGTATATATTATGCACGAAACCCCAAGTCTACGTTTTTTCAATGGATCTTAATAATAAAACAAACAATGCGGGAAACTGATAATGCGAGAACGGTAGCTTCTTAACATCGTCCAGTATATGTTTTTTTTTTGTTACATTAGCTGTTTGATTCCTTCCCCCACTATGCCCAGTCGAAAGTAAACCTTCTTCTCATCATATATTTCTGTGGAATAAATACTAGAAAACATGTTACTTATATGTCATATAAATATAACAAAACATATTACCTGAATTCTCCTTAACGTTATGTTGCATATTTTTAGCACGTGGAATAAGATATTTTAAATATTAATTCAATATTGCTTTACGTGGGTTGATTATCTCTAAAAATAACAGTCATAATTTAATTACGGTATTCTACGCACAAGCATTTTTAACTAATTCCAAAGATAGAAAAACAACCTGTTTTAAATTAAAATTCGTTTTCATCGAGTTCACACAAACACCGCCTAAAGGTCAGTGCTGTAATTGACGCTACAGCCTTATTAAAAACGTTAATGCCTCGTATTTGAAGGCATTTGAATTCAACCCTGGTAGGGGGTCGTTTGGCGCTCGAAACTAAACAGAACTGTATTTAGAATAACAAACAGATAGTTAGATAACTGAAATTAATTCATTCATTCGAGAAATTAACTTGAACGTTTGAGGAAAATTTGCTAAATTAGAGGTAAGTTAATATGTTTTTATAATCTTTCAATTTGATCCAGAACTAAATTGAATCACTAAAATTAGTTTTGGAGAAATGTTTAATATTAAATTTAAATTTGTTTTTATGAATAAAATACATGTTATATAACTGTTTTTTTTTAATTTAAATACACCATTATTGACCCATTATACCCAATACTATCAAATCAAATCTCTTGACACTTTTCACGAGAAACATTAAGACAAAAAAAAATGGATACGTATTATTTTGTTATGAATGTATGATAGAACAGCAGCATAAAGAACATTTTATTTTTTAACAGATCGTTAAATATGAAGGCTAAAATTTGTGCAGCGCATTTCTTGGTTTGGTTTACTCAACTTTTCGCCTTAGAAAGAACTTACGTCTTCGTAAAGTGTTTTAATGGGGACTTTCAATTGTGTCATTTTTAAAAACTGCGTCATAAGATAGATCAACTTCGTTTTGACATAGAAATTAGAACAAAAGCGAAGAAATACAATACTACAGGTCACAAATCATTACATTAAAAAGTTCAAAATTAAAAGCTTAGTAATCTTCTAGTGGTTGCTAATTAAAATAAAAGTAGAACCTGATAGTTTTAATGCATTGTTTGTAAACTTCTTTTCTACAAAATCTACAATTTACAAGTGTCGATATTATAATATATTTATATGTTGAGGTTCTATTATACGCCCCCTGGTTACCAAATTAAACAAATGCAAGGGTAATTATAACCATTAATTTATTTTTTTAATAAATTCGGAGCAGTAAAACGTGAGAGTGTAAAAAATTACATTGAAACAAAAATAATCCGTCCTGTAATTGAATTAATGTTATATAAAAATGAAAATTAAATATGTATCAAAAAATTCTCTCACTCAATCCAATCTCGATTTATTTAGTTATTTAATTATTTTTTAAATATTATAGTAGGTAGGCAAGAATCATTTTAATGTATTACATTTTGCAACAAAATATTCTTGAATTTAATCGACTTTTAATCTTTTCTGGACCGTTAAAATAATTGCTGGGCTTAATAATGTAAATCCACAATTTAAAACGAACCGCTTCATCGACTTCGTTTGGTATTTCTTTTGAGTCATTACAAAACTCTCAGAATATATTTTTTATAAAACCAAAAAATGACTTCAATCAACGAAAAAATGAAAATTATTACAACACAAAATAAAATAAAATTCTTTACGAATTTCTTAGAAGGCATTGAATTAATTTTTGGTCTTCAAAATTAATTTCTTTTCAAAAGAAAATATTGTACAAGCCCGTTCAATTTTAACCTTCATTTTCTTTACAACCTTTCTTGCGCCTTGCATTGATTGCGTCATAATAAATAAGGGTTGTTATGCGGTTAAACGGAGAGGATTCTCAATGAATCGCTCTTTAAGGCGGGTTAAGAGGTTCAAATTTTACAGCAGTGACATCTGCTGATGAGAAAAATAGTTTAAAATAAAAATGTAAAATACAGAGAACACCTTACACATACATAGCAATTTGCAGAAGTGAGGGTTGCAATACGAGACTACATATAATGAAGACGATAATGAAGAATTTCAAAGAGTTATAAATATAAATACAAAAATCAACTAAATTTGTTTTAATTCCAACAGTTTATATATATGTTCAATTTGATTTGTAAAATTTCCAATTTGTTTTGTAAAATCTCCAATTTGTAGTGTAAAAACTGTAAAAAATTAACCTAGCTTTAATTTTGGATAGATCTTAATTAATCAAGGCATCACCCACGAACCGTTTTTGGTCATTCGTCTAATCACCAATCAAGTATTTTTTTTTGCTGAAAGCCTGTTTGACTTCATCCGTACTCTTGAAAGTGTGCAAATGAAGAAAGGCAAAACTCAAATATTTTTAAAACGAAAACAATGAAAATTATAATTATTAAACTTTTTTATCCATGTCCATTACCAATGTGGAGCATATGGCCTCCTAATGGAGTTTTTTCACCAAGAACTGTTACCCAGTCGCTCAACATATTTTTTATTCAAATAAAGTAATAGAGAGTAAAGGACAAGACTAGTGGTTAACTAACCGCTCTCGCTACGCCCAGATATTAAAGGATTGAAAGGGTGGGAGGGAATTTTTAGACATCACAAATACCCATGCCTTCGAACAGAAATCGATAAATCGAACCCGTAAGTTCCAGCACGGAAGCCAATTATGCTAACCACTGCGCCATAGACCTGGAAATCTTATTATTACTAACAATACAAATTATTTATGCATAGAATCTTGGAAAAGCAAACGATCACATATGTGTTTAACTCAAAATAACTAGTTACTAGTAATGATTGTCAGCGCTTAACCCTGGCGAACGGATGGGTCTCAGTTCAAGTCCCAAAAAGATCAATATCAAATGTTGATGTTTCAAGTTAAAATTATACAATGAGACCTTATCTGACTGCTGAATTTTAAAATATTATACTATTAGCTCTAATGTCAAATATTTTTTTCTGAAAATAAAATATTTTTTTAATATAAAAAAAGGTTTGTACTCCACTGCTTCAACAGATCCTTTCTCAATAATTCCCGTTTTTTTCCAGCGTGTCTGAAACGTGGTACCTACTAGCGCTCATTCAATTTTAATTATAAGCAAAGGTGTTAATGGCTTTTTTTAATTCCGGCAAAATTAATATCATTGCTCTGGCGCCATTTCGTTTGCGAGGGAATATTTTAAAATGGGAAAGCATTTTAAAATAATTGTGTTGCAGAAGGAATGTACGGAATAAAGACTCGGCAGTCCAGGTCTTCGAATCAATTAAAAACAGGGGCGAATGGGTGGCAAGTATTATTAAATGAAGTGGTTATTCGATAAACGATTCTTATTAGCTATGGTACTTGATATATAAAAAGTAACAATGAATACATTAACCCGTAACATGCCATCCTAAAAAATCACGTTCCCTGCCATGATGGCATCTCACTTTTCACTGTTTATTGACAGTATTTAAACTCAAGTTAGAAGCTAAAAAATAATTTTTTAAATGTTTATATGCTAGAATACCTAAAATGATAAATACTTATTGACAATATTGAATGATTTAATGGCTCAACTATTTACGATTGCATCATGGGCATGGAGGTAACGTTATCAAAATTTCATTTACAGTATATTATGCTGCCCTCGTGGTTGATGGTCAATCTTGTTGTATAGGTACAATATGTATATTTTAATACAATAAGTGGGTGGTTTCAACGATTCGTAATATAATACATATACATTTATTTTTACCATTTTTTAAATTTTTATTCATATCCGTTCCCAGTGTGGAAAATATGGCCTCATATTGGATGTATCTTAACAGAAGTTTTTTCATCGAGAACTGTTTGTTACTCAATCACTCAACATCTCTTTTTCAACGAGAGTAGTAAGGTTAGGAGAATAAGGCTAGGACAGGAATAGTAGTTTACTATTCCCTCTCGCTACGCCCTGTTATAAAAGAATTGGAAAGGGTGGAAGGGAATTTTTAGGAACATCACAAACAACCATACCTCTGAACGGAAATCGATCGTAGAAATGCCGCTCAGACTGGGACTCGAACCAGTAAGATCCGGCACGCAAACCCACAACAATAACCGCTGGAACATTGGACCCGAAGGACATGTTAATACTACTGATTTAAAGTGTAACAATACGAAAAGTTTAGCTTTGAGATAATTATGTATTAAAAAATAGGCATGTTTAATCTTTTCTTAGCGTGACGCTACGTCTTACCTGGGCAAAGTCACTGCGAACGCGATTGGAACACGGCTTAAAGCGAATCTAAACACCAAAATAACTGATCGCGGTGTGCGTTTTTTCACTTGGACACTCTATATCGGCGGACACCGTTTGAAATTTTCATGCCGCACCGAGTCGCTTTCCATTCGCTTTGATTTCGTCTGCGTAAGACATACAGTTATACTATACACCTGATTTTTGTTATTCTCAATGACGAATATATTTATATTACTATAAAAAAAAGCCACAAGTTTTCAAAGTAATTTCGTAGTTGTTACATTTTGAATCTAAATAATAATATTCACTGACGTTCTTTATTCTAAAATAACCACAAATCATTCCAAGTATTTACTCACACTTAACTCAACGGGCAGCAAATTTGTAGTATATTATTTGTCTGTTTAAATATGATTCAAATTAGATTTTATAAAAGCTCAATCCATTTCACATTTTTATTTATGACTGGTTGTTAGTATGGTGATCAGTCACGATATAATTTACACGTCTAATGAATCGTTTTACAGCTACGCTATTTTGTTGTTTAAACTTTTGTTAAATGCAAAATACATATCATAATTACAAACATCGAAATGAAAGAAACAAAATTGTTTTATGTTTTAAACGATTGTCGTCAGTTATTTAAGAACATAGAAATAATAATAAAATTCCGAATGAAATGATTTTATTCGTTCAAATTGTATTATTATTTTTTTGTTGCTTTTTTTATATTCGATGAATCGACAGCGCTTCATTTTCCTACGAACAGTAGCCGTAAACAATTCGATAATTAATTGAGGGCAATAAACACATTTCGCTTCTGTGTGGGTAACTTTTAGTCCGTGTTAATTACAATCAATTATTGCTGAAATCTGTGCAATTGAAGTGGGTGCGCGAGGGCTGGCTGTCTCGTGGGCAACAATCAAACTGCTCGGATTGAAAGCAATTCTGAATTGTTTTCAACGCAGTTTAGACGTAATCTTGCTTAATTACTAAGGAAGGGTTCAAAATCTAAGTCTGCGCTTGCATTTAACCCGTAAATAATAAATTACTTAAGTAAGAATTTACAACCCATATTGACGCCCACTTAGGTTTATTCAAATACTGTGAAATGCTTTCAGGATGACGCACACCGTGCCTGATATTTTAAAAATGAAAAATATTTGCAGAACTTAAATATATATTATGTACCAAATGTAATTTTCTTTTGATTTTGACTTTGACGAATGTTTTAATTATTATTATGCGTTGTGCCAGGGCTCGAAGTCTACCTGAACGCACCGGCGCAAAGTTCTGGTTCATTAAATTCACTGATAGTAGCGCAATGTTTGATTGTCGTACCGGTTCATTAATTTAAAAATAAAAACAAAATTATTACAGAAAAAAATATAAGCAGCTGATTCATACGATTACATTTCAAATTAGATTAGGTTTTATATCCTGATATATTTTTCTATTTACAACAATTCATAAAAACATTCAATGACAAATTTACACTTACGACTGTATTTTACTGAGGATGCTATGAGTAAACTTTAATGTTCATTATTTACTTTCATATTTCTTTTCAGAAATATATCGTTCCTTCAATCGCCTTTTATTATAATTTGTGATTAATGAATCACATTTAATAAAATTCAGATACAGCGTAGAAGTTGGATTGCATGAATAATTATGCAAATAGGAAGAGAAATAGTGCTTGACCTTGGCACGTGCGCTCTCAATACCCATTACATGCTTTCGTTCTCGGCAAAAGTGGCATTTTTGGTGGCGAGTTTCGGATAGGTGCCCCGGGCGCCGAAATAACTCACCACGGCTCTGTTAATTTAATGAACTTTCATACAAAATTCACATATTGTGTAGAATGCTTACAATTTATGAAGTGTCTTCTATTTAAAACATAATATTAGGTCTTCATTTCAAATAATGTTCTACTACAATCAAAATAGCCAAAAATGATAAAATATTATTATTTATTTCGCTGCGTATTTTACACTCTGCATAAAAAGCTCACAAAAATAAATTTGTATTAGGTAGCAAGGGGAACACTTTTTTTACGATTGACTGGGTGATCAAATTATTGATGCCGATCGACACACATTGATAATAAATATAGTATAATATAATACAATAAATATAATATAGTACAATAAATATAGTATAGGTCTGCGATCGATCTTCAGGCCATCTCTGATATACATATAGCAATAAATGATTTGGATAACTCAGTGTAGAATTATATAACATTATTATTTTTTTACATACTTTAGAACTCTTTCACTGAAAGTGAACAAACAATGATTAAATATAAGAGACCAATATCGAAGTAAAACCAAACTTTGTAGTCTTCAGTTAAATAATCATTTTTAGCGAGCAGAAAATACTTAAGAACCTAACCGGAATGATAACACTAATCACTATACAGTAAAACCGCTTGTTTAATCCGGATTTTTTTATTAGAAATCTGTATTGATGTATCAATAACTTTAGAAATCGCTTAGTATAACTTTTATCATTTGTAATTTCCAGTAATTTAGAAAGTAAAGTAGGTATTTTAAAACAATGTGATGTATAAGATTTATCGAAAGCAGAAGAAGAATTTTCAGATTAACGACGACGATGTCACAGGTTGACGTGTGGACGATTCTGATTTCTATACTCTATATATTGAATGATGAGGAAATATCTACATCAGATGAACAAAGTCAAAATGACAAAGAGGAGATTTCTTATGAATGGAATATTGATATTATAATATATTCTGACGCTTTTTAGTGTTTAGATATCGCTATGTAATATTTTTTCACCCAGAAAGGATGAAAGAAAGTAACCCGAGACAATTTATGTGTCTTAATGACACTAACTAACTGACATTTTTACCTATCAATGATTTTAAATTAAAGCTATACTTTAACAAAAATATGCATTCTTAATGTTTTTTCTTTCCCTGGCAATTATTTATTTCTTTCATTATTCGTATTTTTATTATCCGCACTACCCTCAACCACAATTAGTCCGGATAATTGAGGATCCACTGTAGATATCAGCATAATGAATTTGTACATTCATAAATATATATTCTGCTTCTGATAAATTTCCCATGCGATTATAACATTATTTAATACTTTTTTATACATACTGTAATATATATATTTTTTAACCATGTCCGCTCTTTTTGTGGGGCATATGAACTCATAATGGAGTGTTATATGTGTTTCCACGAAAACTATTTGTTACTTAGTTGCTCAATTCCTCTTTTTTCAAAAGTTGTAGTAGTATATAGCTATAATAGGACTAGTGGTTAGCTAATTACTCCCACTTCGCCTGTTTTTTTTATATTATGGGTGAGAGGGAATTTAAGAAATTACATACACCCATGCCTTCGAGTAGAAATCAATAAATCAATTGTAAGCCAACTTATAGAAAATGTTCGTAGTGGAATTCGAACCAGTGACCTACGCAACCGAAACAAATGACGCTGATCACTCGACCACGCGGCCGTATGGAAATTTTAGATGTATATAAACACATATTCGATACTGCGTTAAAATATTTAAAGAATTTATTACTCAACTAAATAGATGAGTAGATTAAATTATTTATAAAATATTATCACGATTGCTTATAATTTAAAAAGATCGTTATACCAAAAAGGCTTCATTTGAAAATGATACTAAATATTGAATTCTGATATCAATTTGCCGCACCTCTGAAATTACCGCAATCAGACAGTGCACAGTTTGCCTATATCCAAAAGATGCGTCACTGGTAACTAATCGATTTTTTTTTATTCTTATTTTCTAATATTTTTTTATATTTGCGACGAAATATTAAATTACTTTTCAGTAAATTTTCCGGCTGAGTTGAATTCTCCAATGCCGACTGTATTCAGAGTGCCTTAGTTTGCTTGGGTAGAGTATAGGCGGTGTTTTCAGTATTCGTATATACAATTTAACCGGCATTTAGGCAAGCTGTTACACGTGCAATTATCAAGTAATTTGTTCGGCCGGGTGGATACCTTAATTGCTTGTTGAATGCTGAGCCTGCTTCGCAATCTCAAACACAATAACCCTGTTATATTAATATTCAACAGTTCGTACTCTACAATATTGTATATTAACATATGAAATATGACCAGTTATTGAAGTTTTACTTGCAATATTTTGAGTAGAGCAGCGTGACTGGAGGACTGGCCCAGACAAAGGGTCACACTTAACAAGGTGGGTTTTCACATGCCGTATTTCTATTATAAGATGCACCCTTATTTTAAAATTTAAACAATAAAATTTCTTATCAATTTCATAACCAAATATAACATCGACAAGAAAATCGACACTTGAAGCTGTTATATAAAGATTATGCACACAACTTTTGTCTTAGAGTCGCTCATAAAACTCAACTCAAACTCAATTTAAGGAGACTAGAAAAATAACTGTGATACGATGGGGGGTCCTTTAGTGTCCCAGTGGTTTCCTTTAAAGTAAACTCTTCAAAATCAAATTAAATTTGATAACTTTATTATTCCACCGATTGTGACACATGTTTCACTTCTATGAGTCGCATTTTTAAATTTAATGGCCTGAAATTATCTATTATAAAGTAAACATTGATTCTAAATTCTTAACTTATAACAAATAAAATGGATATTCGAGTATTTTCTTTCTACCGGACGCAATGTCGTAGCAAGGGGGGTGCGGCAGGGGTGGAACGCCCCGGGCGGCACATTTTTGAAGGCGGCATTTTCAAAAATAAATGCAATATTTTTCGAAAAATTATATTTATACATAAAAACATTAAGCCACCCGTATTTAAAACTTCTAGTTCATAGATAAAAAATAATAGAAGTTATTTAAAAACAAAATTAGAGGACATATTGGGGGCGGCAAATTCAAGGATCGCCCCGGGCGGCAGGACCCTTTCCTACACCACTGACCGGACGCAAGGATTAGGCTAGACATTAACAATAAAAGTGTTAATTCTAATTACAAATTAATTACGTGCGTTTGGAAGGGTATATCCAAAGCCCCCTATAGTGAAAGCCATGCTATAGAGTTGAAAACAGGTACTTTTTTCAGATGAGCGGGCCGGCGTCATAATTTTCAAAGTAATATCACATCATTATCAAACCATTTTTTACTGTTATTTTGAAGCAAATACATATATATATTGTAATTATATATCTTTTCAATTAAATCATTTTTTAAATAAGAAAAAATCACATTTTCTAAGGTTTTAAAATAAAAATCTCTGAGAACAAAAGCAAACAAAGATGCCAAATCATTTTATTTAAATTATTTTTTTACAGTATTTCAATACAGAATTTGAGGTTGGATAGGTCATTAAAAAAACCAACGTCATTATTGGGATTTTAATCAATTAATATTAATCTCGAAATTTATTTGTGCACACTGGTTCGTCACTCAATCTTTCCATAAGATTTCTCAAGTCATATCAGTAATCAAAAATCAGTAAGTCAAACTAGGATAGCACAATTCACTTCATTTTTTTTTTATATTTTTATTGATTAAATCATCATTTATTTGGTATATTGCCATTATTATATGATAAAAGACGCAGCATGTATTTCATAATATCGCAATAGGCGTCAAAATCTTATATAATATTATATGAATTCCGCTTGTTACCGTCGTTTACGTAATTTATAATTTATATTCTATATAATTGTGATACTTAATAGTGGGAAGTTAAATTGTATTGGTTTTTACCACACATCGCATTTCTTGCCATTCGCTATATTTCTTACAATCATTACTTAATTTGCATATATGGCCCTTCCGATGTATCGTAAATTGTAAATTAATAACACCAACGAATCACAGAATATCCATACGAGAAATCTTTCAAACATACATGTTACATTTAACGAAAAATAAGCTCATAAATTGGAATTAAGAATTGATCTACGTATAACCGCCATACAATTTGTTAGTAAAGGCAGGGATTCAACGGCCCGCTCAGAATTTGCTGATTTTCTACAGCACTGCTTGGAACTTAAGACTGCTATGGTATATCCCATAGGAAATAAATTTAATAAAGTTATTAACAAATATTATTTACTAAAAATTCATTGAAGTTAATGATGCTATTGATGATGTTATTATATTAAAAATATATTCCCACAAAGTACCGCAAAATTCACTAAAAATATTAATTTCAGCTAAGTTTCAAAATCATAACGACAAATCTTGATTACGAGAATTGAACACCAAGAATCTGTATGGGGGCTTTCTTTTGATGTTTTTTACCCCAATCGAAGCCTTTTGGCTGACAGTATCTTTATTAAAATAGTACTCATTTAAAATACAGAAAAGGGATATAAAAGATTACCCTCTTCCCAACAGAGTATTAAAAATAATAAGAAAACTGAGAGCCCTCTTTGCAGGTTCTACGTAATTAAAGAAAATAGCTATTAAAAAGATAAATTCATGAAAACTTTAATATAACTTACGAAGTCTTAAGAACTTACGAAACGATGAAAGAAAAAGTATTTATTTATTCTGTAGTAACATTTTTAACGTTCAATAATATATAGGTATTCATAAAATAATATAAATCGTATTTGTTTTCTGTGCTTCTATAAATATCGTGTTGTGTGCCATAAGTCAATAAATAATGCAGCACTCCCCTATCTTCATCGGACAAATTAACACCCTCCTTGTCTTTTTCTACTTCTGGGGATTGTCACTACTCTAAGCTCAGATACGCCAAAAAAGATTTTTTTAAATACAACTTGTAATCGAGTAAATAAGGCAATTTAATGATTAATACAGAGTACAGTAGATTTTGAGAAAAATAAATAATTACGAAATACATAAGTTTGCTGGAAAGTGATACATAATAAAACTCCAGATTTTTTAGTTTAAGTTTCCTGTGTCCTGTGTTGAAGGGACCACAAAAGGAAGATGGAGATTAATCTTTAAGTGTAGTGAGAAATTTAATCTCTTTTTCTTAAAATAATAAAAGGTTTTTTTAGCTTCATACTTGGCTAATTGCATTTTTAATAAAAATCGCAAAGAAAAAATCCATTTCCACCATTTTGGTTTGCAGCTGTCAGTCAAATGTGACAGGTAGACAACGTCGTTACGTCATGTGATTTTTGGGCATAGACAAACTATGTCACATAGAGTGACGAATTGAGCACTTGGGAGGCCCCAGGCTCAATTGAATTTGGAGGACCTGTTTTTCAAATTACTAAAACTGAATTTAAAATATTATACGGGTTTTATAAAATATATGCTATTTTGAGACGCCAAGCTTGCACCTCACACGCTTATGGGGTAATCTGTCACCGGTCACAGATTTATTATATCGTTACCATACTGGAGAAAAAAAAAATATGAGATAAGTACCTACACAATAAGATTCACGATATATATTGATACTATAATTTTCTATGTAACATCAGTATTTTATGATAAGAAACCAATGATAGATGCTTTATCCTTAAAGCTCAAATTTTTAAATTGCTGTTTACTCAGAACTAGGGTTGCCAGATTTTTCGCAAGTCAAACCGGGATATTTGTCGGATTTGCCAATCAGCGTGACTCGTTTTTTTTTAGCTCTTCCAAGACTTTCGAATCCAATATCCCAAGATTTACCAATTTCCCCAAATAATCAGCGTGGGTCGTATCATTTGGGCGTCCTAAGAGGTTTGTTTGGGACACCGGGACACAAGACTCAAAACCGGTGACAGTCCCGGTTAATCGGGACACCTGGCAGCCCTACTCAAAACTATTAATTTGTTACTCACCAACTACTAGTGACACAAAAATTAAGGACATTGGTAAGTAATGTAAGAAAGTGACAAAATTATTCAATAGGTACTTTATTTTAAAAGAATAAGTAAATACTACTTAACAATAAAATATCAGTCAGGATTTACAATTTCAAAAAACCATATCACAGTTTTGTTTTATAAATAAATGCTAGGTGATTTATCTCTATTTTATTATGATAAACATACAACTAATATAATACAATATCAAATTTAATATAATACATCTTTAGATAATGCTATGATACTCATTATATTTAGTAGTACTTAGAATTTCATTTTGTAACAAAATTTGTCAGCCCTGTAGTCGAATGGTCAACGTCATTGGCTTTTGTTGAAATTTCCACAAGTACAAATACCTTCGTTTTTTTACCCATGTCAGCTCCTAATGTGGAGCATATAGCCTCTTAATAGACATCTTGACAGAAGTTTTTTCTATGAGAACTGCTGTTGCTCTATCTCTCTTTTATTAGAGGAGTTCAAAAAGATAGGGGTAAGGCAGGACTAAAAGTAAGCTGCTAATTTAGGATTGGAAGGGTGGGAGGGAATTTTGTTTTGGCAGCACTGACATTCATGTCTTTGAAACAGAAATCGATAAATTGATTGAAAAAAGGTTGTTCGAACTGGAAGTTTAATTATTTTTTTTTAATTCGTCACAGAAGCCAACGACGTTGACCACTGCACTACGCACCTGACAAATACTCGATCATAAAATTTTCTTAAATAGATTTTTCTATCGTATAACCGATTTGGATTCATAGCATAGTTGCCTGTGATGTCTAAATTCTACATAAGATTGGCAACAATAGAACAAAATATTTATCTCATATGAAGTCAGAAAATTATTTATACAATAATTCGTAAATTCTTAAATATATTCAATATACATTTATCTCAATGAAATCACACTTATAACTCGCAGAAAAAAATATTCAAATGACAAGAAAACAGCACTCATTAAGTTGTAAAATTATAAATATTTAAAAATTGAGCATGCACCTCTATTACTTAAAAGGCCTTTTAATTTTTTACATATTGCTTTTACAGAGGCAGTGACCAATTGGTAATTTTTGTAACAATTTAAACAAGTGACATAATTCTACATACAATAATAAAAAAAATCAGATCACTTTGCAATAATTTCAAATAATTAAGAACATTGTATCAAGTATGAAAAATAATCAAATTATGAAACTAATCCTGTCATGATTGGTTATCGTGGAATTCTAAATCTTTTTATTAGTACAGATAATATTGCAAAAAACCAGTGCTTTTTTTATTCACCAGAACAGCGTTCCATCAACGTTTTTCTCGAAAACACATAATTCAGAAAAACTGTTAAATTTTATACATACTACATACAATTCCCATTTTGTCAAGTGAAGAACTGATTGTAAAAAAATATATATATAAACATATATATTTAAAAGATAAAATGGTAAGTTTCAGCACCTTTTTTCTTACAAAAAAAGAAGTGGTAAAAACTATTTACAGATATATTCCATTTTTAGTAAAAATTATATTATATATAAAAAGTTGTACTATTGTTTTGTACACATACGCAAATTTAAAAAATAGTTTTTATTTTACAAAGGATTTTTCAAGCATTTAATTGTATGTGATAATAAGAAAGTGATATTTTTAATGTAAAATTGATTTTTATATAATACTAGCCGGTTCCCGAAAAGCATTGCGATGCCACTCAAAAAAGAAATTGTTGGTGTTTTAATTGTGTTTATCAAAGTGTGTGTGTTCTTTTTTTGTCTGCTTGACGTTTGCTGCCGATTTCCTATGGTACGACACATGAGCCACCTACTGTAAGATAAATTTACTATGCCTATAACCTTCCCGAAAGTGCAAGCAAAAATTTTGTCAATGGGTGTGGTCAAGGGGTGTGGCAACGAATAAGTACGAACAAACAAACATTCATTTTTATATACTAGATTAATTTATGGATTTAACCAGAGCTGTGGAGTCAGAGTAGGAGTTAGAACTTCCTTTTAAATTTTTGGTGTATAAAATCGCTTGTCAAAAGTGCTACAAAGGCTAAAACAATATCAGACGTCCATACCCATTAAAAATTTAACTATTTATAGTATTGGAGGCCGTTATTCGAATAGCATGAAAGTTGTACAAAAGTCTACTAAATTTTTGAGACCCCTAAGATTCTGAACCCCAAGGGTGCCTCCTGCAATTAGGAGATAATCCGCCACTATATCTCAGCGATACAAATGTAAAAGTTAATTCACCACCAATGCAATGTTTTCATAAGTAACTTTAAAAAATGAGAGACAGAACAATAGCCCATTAGATAGACTATTTTAAGTTGGGTGTCAGGATGTATGAAGACCTTTACCTATCATAATGTATTCATATATAATGCATATGCAAACTTGAAAGTGACAGTAATTGATATATTGGCTTCAAACAGAGAAAAGTTATAAAACAACAATTTAGTGTCATGGCATTTTTTGATAACCTAAATTAGGTATTTGGAATATGACATACTATAAATATTAAGAGAACGCCATTAAAGAAATATAATTAAAACTATATTAATTCGATAGATTTATAAGTAACACCGGGCATAGCAATACTCTTACTATCTCACTAGATATTTCTCTACCAACATTTTTTTCAATGCAGAATATTTGAGACTAATGGCAAGTTCCACCACATACCGCAGAAATAATGCTGCTATTTGATTGTGAATTATGACATCCACGGTTACAGAATACTGATCTTCAAATGCAAATTCTTGTGAAAAACAAATCACTACTCAAACCAGTAAATTTCTGGGTATGACTGTCATAGAAAGACGAGTACCGATTGGAAGAGATTCATTCAGGCAGCAAAGGTTCACCCTGGACTGTCACACTGGAGAAGAGGACAATACGGTCCCTTAATAACTTTTAAAATTAAAATGCAGTGATGGAACTCATTAACGCATATGCTTCAAATGCCTCAGAGTATCTAACCAGAATCCCATTTGACACTTATTCAGACCATGAAGACCATGCGTACAATACTCGTTTTGGGTGCTAAAATAGCATCTACTAGAAATAGTGAGCAGACGTATCCAAAAAGGAAGAAGAGAATAAACTTTGATGTGAATGCAGGAAGAAATCACCAATTTCCATTGAAAATTACATACTAAGAAAAACATTTTTCTTTTGATTGAATTGGCATCGATTTGATATAGCTCTATTGTAAATAAGTTAAAAATAGCAAAGTATTTACTACCATAAAAAAAATTAAGACATAGTCAATAGCTATTCCGGCTTCATGCCAACATCAGAACTCTAGTTTTATATCTTAATATTCTCTTACAACCAAATACTCTGTTATTTTTATTTTGTTACATTTTTTAAAGAAACATTTCAAATTTAAATGAACTTACATTGTTCTGGCGACCGCTGGCTACTCATTTAACTGAGAATATCAAGTAATGTAACAGCGTTAAGTACTTGGAAAGGATCGACAGGTCCGTCTCAAGACTTTGTGACTGAGCACAAAGTACAATGACATGAATTAGCAGGTGCAGAAATCAGGAATCGAAATAAAAAATTTACTTCTTATATATCAAAAACAATAACAGAAGCTATCGAATGGTGGACATGAAAGAGTTATTAATTTCAATTGTCATTACGTGAAAGAAAAGAAAAATAAATTAGTAGAAGGATACAAGTGAAAGTTTTGTAGCAATGGTTTTTCTGTTTTGAAAAACAAGCTGAAAATGCTAATGTCCCTATTTTCAAAGGGATATATGAGCGAGCAGTTTATATATCAATAATTGAAAAAGTTACCATTTTTTCTATACCCTCAATTCCTCAGTCCAGTTTCAACAGTCCGGGATGTCGGTAGATCGAATTATCGTTACTATTCAAGGCATTGCTGTAGTTAGTTTAGGGAAAGAGCTCCGCATTTGCTGAAGGCATGTAGGCATGGCAGTGTTGCAAGATTGTACGATTATTGCATGGACTTGGTTTAATCACCTCACAGTAGCTATGACTTTATCACAGGAAAGAAAATTATTCATGATTTTAATTTTAGACATAATAGTGAAATACAATTTTTAAAATCCATGGGTCATATATTCAATAAATAAAAATGCATGGTCGATTCTCTTTTGGGTCGATCAGGGCACTTGTGAGATCTTTAAAAATGATACAGAGCCAAAATGAATGTGCTCTGCATTTTTTACTATTGTTTTATCTTAACTCTTATCTCAGAAGCAAAACAGTAAGGAAATAATGATATCATTTCCAAGCTACCATTTATGACCGCCATCAAAACGTTATCTTTCAAATTGATCAATATTTGTGGAGTCGATATTTACAATACTTACGATCTTTCTCACACTGCAGTGTATTTTATGGAAACTTTCATCCACAAAGATGTATCATAACTGAAATTCTGTGGATATATGAATATCTAATTTCAAAATTACGGACAGTTTAACATCTTTTTGTCTCAATAAGACGTTGACTTTTCATAAATCTGTTCAATATGAAGTATAATTTACCTGCCGCTGGTACCGAGTTGTTAACGATATTAGAACTTATTTATTGCATGTACTAATAACTGAAAATAAATGATAAAAAGATGCTATTTGCTACATACTGACAAGAACAGTTTCGACATAGGAAATTATTTATCAGTATTAAAATAATTTTATTTAGTCTATACTTGATGTCTATTGTATGATTTCTAATGTATGTATCCATTCCACCGGGTAGGTTGAACACTCGCCATTAAAGCCACAAGATGATGACAAAAAAGTTGTGATAGTTATATATAGATAGGTTGCTCACATAAAAGTTACAATGAACGTAAATTTACTTTGTTTTTGCCACTACGGACTCAAGCTAGGTAAAAGCCTAATTAAATCAAGTTTTAGGAACTAAGCAATAGAAAGCAGCAAAATGAAAATCACAATTAAAAAGAATCCAAGCTGTATGACAGATGAAAACACCCTAGAGTTTGGGAGAAAATGGATTGTACAGGGATATTTTTACAGATGTTTTCATAAACAAATAACGACTCGTAACTTTACAGCTGTAAATATTAACTAATCCTAACAAAATGAATCCATAAAAAGAGGCGACAAAAATGACAGAGATCATTATTTTATTTATATGCTGACAGTAATATTTTAACAGAATTTTATAATTTTCTGTTGATGCAACACAATTTCACCTGGAAACTAAAAAACAACAACATATTCATGGATATTGAGTGCAAAAAGCACAAATAAAATTAGCCGGAAGTATTATATATACAAATTAAATCATATCTTAGAATAAATTTATTTGATTTAGAGATTTTTCAAGATTACTTTTTTTAATTAAGGGCCAATTTTATATTAAATCAACTTCAATGCTTCTGATACACTAATGCAAATAAATGAATGGGCCAATCCAATGACTGATTTCATGATTACAATAGGCAATAATGTACTCGGCTACTTGGACTTTAACAGCGCCCCAAATGTTAAAAATTTAGATCACCCACAAGGGTAAGCAGAGAAAAACTATTTTAGAGTATTTAAATCGGTTTTCGCTTACATATCAATATTAATACGGTCGATTACGGCGTGGTGATACACAAAAATGAAAGTGTACGAGAAGCTTTTGCTAAATTGTTGTATGAAAATATTCCACCTATATATGTTACCTCCCCTCCGCCTCAGTGAGTCGTTTAATTTTGAGTGTCAACACACTTTTATCAATCGGCCGCTTCAATATTGATATATTAGCAAGAACCGGTTAAAGATTGATTACTTTATAACTATCACTGTCTGTGTTACAATGAAATACATATTTTACTCATTCGAGAAGCATCTTCAGATTGATCATTAGTCGCAGTAAAAGCTGAGAATGTAATATGGCGATTACAGCTTTCCCTTTCGTTCTAATAAATATTTAATAACGGCATTAGAGTATGAAGTTAATGACAATCAATATAACCTTTGATGCTCAGCTATCTTTTAAAGATTGATTGGCATACCTGCTTTAAAACAAATAGCCTTTGCCAGTGTCAATATGCAAATAATAAAATTTCATACTCAGTATTAATTATAATAGTAACACAACACTCTTAGAAATACATAAGCTTTAAAAAAAATCTGTCAATCATTTTATGCAAATATCACTAAAATGTCAGTTCAAAAAAAACTATTGATAATTAAAAATGTGGATAAAAAGCATTTATCAATAGAGAAAATTGCCGAATTTCCTTGATTACAAGACGGCTGTTTTTTTTTTTCTATTTTGATGTCTCTGAATTTGAGATAATTCATAATCGACAGCATCTTACAATAACCATAATAAATGAAGCAGCTGTGATGACGAAAATTAGCAAGTATCAGAAATCCAGAATGGGTTTCATTCGCCAACAAGTAAATCACAAAAATATCTCAGTTGAGAAATCCAACACCGATTTTACTTTTGTTGGTAATCCTAATGTTATTCAAAAATAAAGTTTGTTCGTATAATCGAGGAAATACGGTGATTATCAAAATTACTAATAGCTTTGACAAATCTATTCTTGTAGAGCAAAATCTTTACTATAAATATGAAAACACACTCATTTAAAATGTTAATTTGAGAGTGAATTCAAATGAAAATCTTCTGTATTTAAGATATTAAAATACTGATTAAAACCATTTTAAGGTTATTCACCAAACAGCACTAGATTTTCCCGAGTGGGGAATGAGAACCTATTAGTGCTGGTTAAGCAATTATATCTACCATACGAGTCATTGTAAATCAACCTTCACTGCCTTTTTTGCACATCAAATAAAAAATATCAAATAAATGATATTGTGTATAGGCTATTAGTAGAAAGAATACAAACAGAAATCAAGTTTATGTTACACACAATACATGTATAGAAAGTTGAGTGAAATGCAACTACGTGGATTGCAGTGACCACATTCAAATCCCTGAAACACTTTTAAAAATTGATTTTTCTTCATTTTTGCCAGTTCATCCTTTTTTCTTACCCTTTTTGCAAATGAGAAACTGAACTTCCGTTGAGATGCGCCAGAAGAGGCTTTAGAAGTCTATATGCACCAGATTAGGAGTGATGAAATAAAATGCAATTACCTTTTAGAGTTGATCAATTGTGATTTGTAACATACATTTATTTGTAAAAATGACATTTATCTACTTTCACAGGTAAGATTTTAAATAAACGCTCACAGTAAAAACGGTTCACATTGTTTTTTTTTTTTCAAAAATAAATCAGTGAACTTTATTGACTGAATGCAAGAAAAATAAATAACACATTACCCACGAGGGCCTGCGAGCATAGTGTTATTTTGGAAAAAATATATTCGAAAAAAAATATCTTTAAGATTTTGAAAAGTATAGTAACAAATGTGACTGCATCTTTTTTCTGTGAAATAGTAAATTAATGACGGTTTTACTCATTAACAATGGCGCACGCGATCACCAGTGTGTAAGTAATATTATATTACATTTGAGATGGAAAAAATGAACCTATATGAGGAAAACCATTAAAATATATCACAAGAGCAATAAAGTAAAATTACATACTTTTACTTTTGTATACATAGTAATTTATTATTCATGGAATGACAACATTCATTCCTATAAATATGTATTCCGAGAAGCAACTTGCAAGGAATTTACACGATAGTTGCACGAGTACAAAATCATTTTATTTCCAAGTCTGCTTCCAAATTGAAGCGTATCGACACCTAGTGCTATTCTTCCTACTGTCTTTAAGAGAGTATGGATAGAATAGAGGGCTAGCGGTTAGCTTATTCCTTAAGCTATGACCCATTTTTAGGTTCAGATGGATGGGAGGAAATTTTAGACATCGCAAAAAATCAATTGAAAAATAAATTTATGAAACTGTCCGTTAGAGGATTCGATCTTGTGCAAATTGCAACCAAATTCAACGAAATTGGATCTTGACCACGCGCCCAGATTGCGGTTATTAAATAGACTACATATTTTTTTATTCCAAGTCTGCTCCCAGTGTGGAGCATATGGCCTTCTAATGGAGGTATCTCAACAGAAGTTTTTTTTCTACGAGAACTGTTTATTACTCAGTCACTCAACCTCTTTTTTTCAATGAGAGTAGTAAGGTTAGAAGGATAAGGCTATGACAGGACTAGTGGTTAACTAATCGCTCTCGCTACGCCCAGTTTTTGAAGGATCGGGAAGTGAGTATGGTAAATTTTTAGACATCACAAACACCCATGCCTTCGAACAGATATCGGTAAATGAATCCAAAAAATGCTGTTTGTACTGGGAATCGAACCCTTGAGATCCGGCACGAAAGCCCACAACGCTAACCGTTGCGCCATAGAACCCGACTATAGAAACAAAAATATCACTCGTTTTCATGAAAAAATGTCATGTTTGATTTTCACCGACTCATAATGTACCACAAAGTTACCAAACAAAAATAACTAGCTTCAATTTATTTAAGGGCATTTATTGAAATTAGTATACAATAATTCCTTAAATAGGGTTCAACCGAGGCATAAGAATATTATGCCTAATTTTAATAAAATATTCTATACAAATCACTATTATCTAAATAGGGAATCGTACACACTTCAAGAGATCACACTCCACAGTATGCATCTGATGAAACTGTTCAATTTATTTAAATCGATTCTATGTCAGATTCCTCAAAAATGCCACGTGTCAGTGGCCCAAATGAATCGAGATATTTACAATATAATATAGTCAGGCAAAAAACAGACCACCGATTTTGGAAGTGATTACAATCTTTAATTTTTGAGATATGGGAACTCACCTCTGATGAGCAAAATAGAAATATCAATCAAATGAAATATTGTCGTTTCAATTGAACTGTATTCTATATGGTGAAAATTTGTTTAGATACATTACAAGAGTTTTCCTCAAACATAATGAACTATCATCACTGCCATCACCAAAACCTGGGGGGTCTCTGCTGCGGTCTCCAGGGCCGCTTGAATCCGTGATTGTTGCCTCTGGGTAGGAAGAAGCGATCGTTGACAACAGGCGGCGGCCGGCTGTAAGGGGAAGGCGGGGGTCCACGGAAACCCCTCGGGGAAGGAGGCGGACACCGATTGAATCTGAAGTCAGGCGGAGCGGGGTTGATGGCATCGGCCTGCCGCTTCCAAGAATCCGGCTCTGACAAATTGTCGGCTTCGTCTCTTTCATTATCGGAACAGTCATTATTCACCGAGGGAGCGTTAGGGTTAGACGGATTCATCAAGTTTGCATGAGGAACATCGAATATGTCATTGTTAACCGGCAGATTTTCAGCACATTTCTCATCGTTTTCGACATTGCTTTGGATGACTTCTTGTTTATCTTGAGGCTGGTCTAAATCAGATGTGCTATTTATCCTCACCAAATTGTTGTTTGCGTTTTTAGACGGAGAAGCATTGACAGGAATATTATTAACTTGATTCGGTGGGGTGTTTGAGTCTCCGCCCACTAGCAATCTATTGTTATTGTTGGTGAAAGGTTTCTCTCGTGCGGTAGAATGCGGCTTTCTGTAGTGCGGGGGGGGCTGCGAGTGTCTAGACACATTGGGAGGGGGATTAGCATGAAGTTTGGAAAGTGCTGACTCAACTCTCATGTGCCTGCCATACTCTGGAAACCAATTTAAAACAGTTGAGCTTTATGTCAAACAAAAAAACGTATTTTTTTTTAGTTAAAATAACACAATGATGTACTTTTAAGTCATTCCTCTAACCTTATCTAGACAACTAGGAAAAGAAAATATGTATAAAAATTGAGAAAATATGAATAGGCGACTTGAAATAGTAGAGAAAATAATGTTCAAATAAACAGGAAAAATAACAATATAATTTGATCCGCATGCCTTTCACGTCTTCGGGTCTGGTCTGGGTTCGATAACATTGGCAGATTTAACTATATGAAATTACCATCATCCATGTCGTGCATTTCCTCATCAGACATTTCCATATCAATACTTTCGACGTTGTCATTGTGCGAAGGGATTCGTCTGCCGCCGACATGAGGCAATGGCGGAGGAACCGGAATGCCCATATCGCCGCCCCTACTTCTATAATCCTGGAAAGAGTATTTAGTTAAACATAAATAAATAAGAACAGTTAAGGTCTTGACATCATTCAATGAAAACTTTTAGTGTTTAGATTCATGATTTTGTGTAATATGAATAAATAAAACCCAACAGACAATTTTTATGGATCTCTAAACTTCTAAAACACGATTATCTTTTACACAAAACCTAAATCGTGCTATCAAAGGGTTGACTGTCACTTTAATTTAAATATTTCACATTTTACTTTTTGTTTTGACATTTAACCATATCTTGCAACATCTAGTCATCTCATTGAGGTTGTAATTTAATTTTTAGCATAATTGAATATAAATCATGATTGTTAAAATACCTGGTCTAAATTATGTTGAGATCTTGGAGTCCAAGGACTTATCGGAAGATTAGGCAACGGTGGAAGGCTGCCAGTCAGAGATATTAAATTTCTATGGTCCACGTCCACTGTAATCAACATTCAAAATTAGTTTCAGCAAATTACCAGCCATTCGTAGAGCGGGCTGGCTAAGAAACTCAGTCAATAGAAACTGTACATTCGGTAGACGGGTATGTTTATCTTATTTAAGGCGTTTTGTTTTTAATCCATGTCCTCTCCCAACATGGAGCATATGGCCCTCAAATGAAGGTATCTCAATAGAAGTTTCTATGAAAAATTCTTGTTACTCAGTTGCTCAATCCTTCTTTTACGAAGAGAGTAGGAATATAAAGATAGAGCAAGGACAGGACTACTGAATAAAACAAACAGTTATGTTGAGATGTTTCACATTGAGAACAATCACAATTGAAAAAAATACATAAATCTACTGTCTGTTTTATTAAATACGATCTCGAATTTAGCACTTTAAATAAATACAAACACGTGCACGATACCTTTGTGTGGTTGTCGGTTTCTGTCGTTTGGCTGTTGAACTTGTAAAGACGGCGGAGGAGGCAGCGGAGGGAGCATTCTTTGATCCACGTCTTCCATTTCCAACACTTTCAAATAAAAAGAAGAATAATCATACATTTTCATAATCCGTTTACCAAGAATTGTCCATCTTTCGACGTCTCAAAATCAAACAACTTTATCGGCAAAAAAGTGTTTTTTTTTTAACTGTTGATAACGTAATTTTACATTCTCCACTTCACAAAAGTCAAGCAATGATGTCAATCTATTGTTGTTTCTTTTTAAATCGTCATTAAAGTTTTACATTAACTCGATGGCTGCCACAGACGAGATATCTCATAAAAATTTTCATGCTCAACACGCCAGTTACAAATTGACTCGACAATAACTAATTAAACTAATAATTACAAATTATAGCCAGCATGCTAGGTAATTATGTATTTTTTTCTACGGCAGCTAAAAGGTTAACAAAGTAAAGTTGGCCTGAGGTTTTAAACAAAATCACCTTTATGTTACAAAAAAATAAAAAACATTTTTTGGCTCTCCTGTAAAGTTACACTTTTGTAGATAGTGTTGTTTGGCGTTAAACTCTCACTTTCTATGTCACTTTTAGTTCTTTTTTATAAAAGGCTGATGCCAATTAATTTAAGAAGTTTCTCGCATGCACGAAGTAATACATAGATGCTTGCTAAGATAACATACTGTTACAACATCAAATCAAATAGATCAAAGATTTACATTGCACATAATACAGACCAAACCTCAATAAGACAGGTTTGCACTTAGTTTATATGAAATCATTTATGACGAGATAGGAATACTGACTTGCTTGAGGCAAATTCGGAGGTGGAGGCGGAGCCAACAGGGGCGAAGGTCTCTGGTCGACGTCCTTAGCTGAAGAATGTATCATGTTGTGAGGAATTACAAGAGGTGAATGCTGGTGAAGATGGTTGAAAGTACGGGGCAACGGTACGGGAACCGGAGAAGGGTGAGTGATGGGGTGGGAAATGGAAGGCGGCGGTAAAGGAATGGGGGGCGGAGGAAGTAGAGGTGAAACTGATTCATGGGTGGGCGATTCGGGCGTGTCCTTCACTATCCGCGGGGGCAAACTCATTCTCTGCAAAGGTAATTGTTATTTTCATCAACAAATAAAGAATTGTTGATATTGCAGCAAAAAAAATATTTATAATGATTTCACAACAATACCAATACTCACTATTAATGTGTTAACTTTTAATTCTTGGTGGAACACATTATATTTTTTAAAAAAACACAGTTGGTTATGTACTAAGATCCAGCAAAGACCAAAATCACTGATATCAACTTACGATAATGCTTTCAATGAACTAAACTGGTACTGATCTTAATAAAATATACTCAATATTTGACAAATTGTGTTTTCTTTAAAATACATGGATTCTAGTTATAATTACTGTCTGTGAAATTGTCGATCTTTTATATTCAATATAAAAGAGGGACAATTTTATTTGACCGTGTGATAGCACCTATCGTCAATAAAATATGAATAGACATATCGTCGGTTTGCTGCAAGTCACGAAGTGACATGTCAGTCAGAACTGAGTTAGAGACATCACAATCTACGTATTTTGTCATGCTTATTCAGTAAATAAGTCATTATGTCGAAAAACACGATTTTTGAAGCTGAATTGAACACCCTAATAGTCACTTAGAACATTCGTCGTTACATGATTTTTCCAAAAAGTCACTATGTGCGCTAACTTAGTATTGAAAACGTATTTCTGATACTTTTTGGAAACTTAAAAATTATACGAGGCAAGACTTTACTATTTAAGTTATGATATAAATGATAAAATTTATGTATGTAAATGTGATTTTCTCAGAATCAACGTTATGTCACTTAACGACTTCTTGCATCAAACCGACAATATAGAATCTTCAAATTAATTTTCATGTGAAAAGCTCACACGCCACAGAAAGGTCAATAAAGGCATTTCTATCGAAGGGGTAAATAAATGTGTTTTAATCAAAAATAAATAAAAACTCACTTGCAGGTCCCAATTATTATTCCACTGTGTTTCCTGATTGATCCTCTCAGGCATGTAAGGGTCAGGGACTATCGCAGGATCTAAAATGGTATTAAAAAATTAATCTAACTCACCCCTAACTGCTTACGTTAATAATTTTATATAGCTCATTTGGTTTTGAGATGCAACAAAGATTTTTTTTTAATAATTTTCAACTACACAAAAACGTTGCAATAAAATGAGGTAATAGTTTAAATACGTGAATACAAATCGAATTGCGAGATTAATAATCAGAAGTGTGAGAGTAGTAAAATAACATACCGGGTGAGATTTGAGCAGGGTTGGGCGTAGTAGGAACCATGCTGCCATAGAAATTAAGACTTGTAGTACGTTTTGGTGTAGAAGTTTCTATTAAATCCAATCCTGGTAAGACAGGAGGCGGTGGGGGAGGAGGTGACAGCGTTGAATGGAAAGCGGTATTATCTGGAGGAAAAAAAATCAAAATCACACCCAATCTTCTTTTCCAGAGTTATTGCAATCAAAAATACCAATTACAGCTGAGACATTATCAAGCATGCCAAACGTCATACAATACAGCATAAACTCATAGTATTACTCGAGTGAAACAAGAATAGTGACATTTCCTGTGACTGCATGGATATCATCAAGGAACTAAGCATTGAAAAACATTAAGTACAATTGATTTTTTTATATAAAATGTGACATAGCCATGTTTTTTAAAAAAATTGTTACAAAAAGGGAGCTTAGTGCGCATATTTAATATACCTATAAGTTGAAATGAAAATATGTATAAAAAAATGTATTAATTTTTTTTTTACACACTTTTGGAAATGAATCTCTGTTAATGGTGGAAAAATACATTTTATTAAATTTACCAAAAGATTGTAACAATGATTGGTTTCATATAAAATATAAGAGAACTGCACTTACTGGTGTGACTGTTAGATTTATTTGGTATGAATGACTTCAAGAAATCATTGATGTTGAAATCATCTCTAGGGGCAGGGGTAGAGCACGAATTTATTACTTCTATTTTGTTGCCTGTAAAAATTAAGCTTGTCTGAATTTCTTTATGAAAAAAAATATATTTATGACCGCACGCACTCCAACAAAAGATTTAAATAAAAAATGATTCTTGGCAAATTTTTTGGTCGATCATGAATTTTATTTTCAAAATAACCACGAACCATAATAATAATGAAATACTCCATCAAGTAAATAGTAAACGAATAAATTCATTGAAAATATTTAAATTAATTTACCCGCATCTTCATTGGCGGCATCGGCACATTCACTTTTAAAAGATGCAAACGAGAATTGCGAGCTGCCTAAAAAGCTGCTGAAGCCTTTGCCTCCCATTTCTTCGCCCAGAATACTACTTGAAAATGTTTTGTCCAAGTTGTATAAATCTGAAAGAAAAAAGTGATGAACCAGTCAATGATGTAAAGCAAAAAAAAAAATACAATCAACTCACTAGACATCAGAATTTTATGATGGGTATATATATATATTCCAGGTTTCACAGTGCACAAATCGACAAGTGTCAATGGCGTCGGAATCATTTAAGGTTATAACAGTTTCATAAATTGATTTATCTATTCATTTATGGGTCTGTCTGTGTTGGAAGATATGGATGTCAAAATTCTCTCTCCCATTCATTGTATTAAAAAAAAAGGGGCATAGTAAGAGCAATTAAGTAACAACTAGCCCTATCCACCAATCGTTAATCTCTCCAAAACAGGGACGTTCAGCGATTGAGTAACAAGCAGTTGTCGTAGAATTAAAATATTTATTACCTCTTGAAAATAATTTGAAAACAATTTAAAGTGGCAACTAATGATAAAACATCCCCACTTTAACTTAATTGTTCTTTGATGAGATTTCAAATTATATTTAAGAGGTCATAAACATTTTAATTATAGTATATTATTTAGTGCCACTGATTCATATTTTATATCTATATCTGTAAATTCTTTTCACTACCAATTATTTGTTACACCCTAATAATTTAATTTTGTTTTGTATAAATAGCACTGTAATATTGTATTCTCTTATCAGTTGATAATTCTCGAAATGAGCAAAACCGGTCCTGATCATATTAAATAAAAGTGGAATTAGTAGAAAGGAGTGTATTATTCTTTGAATATAATGCCTTTCCACTAAGTATTGACAGTGAACACCTTAAGTGATACATAAATGAATGACAAATTACCGTGGCTAGGGTTATCTTGTCCGCCGAGAGGCAAATCAATGTCTTCGTCAGGTCCTGGTGAAGGGACTTCTTCATTTTCATCAGGCAGTGACGGCACAGGACTATTGACATCTTTGAGGGGTAATTTTTCACATAGCTCGTCTAATTTTCGCTTCAAGCCACGAACTCGCCCTCCAAAATTTTTATATGCCTATAAATATATCATTAAGAAAATTAACATTTTAGAATGCACAATTTATTTTTACGATAATTACTCCTAAGGGATGCATGCAGAGCATATGAGAGTTTTTCTACAAGACCTGCTTGCTATTCAGTCGCTTCTCTTTTTTGGAGACAGTAAAGATGGATTAAGTTAAAAAAAGAATGCACCCAATTTTTTGGATTATGTGGAAGAGGATTGTAGACATTTTGCACTTGGACACAGATTAATAAGTAAAAGAAATTGTCTATACTGGGATTCAAGCCCGTGGTCATCACAACAAAAGCGGACAATGTTGACCTATATCGATAAGCTCCAACATGGAAAGTGAGAAACATATTTTTTGCCATCAATGTTTGCATGTATTTTAAATTTTGGATGACATAAACCTTTAATGAAACATCTCAAAAGAAATCTTTTTATGCAAGAACTAAAGCGTCAATGGCTCAATATATCAATTCAGAAAGGGTAACGAAAAATTAACTTATCCCTTCTCTCCGCTCACTATTTTCAAGATTGAACAGGAAATGGCCGAGGATGTATGAAAATATCACAGATATTTAAGTCTTTAATACAATACTCTGTAATCTCATCAAATAAATTTAAACCAAGCATGTCACATTCTGCTTAAATTAAGTATTAATAAAAAAAAACTTAGTGCAAACCTTCGAGTTACGTATTTAATCCTTCAATCAAAATTATAAATTAATAGCATTAATCTGAATGAATGAAACATTAATCTTACATTAGCAACCACTTTCACCTCCCCCCGCTGTGTAGCATAATGGCTGTGGGCTTTGTTTAAAAGTTGGCAAAGTGTCGATCTGGCAACTATTTCCTTCTGTAAAGCTCGGACGAACCCGTTCAACTTTGACACTCCGTCTTCTAATTCTTGACGAGCCTCTTCCACGTCGCGACGTTCTGAAAACCATATCTATTTAGACAAAGATTTTTTGTAACCAAATTTATTGCCTGAAAATTGTGATAAATATTACTGTTCAATGTTTCATTCAGGTGGCAATCGTAAACACTGGAATGAATGAAAATTAATACAAAATTTCATTGATTATACTGAGTTAACACTCAAGACCCCGGCCCCGCACTAACGCGGAAATGGTCGTTATCCGTTAAACCCCGACCCCGCGCTAGCGCGGGTTTACACACGTGGTCGTGTAATCGGTACCCGTTATAGCAAAAATTTACCTTATTATTTATGGGTGAAAATGACTTTTGAAATAAGATATTTTTTGCTTTAGAATACTTAAAATTAAAATATTTTACGAATTGACTTTTACTTTTATTAGACTTAAAAAACATACTGCTGTTAGTTTTATATTCTGTAATATTATTTAAATATATTTTAGTGCATTTGTGTTGGTTAAAGACAACACATTCTCGTTTCTGTGATCGCAATATATTTTCTGCTCTTGTTTTATTGTGTTTAAAAATTTAAAAAAATGTTTGTGTTGTATAAGTTATGTGATTAAAGAGGTAATTAAAAAAAATATTTCAATTTTGCATTTTTTTCTTTAAAAATATTTTTTGTCTATGAAAAATCGAAAAGAAAGTGTAGTTTTTTTACTTATTTGTGCTATGTTTAATCATTTTTTTGTGTTCGTCAAGTTAAACTCATCGGCAAAAATAATTTTTTAACGTTTTTTATTGCAAGTTGCTAAATATTGGGTTGGCTTGCAAGACGATGGGTGAATGCCACATACATGCCAAACATGAAAATTTAATTGATTTATTGCCTAATTTATAAGTAAAAGTGACAGTGTTGTTAATATATAGTTTCAATCTTATTTATTTGAAAAATGATTTCGTTAAAAAGTACATATAATACGTCAACGCTAACAAATGTTACACAGTTTGAGATTTTCTGGATGTCGTAAAAATCAAACAATTAAGGGTCATAATTTATAGCTTCACATGTTTATGGGCATTTACTTTAATAACGTGTCAATTTTTTTTATTATTTTCGGTTCTTTTCAATGTCAACATCAGTGAAATTATGCATTTTTATCGCGTCACATACTCGTTCACAAGACCATTCATTGTTTATTTTCATAGGTACGGCTCTTTGCTTACGAGCCCTTTTTGTTTTAAAGAAATGTGTCAATTAAATAAAAAGATATGATTTTTCAAAGAAAAAATGCGCGAATCCGGCTGCATGTGCGAAATGTGCGGGTTTAAGCGTAACTTTGTCGCGAAATTGCCGGTTGCTTGAGTGTTAAGTTAGAATTCGTTAAACAGTCAAACAGAAATTCTTCGTGACCGATATTCACATTTTCCTGACAGTTGAAAAAAAATTCTTTAGCCACATTTCATTTACCCCCTGCAATTTACATCTAAAATACTCAAAACTCCTTTATTCAAACATACAAGATGAAATTTCTAAATCAATTAATGTATCAAGGGTTTATATAAATAAAATAAAAAATGCATATAACTTTGATATAACTACATTACATCAATGACCTAGAATAAGGGTACATATGAGACAAACCAACAGCAGTTGCAGTGGCATGATATTACATTAAAATGTACAGCTTCTCACATACTTAGAAAAATGAAAAATGCAAAAGAATTTATTTTCAACTTCAATACAGCACCGAAAAGCTTATTTATACTTCATTACAATATTTTACAGGAATAATAGTCAATATCTTTCGAGGACACATTAATGGGTGGTGGTTTAGATAAAGTTTCCTGAAACAATCTTAGTGTCCATTTGAAAGAGGTGCTGTGTTTCGAGACGGGTCCAGCACAACATTGATTAACCTAAGAATATAGACTTTGTTGACTAATATGAAAATTTCACAGACCTACTTATGATATGCACTAATCTAGGAAGCCTGTACATTATAGCATAACAATACCTTTCAAACTGGCACACAAGGCGTCGGCATCGTTCAGCGCAAGCGGACATTCGTGGATTTGTTTCAATTGATAATCAGTGTCACATTCTAGTGCGGTACATTGTCGTATTTTATTGACCAGCTGGATTGCCTGATACAACAAACAATAAAAACAATGTAAATATACAGTAAAAATTCATTTGTCTTAGCTTGAAGCCCCTGATACACTGTTTTACGTGGATGATAGGTTTCTAAAAAATTTCACATTAAACAAGGCAGAGAACACTTGAAGATAATTAATTCCTTTCCCAATATGTTTCTTTTTATTTTATATTTTCGACAGAGAGTAAAATAAATTTGTAATCAACACTACATGAAAATGTACTTTTGAACTTTCATTTACACAGCATATTCATATTTCTGAAAAAAATAATAACAGAAATGCTCTTTAGCTATGTGATGATTATTCTCTTACTTGAAAGTCATTGGGATCTATATCGGACGCTTGTTTGCCAGCTGCAGCACTCAGAAGTCCGGTGAGATCGGTCAAGAATTCTTCATCATAAACAGCTCTCTCTTCCCAAATGCGAAATATTCTTAATATTCTATGTTTAACTTTGTCATCCCTGGAAATTATAATTGCAATCACTTTAAACTATATTTTAACATAGCATCCCTTCAGCCGAGAAGGAAACAAAACTTTTTTGACATTTTAAAAATATTCACATCTAAAATCATTCGTATCTAAAATTCGTTTACTATAACATCCATTCTCAGTTCCATTATTTGCTTGTCGTTTATTATGCAACATATTATTGCTAGGAAGATATTTTGAAGCAACCTCCATTAGACGTCAAAGGCAGTCACGTGAGAAGATTCTTAATTCGTCAAAAATGATTCAAATCAGGCCCCAATAACTAACATAGAGATAACCGGTGGTGTAGTGGTAAATAAATAGTTACCAGGTCAGTCATTGATTTGTTCCCTATTTTTTTTTTTATATTTGTAAGTTTTAACAATTAAATCATTAAAAATAACACGCATTTAATATTTTTTAAAAACTGTACTTACATTTTATTATTTTTATTTTTTTTAAATCTGTCGGGTAGATCAATTTTGATATAATGCTATTAAATTTTATGAACAGTATTTTGAATATATGTATGTACTTGAAAATTAAGTTACAAGTCAAAAAAAGTGGCAGGGCTGCACCCTGGCTCATTTTCAGGTGCCAGGTCGCCGAGCCACTGGAGGTAACCAATACATACCTCACTAATGGTGTTGCTTTCTGAAGAGTGGTTCCCCAGCTTTCAACGAATTCATAGTTTTTTCTTTTGCTATATTGGATAACATCATTAGCAAGATAAAACAGAGTCAGCCTGTGATCCACTTTAGCTAAAATCAAAAGAACAACCGATTATTTCGACATATACTAAAAAATAACATTAAATTTAAAACAAATTTATGAAAAAATAATGTTAATTGACGCCTCTGTAGACACAATTTTACTTAAAAATATGGTACAATCCCAATAGCCGGTATCATATGTATTTAATTTAATCGGTGCGTATTCAACTAACGGACTTACGCTTACTCACACTAATATTCGTTTGTGTACAGGCGCACACTAGAGATGCATTTCACATGTGTGTACCGATTCCTTTGTAACACTTCAATATATTACTATGAAATAACATACCGAATAATCGAAAGGGTAGTATCGATTATATAATAAGATCAATACTTAGGACATCCTTTCTTTATATGGTTTTACTGAGATTCTTTATTAACGGTTATTTACTTGACCAACTGTCAACATGACGAGTTTAAAAGCGCTTTTTCGTGATATTAATGATGAAAAAACTGCTGTTGCGTTTTTACAGACACTCGGCATTATTCCGAGAACTGAATTTTCAAAGTCAATCATTCTTGTAAGAGGTTTTTCTTAATTGTTTTCCCCACACAAAGCCTTCAGCTGACCAAATCTTTTAGATAGTCATTACTTAAGCTAGCTTACATGCGGGAAGGGAAATAAAGACTTAGTCTGAACCCACCTTAGCAAGAACTTTAGCCAGGAAACTAAGAGTCCGCTCCTCGGACACCACATTTAGTTTTAGTAGAAAGAAGAGGTAGAAAAAACAGACTCTTGTCGGCTAGGTACTCGCCTAGTCCAGACTGTCGAGCCAATGACGATGAAAATACACCTCTTGCAGAATTTATTATTGTTGAAAAGCTTACTTTCCATTTTCCAATTATTAATGTAAAGCATAAAGGTGTACGTTGTATTCGGAAAACAACGAATTATAAATTAGTAAACGAAGTCTGTGTTTCAATACACTTAATATCAATATCTCATCCAGTCAGTCCAAAAAACCTTTATCAGATTTACTTTAAAATATAAATAGCCCCCAACCAAACATATATAATATTATTATAAAAGTTTTCCATTCTAGAACTAATATAATTTCTCTCAAGATCTTTCTTTTTGTAATAGTAATAATACGTAAGTACATATTCATTCGAAATTAACATCACATGTAAGGTATAATAAGGTCTAACATAGCGTCCAGTACAGCGTCAGTACGAAATTTTAAAATTTTTGTTTGTATTGGTGAACGGTGTTTTTGTTCGAGGGGAGCGGGGCGTTTTTTAGGAAGCAAAAATGTACGTTGATATGGTCGCGCGGTTAAATTAAATACTATGATACCGTGTATTGGGATTGAACCAAAAATATTGTTGGAGTGAATTTAAAAAATCTAGCATTTTTTTTTAAATTTAGTAACCTTTACAACAGCATAAGTTTCTAAAAATACGGATTTGCTGATTTGCACGTGGTGAATTGAGTCCACCGTTGTTTTCGTACGTGATGGAATGAATAACTTTTTGTTCGTTGTGTGCAATTTTTCTAATAACGTCAAGTTTGTGAAAGTGACAACAATACTTGCTTAGGGTTCTTTATAAAGTAGACACAGTGGCGGTTCTAGGTACTGGGCTAGGTGGGCTAAGCCCGACCTGCATTTTTCACCCAAAACATTAGATGGCTGAATAAAAATCAACAGCAATTCGGCCGCTGAACAAAATAAATACATTTATAAGCGTAACTTACCTTTCCCAAATGAATATAATATCTTTGTTTTAATTTTCCTCTGTCAATATAAGACAATGTTACGTCTACCTACAATCATATTCTCGATTGTGTTTTGTATTACAATTTTAAACTGAGCAGGCATAAAAAAACAATAACCCTATAAATACTTCACAGGGAACAGGAACGTTACGTCACTGGCAACACCACTCAGGGGCTAGCGCCCGTTAAGTCCGCAACCACAGACAATATCATGACATATTTCTTTACACTGGGGCGCAATCAAGCACGATTAGATTTTTTTTGTATTTGTATGTACGGAAACGTCATCAAACACAAAGGATAGTGTTTAGATCTGTCAGGTTTCTGTTGATCGTTGGGGGCTGATCTGATTCAGCCCATTACGCATACTTATGCATTGAAACACAAAACCAATATCGTTGTATTGTATGAAAGTGACAGGTATTGACTTTCAGTGACAGCAAGTGACAGTTCTATACTGCTTTTAGTAGGTACTTGTTATTTCACTTTGAAAGAGACGAATTTAAGGATTCCGTGTTATTATTCTATTATTTCTTAGTTACATTAGCATTGATTTTATTATATAAAAATTTATGCATTGCAGTAGTATCGTAATATTTGTTAATTTGCTTGTAGATTAATGTATAAAATGAAGTGGAAATATGCTTTTCTCTAGCCCACCCAAGAGTTCAGGTCAGGAACCGCCACTGAGTAGACAGTATGGCACCACAGGTCAGTAGTCCAAATTCAATATGCATTGAAAATTTGTGTATAAAAATTTAATCACAATTTGAAGTGGTTTGAGAAGCATGAAGTGTAGCTAAGGACAACTTAAATGTCTAAAAAGTATTGACTAACGAAATGAGAAATTTAGGCTGTTATTTATAGCATCTCAATTTGCATTTTTTTTTTTGATAACATAATAAATAATAAGAGTTTTAACCACTTTAAATGGTAAGAATAACTCAAGACAGATAGTACAACCATTACCAAATTGATTCTTCATACACAAAGAAAAAATAATCTTACCTCTTTTTAAAACATTCAACCAGCTCGCAACAATCTTCTTGTGATGCTGCCTGTTTTGAAGACACCACGTAGACAGGAACTGGATGCTTTCCTGGGTATCCTTCAGACCCGTAAGGCGCTTCTCAAACGTCAGTGGATTAAATTCATCAGGTGAAGCGCTCATTTTGTTTACAGGTTGGAAATTGTTATGTCAACAATGAATGCGACGTAAGCCTGCATGTACAGTTGCCATGCACAACTGACATTATGAAATGGGTTAATAAAAAATTCTTTCGTTAATTTAACTCGATTCAACAACCATTTGAAAGCCCACATGCATTGCCGAAAACAAAAATATTGAAATCGAAAAAAAGCTGTCAAGAATCAATTCACACGTGAGCCAGAGTGATCAGCAACTGATAGAGGATTCAGTTGTATATTTATGCCCCAGAATTCGCATCAATTGTTTAATTTGATAAGAAATAACCGAGTAGTATATTGTAAATTATTTAATTCTCGGCGAGCGTACTAGCTTCGCATGGATTACCGCCAAAATGGTATATGTATTAAAGAACGTAAGACGGTCACAGAAAACTCAAAGGTATTTATCTAGCATAATTTAAATGAATAAACTCTTTCATTGGCATACAATCACAATAATTCTACTATAATCTCAATCGCACGGCAGTAAACTCACGACAACAACCGCCATTTTCATTAAATGGCGATGAATTTATGACATGTGAATTGGTTTAATTTGTATGCGGTAATATATATATTTTTTTAATTAGATTTTTTGGAAAATTCCTTTCTATTACTACTACTAAAAAAATATTGGCTGTATAAAATATGAATTTCACTTGCGTTGAGATCATTTTACGAAAATAAATAAAAGTTTTAATATTTATTAACAGCGTAAAAAATGTATTTCTTTCAAAAATAAATTATTGTTTTTATTAAATTATGCCAATAATGTATACGTTGTCAGAAATGAATTCAAAATAATATTTTCAACATGTTAGATTACTACAATTATTAAAATAATTGTTACTAGTAAATATGTTTATTGCGTGAATCTTTATTTGGCAAAATCTAATGGAAAAAAAATCACAAAGTAAAATATAAATAGTACACACCCTTACATTACCTTATTCAATTTTAAAGCGGGGAAACTTGCCACTTACTATCGTTTTTCCTGTTTTATTTGCATTGAGAATTTTATATTATATAGCCGGAAGAATAATTTTGGTACTGGTCATTTTATAGTATTTTTGGTAGTACCGCTCAAAATGGCACTCATTCAAACACATTCATTTTAACATGCAATTAGCTGTGTATACATTAAAACATTTAAAACGAATATATAAAAGAATGAAATATATTAGTTATCTTTTGTTTTAATAATATCTTTTTATGTATTAAAATATAATAATTTATTCCGTTTTATTAATATTTAAAACTGAATTAAAAATACATTGCTTATAAATATTTCATTTTGAAAATTTAACTTTACCAAATTTGAATCGTTCAAATTATGTACATTCACACATGTTTCGCCTTTATGAACTTGAACGCCTGAAGATGACGAAAGGCGAAACCCGGGTCGTGATTGACAAAACTTGTGTGAATGTACATAATTTGAACGATTCAAAAATAATAATGAAAGTCCACCAAGCAGCATCAGTCGAAATTTTAAATTAAAAGAAATCGTTTATGTGTAATATCAGCTGGCGAGGAATTTCAGAGTTCGATGGGGTGAATCGGATTGCTAGATTCATTTAACTGGTAAGTAAGAAATCATCTAAATAAAATTATGATAGAATGTAAATCACGGTTTCTCAACCAGGGGCCAGGTGGCTCCTCTGGAGCCTACAGCATGTCCCAAGGGGGCCACAGAGAAAAATATTTTTAGGGTAGCCACAGCAAAGTTTTAGGGGGCTACGGGGAAGTCCTAGAAGAACTTAAAAAATATACATGTTATATAGACATAAATTAAAATAAAAACAAGTTCAATCTTTAATTATTTTAATTTATTCTTCAAAATAGCATTGCTTCTATTAAATCTGCATTCGTAGAAGCTCTCAAGTCAGCGTAAATATTGCAAATTTAAAAAAAATCCGTGCATTTTGCCGAGCAAATAAAAGTATGCATATTTTCGAGTAACAGACAAAACAAATATCGGGTTTTCCTTGAAACCTTTAAAGCAGTGATGCACAACCTCTACCTTCTAGCGGGCCGCATAAAACAAATTTATCGTTGGTTCGGGCCGCAAAGAAAAAAATGATTTAAAGTACGCTCAATCCTTTTTTATACAGAAAATATGTATGTTCCATGTAAAACAGCCTTAAAAACGTGTAAAAAAGATTAAGTGAATTTAGATAAATGAGTAATAGGTTCCATTTTATTATTTTGACCGTGTTATTTTGAAAATAAATAAGCCATGTGTTTCATTTATATGCAATTCATAAGTTAATGCGTTCATGGTCTTTGTTAATTTTTAACTATTTTTTTTAATTTGACCTAATATTTGTAAGCCTGTTTCTATGAACCGATTTATTATCCTTCATTGAAGAAAAAGCTTGCTTAAATTTGTTTAATAAATGTTTTACGTGAAAAAAGTATGTTTGAGAAAGAGATTTAAGGGCGCCACAAAATTCAAAAAGGGCCGCATGCGGCCCGCGGGCCGCGTTTGTGCATCACTGCCTTAAAGGATGAGAAAGAAAGAGACAAACACTTTTGCGTAGACGTAGTATGCATTGGACAGAGATAACTGCATTGGATCTTGCACTGTTCGGCGTGACTAATATACACAAACACATACACATTCATCTCAGCCCTGCTTAAAACATCTTAAAACTAAAGTGAGCTCAGTAAATAGTACAATAGTGTTATCTACACAAAACAAAAATATGCAATCCACTAAATCTGTGCTTCCCAAAAAAAATCATACTACAGCCCCCTAAATCTGAAAAAAATAATCCGCGGCCCTCCTCAATACAAAACTTGTTCTGCGGTGGCCCCGGAGTAAACCTGCGACCCCCAATTTGGGAAGCACTGCACCAAATCACCATTTAAAGACATGATTGTACATATTTTAAAGTCCAATAGAAAATGTTTAAAATATAAATTTTACCACTTGGCACCAACGTTTCATCTAAGCTGCGCGCGTGCGCAGCCGCGCAGCAGTTGGGAAGCCCCCGCGCACTCCTTTCCGGATGGCGCGCACTACAAGACAGTTGCTTAATTAATATTTGATCGGCCCGCGCAGCCTCCACACAGCCTCCGCTCAGCCATTGAAATTTCCGCGCAGCTAACCCTTCAGCTTAGAGGGAACGTTGCTTGGCACACTTCACCTCTCGAGGACGCATTATTATAAGATTGTATTTTCTGTTATTTATTAATTAAAAAAAAAAAAAAAAATTCAGATGTCCAAATATTTTTACAAAATCTTTTTGACTTTATTTTATTTACTGTTTTATTTTACATTTCATGCAAAAAAAATGAACCTTTAATTTAAAAATGAAAGTGATATTGCAAAATATATGTTCATTCCTCATTACCTTGGAGCTATCAAAATGTACGTAATGAGTTTTACATTCGAACAAGCGACTATTTTCTTCTTGATCAGTAATGCGCACGGGGTCGTTCGAGTGCCACAAGTGGCACTCTGGGCTTTTTAAGAATTAAAAAAAGATCATTAAGACCGATCATCTGCATCCTTACCAAAATATTTATATTATTTGTAGTTGAGTAATTCTTTTTTTATTATATTTCGTACCTACCTTGTGATTTATTTTTTCTAATACTGTTAAACTTGTACAATATGGCGAGCAAATAAATAAGACATAGATGGAAAATTTACCTTTCTTTTGAGTGGCATATTAAAGATTTAGCATTGGACACGCGACATTTTGCTTAAAAATGGTACGCATCACTGGTCTAGGTGTACCCTACAAAACAAAACAAATAGAAAGCATGCAGACATTTACAAAGCAAATATAAAAATTTATCACTGTGTAACAATGTAGCATCGTATTATTGTAATATGAGGAGTTAATGTTGTTATACGTGAATAATTCTTAGAATAGATTATTTTGACCCACAATAAAAAATAGAGAATTACCAAGCTGTTTGTCAACGTGGTGACTTACATGGGGACACAATCTTGTTTTGATCCCAGCATGACTAAAAAATGATTCCTATTATTTCATTTTATATTAAATGTATTAACATAAATCAAAATACATTATATTTTACCAATAATTCAGTGTTTCTCAACCGTACCAGTAGTCAGTGGCAGATTATCCCATAAGCGCAAGAGGCGCGCGCTTGGGGCCTCCAAATCTTTGGGACCTCGAAGATAGCTTATATTATATAAAACCTTACATTTTAATTTCAGTTTTCAATATTCATTATTATTCTACGAAGAGGTTTGCAGCACTTTTATATTATTAAAAAAGCTGAAAGCTTTTTCATTCTGGCAATTCTATTAAATCCTGATTTTTTAAAATTGGCTAGTGACAATTTAAAAAAAAAATCCCCGCGAGAGATTCAAAGAAGGTCTAAAGCATAGGTTCCCAAAGTGGTCCGTGAGGACTGCCAGGGGGTCCCTGACAGGAATAAAAAAAATGGGGGTCCACGAGATGTAAATGGGGGTCCACGGACCGGAATCAATGGAATCAAATTTAATCAAAATAATGCGGGCTTAAATAGGTCAAAGTAAACTATCTCTTAAATTTATTAAACAAAATATATTTGACAAATTTTACGTTTCACATCCACTATTAATTCCCTACCATCCTTCACGTTCATGCACAGGATATTTTGACTATGGAAATACCTCCGTGGATTATTAATCCATACTGCGTCATTGAAGATGTGGATACAGTAAAAGTCACAGTACAAGAAGAATTGATTGGATTAAGCACAAACGAAGAACTTAAGGTACAGTTTAGAAAGGGTTACCAGCAGTTCTGGCTGCAGAAAGATATTCCTGTTGCTTATCCTGTATTGTGGGCTATCGCAAGAAAGTTTTTGATAGCATTTCCTTCTTCGTACCTCGTGGAGAGAGGTTTTAGTGCAGTTACTAATTTTCTTACGAAAAAAAGAAATCGGTTGCAAATCACTGAACGTGGAGATTTACGACTGTACTTTACGAATTTGAACCCAAATATTGACCAATTGATATCGGAGCATCAGGTTCATCCCTCTCATTAACAGATTTTATTATTTTATGTAAGAATTTGATTGTGTTTTGATTTGTTCATTTTCATTTTTAAAAATTCACTAATGATAAGAATAAAAAATTAACATATTTTTTTTTACAATTGTCCACTATACAAAAAACCCTATCACAGTGTGCTCATATTTGTATTTTAAAAAAATAGAAAACTTCACTATTATGCATCCTGGGGGAGGGGGTCCACGAAGGATAAAATACTGGGCTTAGGGGTCCACGGGGGAAATAAGTTTGGGAACCATTGGTCTAAAGATTTCACATTTTTTCATTTCAGGAAATTCGTAAATTCCCAGGATTTCAAAATCGCCAAACAAAAATTTCTCAATCCCGAATTTCTACACGATTTTATGATGAATGTTCAATCAGGGGATTCTCTAATCATAATGTCATTCATTCAGTGACTATGAAACGTCACAATATCATTGTATCTCTGATGTTAAGTACTCAAAAAAAATAGTGCGACACGCATCATTCAATGCAAGTCAAAAGCTTGATCTTAAATTGGATTCCTACATTTCTCAGGTTGCCAACCGCTGCATTAGATAACACAGGGAATAATAATTATTATTAATATTGTTTTGATGCTTGTTCATTCATAGAAGAATGCGTATTTATCACTGTTTAAACATGAATTGTATTAAAGTGGAATAACAGTAGGGATGTAAATATTTATATTTGAAAGCCAAAAGAGTGCTAGAGGCATTTTTGTGAAAAATATTTTTCTATGTAAATAGTTGGAATCAATAACTCGTCAAAAATTTATCATTAAAAGTTTAACCTATTTTTATTGAAAAGAGACATCGTCTTATTGAAATCGTATGTGGAAATTATCCAATGTTGTTGGCATCTTTCAATGTAATAATTTCATGAATACAAACCACGAACGCATAAAAACGTATATTACGTTTATTATTTTCTATACATAGGTACAATGAAACATTTTTTCAAATTGTATTCACATTAAATGTTAAAAATTGTCACCTACGCCTGTTTGGCTCTCGAATCTAAATATTTACCTACATTATATTAACTTTGTATGGATAAAGAGATTAGAAATTACTAATAATACCTATCTTTCATGTTCCAAAATGTTCAAATAGTTTTATCTACTTGAACATTGGGTGTCAACCATCAGCAAGAGAACATGTGCTTATTATTATTATATAACAATAAAAACTCTTCAAAATACTAATTGAAGATTTGTTTGGAACCAGAGATTGCTAAAAAATGTTTGAGCCATTCATTGTGTCCCGAAAAAATTTCAGGAAGTTAGAATTTTGCTTAATTTTTAAAATTAAATAGAAATATATTTTTTACTGTAGCCAGGATTGAAATACATTGTAACTATATATAAGTAATTAAAAGAAATAAACAATACATATAACTGATTTATAACTTTATATAAAATGAAAACCATCTCCATTTCGAACATGGAGCAAAACAACAAAGCCGAAACTTACAATTATGATACCTATTAAAAGCATAATAACCTTATTAGTCATCATTCTTTTTGAGGGGGTATACATATATACATCCGATTACCTTTTTACTGAGAAAACACGCTGCAGGGTCCACCGTGCAAAAAAAAACTATATAAACAATAAAGTAAACAAACCACTAAAAAGTCCATTTATATATGAATAATATGTTTACGGACTAATGCGCATTATCAGGGCTGTGGAAAATAGCTATTTGATTGCTATTTCAAAAAAATGATTTTTTTTTCAAATTTTGCTTATTTTAGTGTTTAAATTTATTTTTTAAAATGATACCAGTCGCCCGTTTTCTTATTACGCCGACTCCGCTAAAAACACCACGACTCGGACTCCGACTCTACAGCCTTGATTTTAATTCAAGTCATTTAAATGAATAATAATATAATACTGATAATGCGGCCTTATTAGGAGATGTGACGTCTATAAATGACGTCTTCATATTTTGAGTATTTTTTACCCGCTTTTTATTTTTACATTTAAAAATATTGTATCACCTAGAATTAATGACGTCACTTTGACCTTTATTCTATAATTTAGTTACGATGATATTTGTAAGGTGGTAAAGTCTTCAAAATACGTACATCATCATATTATTCTGTTCACCCAGGCCAACGAGTCCTTTGTTAAATTAACAGCTTAACGACCGCGCGTTTTTTTTTATAAAATTTCACCTGGCAAAATAAAATTTTGCGAAAAATTGTAATTTTACTAAGTTCACTATAATTTGTAATCAAATTGAGATATCTTTACAAAATTTAATTTTCTTAGCTTCTAGATACTTCGCCTATACGCATATATGCGTCCGCCGGCCAGCAACCTTTGTTTTTCAAAGACTGAAATACGCGTCCACGGTCGTTAAGCTATTTTAAGAAGGATCAATATTCTTAGACGAAATCAGTATCTTATCAAAAAATTCTGACTAATATATTGAAATCTACGATGGGATTAGGTATAACGTTTGAAACATGGAATTGGAGCGGAAGAATAGTACCTACCAATTTCTGAGCCAATCTTTTAACTCTTCACTCTTGCAACCCAAAGTAGATTAGTACACTTTTAATAATTATTGCGTATAATTGTATGACGGACAAAATATCAGCCCTTTCTCCGGGCCATCGCGAATTGCTTTGAGATAAATCGAGCCCCTAGTTAACGTATTGGCAGCCCACCCCTTTCTTAAGTCGTATTTATGTTTAGATCTCTGACATGCATCAATCTATATTTCATAGTTTTACTGGTTGACAAAAACGAAAGTTTACGATGATTGTATTTATTAGTAGTTAGATTATAATTTAACACTCTCAGTGATGATTTGAAATTGTTTATTTGCGCAGAGATAGTGACAGTTGGTCGTTATTATTGAAACGTGCATCGTTTTCCTCTTCCTTGTACCTAATGCCTCTCGACAAACCAATTTATTTACATCAAGAAATAATGATTGTATATGAAATTGTTACTGTTACATTTTCTGATAACGTTGATAAAATTTGAACATGCTGTCTGACCCATGACCCTCGGAGACTCTGATCCTATTGAGAATGGATTCGTGCAGGGCCGAACTAAAAGGAGATGAAAGAGCACCACATGCTCAAAAATCCATCATTTTTAGTTAATAAAATAATACAGTCATTCATCGAAAAAAGGACGAGAGAAAAAATCCAATTGATTGGAGGCATGTGTTTTTTTGTACATATTTTTTTTTGTATTTAAAAAAAACACTTAAATTGGTTTAGTTTATAATTCTGGGTTGTTTATATTATCAAACTCTTTCGATTAAATTAAATTATTTTAGTGTTTGGGCGTGTGAAATCAAAGTAAAATTGTTCTAAAGGCCTCCAGTTTATCTTTTAGGAAAAAAATAAATAAGTTTACATTTATCTAAAAAAATATATAAGTAGTACAGTTACAGTATGCAAAAAATGTTTAGAAATTGGAAAATAGTACGAGATAAACTCGGTATATCAAAAACAGCTATGTCCCAAAATTTTAAGTGAAATTTTAAAAATTGATATTGGCCTTACTGGGATTTGAACGCAGACCCACATTATCGCTTGGGTAAAGCTTTTACCAAATAGACCACAGAACACGAAAGAGTTTTTTTTTTTAAATAGTTCAGATGCAAATTACGATAAGTTCAAATGTAAAGCGTATATAAAAATAAATGTACTTGAATAAAATGGGACTGAATACATTGTAGTCGAATAGCGAGAAAAGGTGAATTCTGCAGTTTTACTGTTATTGCATTTTTAAGTCGATGATCGAATAAATGAAAAAAAATACCACCGTTTTAGCTAATTTCTAAAAAATAAATTAAGGTTTGTCTTGCAACTAAGAATATTTTCGGAAAATCTTATTAAATGTCCATATTTCCTGTGATAAAAATCATGCGAAATATACCCAAATAAGTAAACTTGTAAGTAAAATACGTAACAGTTTTTCAATCTAAAAAAATGTGTTAAAGATTTACTTATTATTATTATTTATGAAAATTTGCACGATGATAAATGACTATTTATGACGCACAATTCAAAAATATATATTGCAACTTTCTTTTTTATTTTGTAGTCTTGTTTTTTGATATGTATCTAACAATCGCTGTCAATATTACATCTCCCTTTTTAAAATGCAGTAGTTGTGAAAATATCGATAAGTACTAAAGTAAAATCTCGAAAAAAACAACTAATCCCGGCGAGGGTAATCCATCAAAACACGAATCCCGTTAATATTAAGTATATGTTTTGTGGAGACGTCTGCGACGAAGCACAACACAAATAAAGTGAAATTTTCATTTGATTTTATTAACAAATTTGGACTCAATCATCATCGACTCAGTACTCGTTAAAACTACTGCATTTGTGTGATCACGAGATTTTTCATTACAACATTTATACAAATGACAAGATGCTTTAACAATTGTCAAATTTGTCCACTAAATCTGTCCGTTTTACTGTATCAAAAATCTAGAATGGCTGCCAGCTGTTTTAAAGTAAATCCCGGAGAATTAATTCCGAGCAGTTGAACGTTTAATAATAATTGCCTACAGTCTCTGTTCGGTCCTGATTTCGTTCAGTTCCGCCAAAGTAATCGACACTTAATTTTTTTCAGTCCAACACAACTCGTCGACGGACGTGGAGGGCGAAGGAAACGGAACAGTTAGTTCAATTAATTTAATATCAATGCGTTTTTAAAATGTGCGATAGAATAAGGTGATACAAAATAATCAATTGTGCGAAACACACAATAAGACAAAATATTGAAACAATGTGTAAATTAAAAATGCAGTGGGTTATCAGTGTTAGTTGTCTCTTCCTGAGCTTTCTGAACGCAGTCAACGCTAGTAAGTATCGTAGAATTATTTTTGAGTAATATTGATTGTTGTACGTCGGATATGCATCCTTTTATCATCATAGCAAAGTTGCATTTAAAAAAAGAGAATATTTGTTCGTGTCCAATGACATACCTTGAATTATGTATCAAGAAAACATTATTACATACCGGAATTATATCGAGGGTTAATATATTTTTTAAATTTCTTTGATAAAAAATAAGTTACGTAACAAGTCATCAATGACGTCGATGCAATATGGGAGTCCCCGGAACGCTTTTTTGGTGAGAATTTCGTTACAATCAACAACAAAAAATGTAAGATACGCTGAACCCGTAGCCGAGTGGTCAACATCGTCAACTTCGGTTATTGTGTCCGCGGCCTCAAATCCCAGTGCGGCCTCTTTCATAAATTTTTGTTCGAAAGCAGATTTTGTAATATCCACATTTCCTCATACTCATCCTATACGATATAGTTATGTTTTAGTACCATCTTGCTATCATTACTCTCGGTTGAATGACAATCATTTACAGTTAAACCAACTTTGGTTGAGTTGCTCCATTAAAAGCCCAAATGTTTCACCAAATAAAGCAATTGTTTCACTAGATTTTGTTTGATTTGTAAATTGGAGTCCATCCAAAAAAGTGTATAAAAACTTGTAAAAAGTGATATAATTCATACAGAAATTAACGATTGGTTCCCTGAATTAAAAGAACGTGTTATTTGATAATATAAATGCATTGTGATATAGATAGAATATTATTAAAAAATAATAACGAAGACCCAATAAGTAAATTACACAACAAATTATTCATATTATGTATTTTGATTAAGAAATATAATACCATCCACCGCCACTTCATTATATGCGGACTTTTATTAGGGACTGGAAATAAATCACTATCATCGCTGTAAATTTCTGAAACTGTTTGTTATTACTGTATTGTGTTGTTGGATTTTTTGTTAAGAAATCCGTTACTCGCTTCTGTGTTTGTTCCTGGGAATTGTATTACAAAAAATAATCTGCGTAAAAACATAGTATTCGTTCTTTTTAGTTAACCGTGTTATTTAAAAATCAAGTAAAGAAAAATCGTGTAAAAATGAGTGTATTAAAAATCATATTATGCTCCAGTCTGGGGGCGATCATGCTTCAATACATTTTTCTTTTACGATAAAATCTTGTTGGCATTCTTTTTCCTAAAGTGTGAATTTAATCGAATTGAGTAAAAAATCCACGGTGTTTATAGGTAAAAATTTCAAATACTGTGGACGTGTTATTCTTTGAAACATTTTCATTAAAATTTGATACCAATAATTTAGTCGGCGAGTTTATCTCATATTAAATTTCATTTATCTTACTAGGCACTTTTCATTTGTTAGGTAAAATTGTTTCTCAGCACATAATCATCGAGTAAAAAATTACCTTAGAATTTCGTCCTAATCGTTCGCTAGTTTGGTGAGTCAATTCCTGGAACAAAAACTTGTATAGATTGAATCTTAAACCGATTTATGAATTGTGTCTGTGACATTTTCATTGTTCCCCAACTACTGATATCCTCTGAGGGTAGACAGCGATTATTTATGTAAAAAGTAGTTGAGTCACTGATTTTCAACCAGCTCTCATTATAAAATACAATTTTCGGAAAGTGCGCGTCAGATCCGTGATGATAAATAATAAAAGTATCATTTTTTTTACAAAAATGCTGATCATGGTATGTTGTTATGAATGTCGTCGTCTTTTTCTGATATTTTCGCTATTTAAACAAAATAACTTTTTACTTTAAATAGATTCATATGTATTAGAATCAATGATCTAGTGAAATTATAGTTTCTTGTATCATATAGTTGATGACGCCTCTGTTTATATCCGGTTAAAGCACTTGTCCATTGTTTAAAAGGCCGCAATTTCAATTCACATATATATTAATGTCAAATAAAACAATCATAATATTAATCTCATCAATTATTAACGAATGCATTTTGATACAGGACGTCAGGTCTGTGACGCAGTCCTCGCTCTGTATTTTTTATAGATCAAGAGTTTGCCAACACAACATTGAAATGAAAATCCCTTAGCTTCTAACTATATAATATATACCTACATAAAAACATATCGAGAGAGTAACACTCACCAAGCCTGAATATACATTATTTTGTGTACAATATTAGAGTTGCTAACCGTCCTACGATTCCAAATATTATTCTTATAGGATATGAGTTTCCATTTTTTGTAAATGTGAGTAAATATATATAACTATTATTTTTGTCACATTAAAACGGACTAAATCAAATTGTCAGATTTTTTAAAATGATATATCGAGAAAGTCACATATTTAAGTACGCCAAAACGAATATAAGGAAGGAAAATTGTCATACATATATTGATATTTGTTGCGTAATGTATCGTAGCTTTAAAGCTAGAAATTTACAGGAGATGGGTTTAAAAAGACAAAAGATTGGCGTAATATGTCGAGGTTTTGATTGTTTTACACCAAATTCTAATCATAATTGACAATGAATATCTCAAACTTGTTGTAAAACGATTAAAATCTTGACTTACACCGAGCTTTTATCTTTTTAATCCACTCTTATGTAAAGTTACGATACTTTACGTGTGAGGTGTTTATATTTAAATAAGTACATAATATGTTGATTTGAACATAGATAAGTACAAAAATATCTTCGATGCAAGGTGGTATGTCAAGCTTTCTACAAAAATTAAATAAGATTATTCGACTATATAAAACGCATAAGATTATTATAATATCATATTGTTGAATCGGAAAATTCTTAGTTATTGCGGGACTCGGTATCTGTTTATTGAACTCAGGATAGTCCCTCTCAAACCAGGTCGCCTGACAACCCTGGATCCAATACAGAATGCTGCCTTTAACCTTCGCGATAGGTAGGGGTACCCGCCAAAAATTCAGACCTGGAGACCCACTTCAGGATGCTCTGGTTTTCCAAATGGAGGTTATCTACTTAACTTACGCCGTTGTTCTGCAGGCCGCGTACAATACGGGTGTTTGAAATAGTGGTAAAAATTATAAAATGCTAACACATTATTCCAATAGACTCAATAAAGCCAGTGACGGATTATATAATTGGGAGGCCCCAGTCGCAATACGATTCGGATTATTCTTCCTGCCCTATTTTTCAGATTACAGGATTCTATATGAATATAATAAAAGCTTTTTTGAGGCCGATAATTTTCGTAGGCACGTGCTAAATGGCCGTTAATTCCAATACTGCATTGTTTGATTATTATAAAAATAAGAATACAAGAACACGTGACGGCAGTAACATAATCTTAACATTATTTACAATACCGCAAGAAATTAATACCTTTGTAACTTATTGGGACGTAATAGAGTTAAGAGATCGGATGCATTCAGCGGTGATGAACGAAATCCGCATTTAGAAAACATACTGCAATACTGACGGAAAACTTTTAAATCAACCACAATTTTATTTTTAAAATTGCCTAGGTACAACTTGTCGTCACCAATTTTCCCTCTAAGCCAGGCATGGGGAACCTGTCAAAATCCTTGAAAGACCAAAAAAAAAAGGTTCAGTTTTGTGTTTTAAAATGTCATTAAAGAAAACAAATTATTTATATCATTATAAATATCATTACAAATATGTCTAAGCATGTATCCACATCTCAAATATAAGTGGTTTTACCTTTGATACAATTTTTAACAGCTAATAATGAACTGATGATAAGCCAAGGTAGTTTTTAAATTGTGGTCTTTGTTTCATCACTTATATCCGTCAGATTAGGTTAGGATAATTTGATACAAGTTTAACTTAACACTCGTGGCTCGGAGACAAGAAAAAAACCTCTCTTCCGATGGGGGTCGTTTAGGGACCCCAGTGGTTTCCTCATTATTGGCCTTATTCTTACTAATTTAAAAAAAAAGTCTTTTGGCCTTAAAATATCGCTCTGCATCATTCCTCATACATTTTTATAAACATCCGTGGTTTTTTAATTAATAATCATATTTTAAGTTGCGCGTAAAAAAGACGTCATCCCAGCATACATATGAAATCGCAATTGACGAGATTTAGCAAATGCTATTTTACGAGCGACCGCTTATCGCTCTGTTATCTGTAATGCTTATCGCGCTTTCTCATGTTGCCAAAATTTATATAAAATGAGGCATCGATGTAAGTAAGATATTGTGTTTTTTTTGAGAATAGTATTCGAGGATACATAAATTATTATCTTTAACTTCGTACACATTAAACCGTTTTTTGTTCTACTTTGAGGATCTTTTTTATTTAGTTATTTTTTTTTATTTTCTGTATTATTTAATAGAGACGGAACTTGCGATCGAATATTTTTTTTTCTTCTACAAAAGGTCAAAAAAACTATGATATAAAAATACCTTAATTATAAACATTGTATCACCCATATTAAAATAGATATTTAAGAAAATGTGGGTATTGGGGTCGCATTTCTTGAAAGGACCGAAAAAGTTATTAAATAATAAAATTATCAAGTATGAGAATTTTCGTTAGTAAATAAACTTACTTCCATGAACTAAAAAGCAATATAAACACATTGACTAAAATTTGTATTTAGCTCTAAGGTAAAAGAGTGGCATATTAAAATGTTAACCCTCCAGAGACGAGAGTTTTTTTTTGATAAAAATAATATTTTTTAAGCCATATTGAAGTCACGGATAACTTTTATTCTTAACAAAATTTAAAAAAAAAATGCAAAAATCGTTGTATAGAAACCCCGTATGACTATATGATCATATGAGCTCATCCTTTTATTAGTATAATATTGTGTACGGACAGTAGTTAGTACGATTGTGACTGTACGGGCACGCAAACATTCAGGGTTGAAATATAGCTAAACGTGAAATTTTTTAAAACATTTACAGTTTTACCTCTTTAGGTCAACATAATTTCAATACAAATAAATAAGCCAAAGAATTGTAAATAATTTGATGTTTTAAAAAAAACGGAAATTCAAAAAATCGCATGTGCTTTTGGTGGCAGTTTTTGCCCCGCGACTGATGACTAACTGAAGTCTGTACCTTTCGTAACCAAATATGAGTGAAAGAAACGATATTCAGGTGGAAAAGGGATGAATAGTGGGATCAATAGACAACGGTGTTTACTGTGACTATATGGCCACACTTGTCCTTGGAGGGTTAATGCATTTTTGTAACAGTCTCCGGGTCAAAACAGGGCAAAATATTGTATGATAAATCAATTATTTTTATCTTTACAGTCATTACATGAATTATATTTGCATTATATAATACTTTATATTACTCTAACAACAAGATTATGTGCCATTACACCGAAAATTGCCCCAATGAGCATTATAATAAATGATAAATTATAATACACCAAGGATGCAAAAGTGAGATGGGTCACACACATATATATATTGAATCTTAATAATAATACGATATTTTATATTAATAATAAACAAACAGCTCACAATAAAAATAATTTTATTATTTTTCTTAAAATATCAATTAAAATATAGTCAACTATTAGTGCGAGATAGCAACTGGTGCTTACCAAGCTGTTTTGCTTAAGAGTCCACTTGGCATTTGCTTGTGTTTATTGAAACTGTAGCAGTACTTTATAACTCTACCGTAGTATTTTGTGTGCTAATTTCAAACCCCTAAAAGGGCTCTGCAATAAACAAAATATGCTTTTTGATAGCATTTACTATTACAGCAATTTTATTATAAATGCTAACATATTGCCACTCAACTAACTTTTCTAGCTTGTATGCCGTGCACAGCATTGGGGGATCCAGAAATTGTCCCAAGAGGGGGCCATTCCAGTTGAAAATAAACATGATACATAAATAATACATTAAAAAATAGATGATTTTAAAATAATATATCTACATAAAAATAGACAATACATAATTAAGTATGTATTCTATAAAACAAAGTAAACTAAACAATTAAAGAGCCCATTTCACAATAAAGTTTTGATAAAACAGAAAAATGGTAAAAAAAAATCTTCTCAGGGGGGGGCCATGGCCCCCATAGCCCCTCCCTTGGATCCGCCAATGGTGCACAGCATAAGCTCCAAAACCACTCCTGGTAACGACGCGAAAACAATGCTCTGATTAAACATCCATTAATCATAGAAAAAGTTCACCAATTGCAATCAAATATGATGAGTTCTGTAAAGATTAGTTTTAAGTCTTATTTATGAAAACATTCTATTAGATTTTGACACATTCTTATCTTAAGGAGACTATGTTTATGAGACTACTTTACCAAGTGTTATTTTGAATGGTAACGCTGATAAAATTCGCATCTGAGAGTAATAATTAGTAAAAATACGATCAGTGTCACAAAACTGTTTGTCCGAAATGTCACCAGAGGTGCTATTCCCGCATACATAGCACTTATTTTGAACAGTCTAAAATACTCAACACTATCACGTTTTGAGTATGCAGTACAATTATGTAACGAGTATTTCAGACCGTCCCAAATAGTGTGTATATGCGCGCTGGAATAGCACCGCAGACATGTTTTTCAAAACAATGTTTATTTTTGTTTATGTGTCTACATAGGACTCACTCTACTATCCACGTGAACTGAAAAGAAAATATTCTAGTGAATTTGAAATTTTTGATTGAATTTTTTACTATAATACCCATTATTACATATTAACCCTTTGCACTAGAGAGTTTTTTTGTATACGTCGAGTACTGGCAACTCAAAGCATTTTTGAAAGAAACACGTTAACAATAGAACAGCGGTCAGCAAACTACAGCCCACATGCCGAATTCGACACTTCAAAGATGTAAATATTGATTTTTTGAAAATTTTAAAAGGATTTTATTTTTGTTCGACATTTTTGAAAAAATATTTTGCTTGTTTCTCGAAATGTTTGGTAAATCTTGCATAAGAATATGAAAAAAAAGTTATAAAATAAAAACAAGCTGTTTTTCAAAATAAAATATTTTATTTCGATAAACATAACATAGACATAAAAACTATTATTTGTACGTATTCCTCGATTCTCGGTCATATTGAATAAATTATTTTTATTATTTTGCGCTAATATGATCTATGGTTAAACAATATTGAAAACTTAGAGGCCTAAATATTACCAATATTGAGAAATGAGCTTTACTTTCATGCCGCTACACCGATACTTGGGTAAAACGGCAAACCATACTTGCCACTTCTATGGCAGAATTCAAGCACAAAGAATATATATATCAATTTTCCCGCCATCTCAGTTAAACAAAATTAATCCCTCCCTGGGACTGAAAATCTATTCCAAGTATACACAACCAAAAGATTAAAACACAGATATACCAATACAATCATTGATTCATGTGCATTAGAGGTCTGCACGGGCCCGGGCTCCTACCCGGCTTGGCCCGCGGGCTAAGTTCGGGTGGGTAAGCGCAATTGAGATTCGGGCTAAGGCCGGACCCGGGTGTGAAATTTATTTCTTCTATTCTATTCTAATATTTTAAACTATGTTCATGTCATAAGTCAGCCATGCGGTAATATTATTCGTAACATAAGAAATAGAGAATCGTATATTGTTGTAAATTTGTGAAAAACGCGTTTTTTTCAGGCTGAGCAATATAAATCTGGGCTTCGGGTCGGTTTGAGTAACAAGTGTGGTATTAGACTCGGGCCCGGGCTGGGTCGGGCCTGACTCTTTCGAGCTCAGACGGGATAATTTTGTAAAATTTCGACCCGTGCAGACCTCTAATGTGCATACATACTTAAGTGCGAATTGAATACTTCCAGTCGATTATCCTCTCTAATTGCCTACTATTGATAAAGCTATGATGAGTTGAAATACAAAACTCAATTGAATTCTCCGTCAATCATTTTCTTCACATCGTGTCTTGGCACAACAGTGTTAGAACAGGAAACCATTTATTTCGCAATGATTCTCAAATAAATTAAAGCTACCTTATATGATTCATTATTCATAAATATTTTTTTATTTGATTTCAGATGCACTTCGAGACCCTCACATTTGTGGACAGCCGTCTTGTTCACGTAAGTGATTTTAATTTTTCAGCAAAATTTTATTATATGTATTAAATAAAATAAATGTAGATAAAATTGTTTTTTTTTCAACTTATTGTCGTCTTTTTTCAGCGTCTGCCAAATTCATGTACAATCCTTCCATGGTATACCACTATAGCTATAATGTGACTGTGAACACGTGGTTTGCGAAGTCAAGCGAAAATCAATCCGTTTTCATTGTGCTATCCGAAGTAAGTTCTATTCATCTTTATTTACACACTAAACACTGATATGAAAAATAATTGTCGTAGTATATAGCGCTTCAATATATTTGTCAGGATACATATCACTTGTCTGTCAGCGCATACACTGATTGGCTTATTCATTTTAAGATCTATCAATTAAATTAACCACAATTTTTGTCAGAATTATTGAGAGTTTTTAAAACTTTATCCATTATATAGGTGAAAAACATCTCGCTCATATACATAATATATATATATAAATATCTTACTCAAAATTGCATGAAAACCGTTTTAGCCGGTTTTGAAACAAAGCGCTTCGCGTGTCAAGTATCTGGGGACACTTCCCAAAGAAGTAAAAAAACTTACTCAACATAATAAAGTTACTAATATTTTAAATGAGTTTCCACCAAGAAAATGCCAAATCAAACGAGATTTAAGCAAAAACCTTTTTCTACTTGTTTCTGCTTCATTTAATTTTGTCTTTCAGGTGGATCACCACCTGTTTTTTTAAATCTAAAAGGAAGTTTGTTTTTTAGCTTTTCTAGGAATTGTTATATCTTTTTTAAATACCTTTATTGATTTGAGTTTAAGTAATTTTGATACTTTTTTCCACATGATCAAAATTGTTTTTATTGTATATGCATCCTGCTATAATTCCTATAGAGATAAATCCCACTTACAACAACAAGGCAACTTTACAAAAAATATTCTAAAGTATCCATATGGTAATTCATATTTCTGGTGTGCAAGTTATCTGTATTTTATGATCACTTTATTACCTTTATCAAATTTAAAGGTGAGTCTGGAATTCATTACGCAATGCGAAGGATTGCTGAGGATCAACGCTGTATCAATAAAGGATCAAGATGAAACCTACGTGCACGAGAGAAATGAAACTTTTGCATCTTCTCTATCTCATAATGCCTTAAGGTAATTTTAATCATACAAAATGGCCCTGTATTGCGACATTGTTTCCAAATGAAGTCACATTTTAGAACCCTCCCCTCTTACAAAAATAAACAATTTGGAGTAAAAAATCAACGAGGATATTAATGTTTCACAGTAATTAAAGTAGTAAAGAGATTAATGTTTCACAGTAAAATGTAGCTGTGGAACTCTGTTTTATTGTGTAGAAGAAAGCGTAAAAATATGTGTATTTTTGACACCATCGTTGCACACATCACCAAAAATGTTTCCCAAATTATACTGTGTATTCACTAAAGCTAGTTTATTTTTTCACCAAAGTACCTAGTATGACTTGCTTACAAACAAATGCTCTTCAATACTCTTGTCAAAATCATATCTTATCCAAACATTTATGCTTTCAATTTTGCAAAACCCTAAGCTTCTGCAAAAAACATAAATCATTTAAATGCTGTGTACGTCTTCCAAACTAAAATAATTACTTATTATAAATAGTAGTAGTTTTAAATACTTGTTGTATAGAATTGTTATACAACTTTAAAATAAGAAAAAAACAAAATACAATTTTTAAAAAAATAATGTTTTTAGGTTTGCCTTTCACGATGGAGTGATCACGGAAATCTGTCCTGAAGATGAAGAAGAGGAGTGGGTTATCAACTTTAAGCGAGGAGTTTTATCTCTCTTTCAAAATACCATGACAAGATTTGATATCAATCACAAGGGTCTTGAGGTAATCAATAATTTCATTAAATGATAGCTGCACATTTTATAAATAATCAAATCATAACTTTTTCTGTCTTGTCTAGTCTGTTCTATGAAGATTTTTCCTTGGTTAACCTTTGAACACCCAGCGGTCAGTGGCGGATTACCCTCTAAGCAAATAATTCGCGCGCTTAGGACCTCCGAATCGTAGTGGCCTCAAATATTGCTTATATTATGTAACCCATATACTGATTGTTCATATTTTAATTATTTTACATGGTATTTTCTGACATTTTTATGTTATCTGAAAAAAAGGGCCACCAATGGTGCTTAATCCGCAACTGCCAGCGGTCCATATAGGGACCACGGATTTTCATCAGTACAATTTGTTTAAAATTTGATAACGTTTTGTTAAAATTATAGCGTGATATTCACGGAACGTGCGATACAGAGTACAAGATGCACGGTCAAGAAGATACCAGTCTAATTGTAATGAAGAAAAAAGACCTCACACAATGCATGGACCGGTACAAGTATCTCTCAATTCTGCAAACTGTGCGCTACAATTTCCAAAGTGTAAGTAAATTTTTATCTTTAATTTTATTATTACAGCTACTACTTGTAATATGCTTTACTACATGCTACTCATTTTTTACCCAAATATGAAATAAATACTGCCAATAGCAATGTAATTCTGTAGGAATTTTAAGTAGAAATAGGCAGTGGTGCAGGAAGGGGTTCTGCCGCCTGGGGCGGTTCTTGAATTTGCCGACCCCAATGTGTCCTCTAACTTTGTTTTTAAATCTATTCTATTATTTTTTATCTATGAACGAGGAGTTTTAACTACAGGTGGTTCAATTTTTTTTATGTATAAATATAATTTACCGAAAGATATCAGTGGCGGTTCCTGACCTAAAATCTTGGGTGGGCTAGAAAAAAGCATATTTCCACTTCACCTTATACAATCTACAAGCAAATTAACAAATACTACGACACTACTGCAATGCATAAATTATTATATAATAAAATCAATGCTAATGTAACTAAGAAATAATAGAATACGGAACCCTTAAATTCGTCTCTTTCAAAGTGAAATAACAAGTACAAAGAGCAATACAGAACTGTCACACTGAAAGTCAATACCTGTCACTTTCATACAATACAACGATATTGGTATTTGTGTTTCAATGCATAAGTATGCGTAATGGGCAGAATCAGCTTAGCCCCCAACGATCGACAAAAGCTTGACAGATTGAAACACAATCGTTTGTGTTTGATGACGTTTCCGTACATACAAATACAAAAAAAATCTAATCGTGATGAGTGGTGTTGCCAGACTGACGTGACGTTGCCTGTTTCCTGTGAAGTATTTATAGGGTTGTTTTTTTTATGCCGGCTCAGTTTAAAATTGTAATACAAAACACAATCGAGAATATGATTGTAGGTAGACGTAACATTGTCTTATATTGACAGAGGAAAATTAAAACAAAGATATTATATTCATTTGGGAAAGGTAAGTTACGCTTATAAATGTATTTATTTTGTTCAGCGGCCGAATTGCTGTTCATTTTTATTCAGCCATCTAAAGTTTTGGGTGAAAAATGCAGGTCGGGCTTAGCCCACCTAGCCCAGTACCTAGAACCGCCACTGAAAGATATTGTAATTGTTTTTGATAAATATGCTTAAAAATGCCCTTGCTACGCCACTGTAAATAGGAAATAGCAAATTACCATACATGGGAATCCCATAAACTGATTATTTACGTGAAATACAAATCTAATATCAGTATGAAAAATCCAACATAACAGATGAAATGGAACTTTTTAAAATAAATCATAGAGCAATGAACTTTTGTAAAAATAATTTGTAATTCGCATGAATTATCAGTTTCCTTGATTCCAACATTAGGTTTTTTGATGTTTTCGTAACCGTAATTAAAATTGCATTGGTTAAATTTATTTTTCAGGGAGAAAAATAGTTGCATGTAGAAACGCATATCTACCCCTACAAATATTATTGACCGCTTATTTAATTATATTTCTTTACTTGTAGAAATTCCAAACATGGCCAGTACTACAATCTGAAAGTCGATGCCGTATCATCATTGACCATAAAATCTACAGTGGTGTTTCCTGCCGCGAGAGGCATATGTTTGAACCGTTTTCTGGAAAGCAATCCGGCGCAACAACCACTGTCGTACAAAATCTTAAAATAATAAGAGAGTCTAATATAACAAATGATGAAACCGTTAAAGAAACAACAGAAGGTTTGGCATTGTTTTTTCTACATTTTCAAACGAGATTTCACCAAAGAATGAACTGAAGTTATTGAATTTAAATATTGGTATGAAATGGGACAGGGGGAACAATTGTCTGGTTGGGAATCCTTAAGATGTCAATAAGTAGCTATATAATTAACCAGATTTCATTACTCTGACAAAATAGTGTTATACAAATTAGCCAGAATTCAGGAATCGAAACTTTTTTATTTAAGTCCCACAAAGCTATGATAACACAGTATATTGTGTATTTCTTCTTAGCCAGTAAATAAGCTGAGTAAATTTAAGTATTGTAAGGTTAAACATAGTTCTAATGAAGGCAATATTTATTTGAAAATAATATTTGTAGAATTAAAATACTTTGATATTGTTCAACTTTAATACCATCTAATTTTAGGTAAATGTTTAGTAAGGTTCTAATCTTTAGCAATCTGAATCAGGGGCATCAAAAATGAATTTATAATTTAATAAAACAATACAAATTGTCATAATTAGATGATATATCAGATACATTTTTAGAAAAAGAAACTTACTATACCTATATTGTGTCTAAAATGTACCATATTTATACAGAATGGAGTGAAATAAAACTTCGATTTGGTCTTCTTCATCATCATGTACCTCCAACTGGTCCGACAACTGGCGATCTCCGAACTGCCAGAGACTTCTTGAAGCAACTGTGCAAGTAATAATTTTGAATTAATATTCAAACTGAATCATTCAAATACTAGTATGTATTTATTCTTTGACTTAATTTTCACAGTATTTTCTCTACACACAGTAAGTACTCTCTCCTACTACTTAAATCTTTACTAAGTAATTGACTAACAGCCAATTACTGTCTATTACTATTTGTTTGAATTTTAAGAAAATATTAATAGTTCATATGCTTCACATTGTTACCGGACTCGGTTAGAAAACTCTATAACACAAACCTAATTCTAGAGTGGAGGAAGCTCGTTCGGATGCTGATTTTCAAGAAACAACTGACAACGAAAACAAAATTGAAGGTTGGGCTGAAGACTCTGATGGGGGATCAGTCGTTGGCCTCTGGGGAAATTTCGTCCGATCTTGTAGACCTCTGCATTATGCAGCACTCGCACAGCTGTTGTCCAGAGCCACTGCTATATGCCCTCAAGCGAGGTATGGTATTTTTACTATTATACTTCATTAAAAAAAATGTTAACGAAAATTACAGCTTGTAATGATTTTATCGAACAATAATGGGAAACAGTGCGTGTGAAGACTTCCACCTCAATTGGACCACAGATTACTATCCTTTCTGCCTACCCTGTTTCATCAGATAATAAAAATAATGACTTTTTGTTCATATTCACTGATATTTATTCCAGAAAACACGTATTAGACGCTCTCCCTTACATTGCCAGCAGCGGATCCGTTGAACTAATCAAAGAAAAGATTGTTGAAGAAAAAGTATCTGAAGAAATCAAAGAAGAGTGGCTTATGTCACTAGCCATGATTCCAAGGTACGAACTTTTATACTATAAGATTCAAAATTTAGGTTGAAATTATTTCCAAGACTAACTTTTCCTACTCTCTCACCTTTCATCGGTAGTGATGCGAGGCAGGAAAAAACCAAGCTTAAGCCGGGGAAATTGGGTGGGAATAAGCTCCTTGGGAAAATTGAAAAAAATAGAATTATTGTATGAAAATGATATTTTTTTATTTTTCTTGAGTATTTGGTAACACTCATTTAAAAAACATGATTATATATTACTTATTCTATTCACAAATACGAGGTTAGTGTGCATGTTATGATGTTTTAAAGTGCTGTTATTGTAAAGCATATTAGTTCTCTATGAATTTGACCAGTCATTTAGGAATACTTGAATCTGAAACAAAATATTTGGATTTTTAACTGTCTTGTTTTTATGACACTCAAAAAGACACACATATTTGTGTGTGCACATGGACTTCAGTATGTTGAAAAAAAGACGGCAAACATCATTAAAGCAAACTATTCTCAATATTCAACGTTTTTTCCCAATCCTCCGGGATAATTCCTGGTTTTTTTACGCTATTTCAAAAAATTCTTAGTTTTTTTGCAATCATTGATAAGATTAATTTTAACTCATTGTATCTTATAAAAAACCAAGCTCAGCCATATTTTGTGGATTTTTACAAAATATATATCAAGTCAAGTCAAAAGTTTTTTTCAGTCAAATTTCACTTGTTTAACATATTGTGTTGTCATTAGGCCTAAGCGTGAGATGATCGTGAGTATGGGGGAGCTTCTGAAGCATAGCCGCACTGACAAATTTGTTTCTCTCGCCGCTTCGTCTATGGTCCACTCCTACTGCAGAAACAGTCACAAGGATTGTAAGTACATCATGACCTTTGATTTATTTTATTGTACAGGAATTTAACTTCCAGCATCTCTCTCAGAACTGTAGGAGCCTGTTTTCAAAATCAAAGATTTTGTGTTCATAGTAGTGGGGTGATTTTGATAATATCTGTGGTTCTTACAATTATCTTTCATATAACTCACATTCTTTTGAACATAATTTTATTAATATTGATTTGAAAATTTTATTATAGTAATCGAGTGCTGCCAAGAAAGTCAAAATATGTTAATAATAGAACTACTCCAGAACAATGTAGTTCAAGTTATTCATGATAATAACGGAGCCAATATGACAAAATCTGAACGTGACAAGGTATGTGTTATCATTTTTCTTGACAGATTTAAAAATATATATATTTATCAAACTAACAGCAATAGCAAAATAACTAATTACCGAAAAGGTTGCTTTTTTTTACAGACTATAATTAATATTGCTCACCCGGTTAAACAACGTTACAAGTGCTAAATAATAAAAAATGACATTGATGTCTCAAAACAACTAGGTCTCTGCATCTATAGGGTTATTACTAGGGCTTCCAAACCGGTTTAAACCGAAACCGGTTACCCGGTTTTTCGCCTGTTTTGAAAAAAACCGATAACCGGTTTATTTCCCACGGTTAACCGCGTTTTTATAAATTCTATATTTTTAAGTTCATTGTTTTTTTATATTTTTTCGCACTAAATTCAACGCATATTTTAAAGAGGAAATATCCATTTACACACAGCTTAATAATAGCAATTGCCACGTAGGTATTCAAATTATATACATAAATGTCTTTTCGGGAAGAAAATTAACTTAATCAAACGACGAAATGTATCTTACATTGTCCGTACTAAATTCGGCCCTTGTTACACTATAGCTCATATTAAAAATATGACTTAACTGACAACATTGAGAAGACATCCGTATTAATCTTGAAAGAATGGCAAACAAGGATAGCACGTGCATCATTACAAAAATACGCAATCATTAATCTCCATATTGTTTGTTTTCAATTCTGTGTATGCCTGTTTTTAGATGTATTATTTTTTTGCCTATTGGAATATTATTCTTAATAATTTTCATTTTTATTAATTACTATTAAGACAAAAATAATAGTTGCTTTTCTAATAATTATTTCAAAGATACTATATTTATGTATTGAGTCACTAGTTTATTTTTATTTAATTGCTTTATCGAAAGGTTTTACCGGACCCTCTTAAGTTAGTAAAACTTGTTCCGAGAAATTTGTGGAAAAAAACGAGGAAGTGATTTAGGCAATCAAACACTTACTTTAAAACTTTCGAAAAATATAATAATACAATGTGTAAAGCAATTTATGGTATCCCTTTCTTTTTGTTAAGATCAAACGTGTTCATTTACAATACGTAGTAATTTATTTTTCAAAAGATATTGTCATAGAAGTATATATTTTTCTAAAAACAAACATTCGAAAGAGTAAATTTTTAGAGTTCGACTGAGAATAAAGAACACACATTCACAAGACATCACATTTTATTGCAGTGCATTCATTGTCTTCATTTTGTAAACATCTTTAAGGGCGGAAATCGGATAAAAAAAACAGCAAACCTTATGTATGTATAAACAGTGGTGGCACGCATATTCTGTAATATAAACTGCTTTGCTTAGTAAATTATGCGATGTTTTTGAAGAAATAACAAAATTAGTTGATTATTATTACAATGCCAATTGACTTGTTCCGATCACGATGATTTTCTCAACAATACAAATAGTAAAAACTTCTCTACGAAGTACAATGAATCAGGAAAAATTGGTAGCTTTGTCAATGTTGTCTATAGAGATGAGTATTATGTGCAAAATAATAATAAATTAAACAAAAAAGTATTTGACCTCTTTTCAAGCAATACAGATAGACGGATGGATTATATCATGAAATAAAAACAAGATAACAGTAATAATTTTGATTGAAATATACTTAATTGTTTTGTTATCAAACACAGGACGCTACTGTTAACAGGCAAAGCTCCCCGCTGATTTTGGGTACAGATACTATTAAAACTTGTATCCATGTATGATGTTTTACGACTATTGGACAATCGTCAAAGTTACTGTACAAATATTACTTAAAAACACTAGACGACAGTAATTTTCTTAAACCTTGATTTAATCCTGTGTCAGCGATTTCCAAGCTGAGAGGCTTGGATCAAACTTTCATGGCTAAGGAAGGCAGTGTAGGCACGTTTTCTAAGGAATGAAATGCATAGTAGTTTAACACGGCGAATATTGGAACATAGTAGTAAACCGTTAATTTCTTTGTTGAATTACTTGCATAACGGAACTGTCCCAAAAACAATTATGCATTCAACTCAATTGTATTCCAATAAATCTGTCATAATTTCGTTTCTAAAAAGTTTATTTGATAGACTTTACCCGACAGATGATGTTGAAAATGTTGACGAAACACCAGCTACTTTAATCAATATTGACGCACTTATTGCAAACGATTTAATACATGAAATGCGTAAAAGCATATCGTCTTTCTTTCTAGTCGTATCAAATTTCCAAAATAATAAAAACACACATATATTAATAAATTTAATTTTATAAATGATATATACAATATAAAATTTTGGAATCAATGGGAAAACGTTTTATTTAGAAATTTTATAATATAATTTATAATAATAATAATTTTATAATATAATTTATAAAAATTATACCAATCAATATTATCTATCTGACCAAATCAACCACTAGCGAACAAGTATTTTCAGTCTCAAACAATTTTTGGACAAAAATTAGAAGTTCCATGAAAAATTAAACATTAGACGCATTAGTTTTTTTAAAAAACTACTTTTAAAATAATAAATATAACCAAAAATGCATAAAATGTTTTTTTTATATTAATGTTAAATTAAAAATAAAAAACATAAGTTAATGTTATACGTCACAAAGATTAGTATTTTGATTAATTTTGTAAATGTGAATCATATAATCATTCATATATAAATAATACAATATAATGGTATTTATGTTCATTATAAGATTATAATAATCATCTTTATATTGTTTGTGTTTCAATATTTTTGCATTTTCTATCAATGACTATTTGTGTATAAGTACATAATATATCTGAATTATTTGCTAATACATACATACATACATATGTATGTATATGTCAAAAGTTTTCATTTTTTTTGTTTTTTCCACAGATTGACGAATTTGAAATTAAAATAATGTTATTTTTATAAGGTTTTTAATTAACCTTTATTATTTTTGTTTTATATTTATTTTCTCATAAAAGTCGCACGACGCATTTGAATTGACCGTGCGTGCGTTCGTGCGCGTGATAACACCAGAAGATGCCAAAAGGCGAAACCCGTGTTCAAAAACTGTCCAGATTCAAAATAATTCAAATTTGACATTAAAGCGTACATTTCATGCGTAAATATTTTTTAAATAAATAGAAATTTTGTAATTTTATTGCCGAATTTTATTATTAACCATTGCTATTTTTATTTTTACCTATAAAAGAAGCAAAAATAGTTTGTATGATTTTTGCATTTTTCAGCAATGACTGATGTATATGTATGTATGTACCTAAAAGATTTCGGTTTAAACCGGTTAACCGGTTTATTTTGTAAAAATAAACCGAAA